>OZ030013.1:55945188-56075188 GCA_964023405.1 Apodemus agrarius | reverse complement strand
AGGCTTGTTTCCATAGAGATGGGCATGTCTCGAGGCTTAGCCAGGCCCCCATACGGCCTTGGACTCACATAAGTCTAGACGGCAGAAGCAAACGACCGCATAGCATGGGGGTCCGAGGTGTCCATACGGGGTGCTGAGTAGTATCTTACCAGCTTTACCCGATGCCCGGGGGTGCTGGCAATGGCCCACGTACACTCCTTCTTGCTGGGGTACTTGTCGGGCCAGTTGGGGCTGGTGATGGTGCCACTGGTGGATGTCACCTTGTGCTCACAGCCGGCTGTAGGACATGAGTGACAGAAGAGGGTGACCAGAGACCTCCCACCCCATGCCTCCTACGACGAAGGGGCGCCCCTCCCCCCTCCACGCCATTGCTCTGCCTCTTCCATTCACAAAAAGGACTGAAGATGTGCACCATTTCTTCTTCAGTCAGTTGCCCATTCTAGCAATGTATTGTCTTGGTTTCTCACGAAGCCGTGGTCGAGGCCCCTCAGAGGTCCACTATCCTTTTGTGACCACCTGGTCACGCTCTTTCTCCACTCAGCAACCTGGGAACCTTTGTGCGTTGCGAGGCTCTGTCATCTCTGGGGCCCCAGCGGCCTCCATAGTCACCAGCGACGTTGGCACCTGACTCTGTCACGCCCCCAAATCCACCCTCACCTCCATCACAGGTGACAGCAGCAGACAAGTGCCACCACCCATCATGGCCTCTCTGACTTCTGATTTTCTCAGGTCCTCTAGTTCTCATCTCCCTTTACAACCTCATTCTGGGTTTCCCCAGCATGTATCACCCTCTTGTGTTTTTTTTTTTCCCAGCATGCTTAGAGGTCCCTAAGTATCCATAAAGGATTTGATCTAGAACCTCTCACAACTAACAAAATCCACAATGCTCGTCTCTATTATAAAATGGTGTAATATTTGCAGAGACCCCCCACACACACACACATACCTTCCCATGATTGTTTTCTCTCTCTCCCTTACTCCCTCCTTTCTACTTTCCCTCCCTCCCCCAACTCCATTACTCTCACATAACTCATTATGTTCTGGAACTTCTAATGCCCCTGCCTCCACCTCCTAAGTGCTGGGGTTATCGGCAGGTGCCCATCATGACCTGTTTATATGGTTCTGAGAAGCAAACCCAGGACATTGTACATGCTGGGCAGAAACTTTGAGCTACATTCTCAGCCTACTCTGTGCACTTCAAATCCTGGGGCTCCTTATATCATATTTAACATAGTGTAAATGGGTTTTTCGTTTGTTTGTTTGTTTAGATAGGGTCTTTCTACATAGCTCACACAAGGCTTGCACTCATAATCCTTTTGGCTCCTGAGCAGAGTGTGTACCACCACATTCAGCAATATACCGCACCATTTGAGAAATAACGATAAGAAAAAAAAAATCTGAGCAACATTAATACAGATGGACCCATTATGGGACTAACTGTATTTTCAGATCTCCATCTTGGTTGCTTGAATTCAGGTCATGGACCCATCACCTAGAAGTCTGTCTTCCGCCATAGGGTAGACCAGTTGGCTGCCCTCTGCAGCATGATCACCAGAACGTTGACATACTAGAAAGCCCACTCAGCTGGGCCTGGTAGCACATGATGTATCCAGCGACACGGGAGGTCGAGGCAGAAGGATTGCAAGTTGAGCTAGTTGCAGAGTAAGTTAAAAGCCAGATTGGGCAGTTCAGCAAGACTTTTCCCTCAAAATAAAAAAACAAAAAAAGAGACCTGGGACTGGAGCTCGGTGGTAGAACACTTGCCTGGGATGGGTAAAGCCCTCAGTTCAGTCTTCAATACAAAACAGATGTACAAATAAACAGAAGGACTCTAGAGGGATGGTGGCACAGCCAATGAAGTGCTTACCTGCCAGCAGTGGTGGCACACGCCTTTAATCCCAGCACTCGGGAGGCAGAGGCAGAGGCAGTGGGTTTCTGAGTTCAAGGCCAAGCCCAGTTTACAGAGTGAATTCCGGGACAGCCAGAGCCACACAGAGAAACCCTGTCTCAAAAAGCCAAACACAAACAAGTGCTCGCCATACAAATATGAATCCCAGAGTTCAATCCCCAGCGCCCACATAAAACCCAGGTGTGATACCACACACCTAAAAATCTCAGCACCGGTGCGGCAGGGACAGGAGGATCCCTGGAGCTTGCTGACCATCGAGTCTAGCCAAATCATTGGGCCCAAGGCTTCATGAAAGACCCTATCTCAAAAGATATGGTGGAGAGTGATTACACACACACACACACACACACACACACACACACCAAACAAATAGAAAGTCCATTTGTGGTGTCCTTCCTCATGCCTCACTAGGGCCCCCTGATCGTTAGATCCTCATTACACCTGTTCCTCACCAAGTCCATCTATCAGCAAATGTCCCAAACCTCCAGCCGGATCAATCTACTGTCTCTACCTTCCCCCCAGCAGCAGATCAGTGTCTCTCCTGAGACATGAAGAAACCAGGCCCTCAGAAGGGAGCTCTCCTCGACTCTCCTTCCCTCCTGTCCTGGGGCCTCTGAGAAAATGTAATGCCCCTCTATGGAAATGGACTGTCCTTCCGGAAGCCGGTGTTCACTGTTGCCTAGCCAGGAACACGTACGCAAAGAGGACCACCTTCTCCCAGTCCTGGAGCCCGTGAGCTCCTGAAGTCGCTCTCCCATGTCTCTTGCTTTTTTTCTTCCCAGCTGGTCTCCCAAATATCTGGCCACCACCACATGCTCATCACCTGTGCCTCCTCCATCTATAGCAACTTGGTTCCACACAAAGCATGACCTCCCAAACACACTGACCTCACTGCTGCAAGGTCAGGTAAAGGCTGGCCTAGACTATGGTGTGAGACCCCATCCCAAGACAAAGCAAAAGTCAGTCATCAGTATTCATGAGCGTCCCTTAGAGACCAGTGTGTGATTTAGATCTAAAGTGTCTCCTATACACTCAAGAGATAAAGGCTTTGTTCCCCAGGACAGCAATATGGCTTTTGTACCATCACTGGATCGTGAGGGACCTGATCTCACCAATGGATTGATCCACTGATGTGTTTATAACTGAACAGAGTGTTGGGAGGGAAAGAAGGGTTGGGGACTCTTGGAGGTGGAGCCTGGAGGAAGAGCATCCTTCTCAGGATGTGTCCTTGAAGGGTACACGCCTTGTTCCTGGCCACTGCCGCCCCTTTCTGCCTCTCTGCTCCCCCATACCCTTCTGGGTCACCATGAGTGAGCAGCTCTGATCCTGGCTCCCTGCCATGATTTTGGCCTTGCCTGAAGTCCAAAGTGATGGAGCCAAGGGACTCTGGACCAGACCCTTCCTGAGCCCTTCTTTAAGTTGTTTTCTTCAGACCGTTTTGATACAAGGCTGGATACAGAAAGCAATCAATCAATGTGTGGTGGGGTGGCCAAGGGAAAAGAGACAGGTAGACACAGACTACACACTGAGACAAGTCGAGGTTCATCTAACTCTCCAGTCTCGTGTGTGTGTGTGTGTGTGTGTGTGTGTGTGTGTGTGTGTGTGTGTGTATGTGTGTGCCTGAGCGTGTAGAGCCTGCTGTTGTGTGGGGGCTGTCCCCATCACTCACCTGCAGCTTCTGGTGGCCACTCTGCCCACCCTACCTCCACACGGGCTTTCCTGCTCTGCCTCCCGTGCGCGCCCACAGCTCCCCTCAGGCTGGGTGCCGTCTCTGTGCACATTCCCCAAAAGGAACCTTTAGCAGAATTAGTTCTTCCGTGGGACCCAGGCACGAGGCCTGATCTGCATCAGCCTACCTCTGAGGGAGGAATCGTGTGTTTCTAAGGTGAGCTGAGGAGCAAGCCAACACCCCTTTCTCTCTAAAGCGTAGGAGGAGAATGGGGCTTAGAAAACAGAGGATTGCGTCCAGCTAGCGGAGGGCAGCGGGTGCTCTGGGAGTCACAAGTTCCATTCCGGGCACCCTGAGCGCTTGGTGGAAGCTCTCAGCTTCTCTGATCGTCACCTTCGGGTGCCTCCGTTCTCTTAATTCTCCTCAGAAGCTTCTCTATCTATACTTGGGCTGTTCGCTTAATGATAGTTAAGAGCCATTTGTTAGGGACTATCTCAGTAAGTAGGATATTAACAGCAGGACAGCTCAGGACTCGGAAACGCAGAATTGTGTTTGTTTGTCATGCAATGAATGAAGAAACAAGCTCGGAGAGGCTAAATGACTCACCCCCAAGTCACACATGCGGTGGAGACAGGGTGTTAGGCTGTTGGGATGGCAATTGCTAGAGTCGCCCGGTACAGGGCACAGAATTAAGGAGTCGGAACAGTACCATGTTCAAAGAGGCACTGGGTGCTTTGTGTGTTGGGAGGGGGGATGCTTTTAAATAGTCTGAACATCTCTTATGCAAAATGTTTGGGGCCAGAAGTGCTTGCCATAGAGGAGGGTCGGTAATGAGCTATAAGGATGGCACTCAAGTCTCAGCTAAATTCATCCACATTTCATATATGCCCTACGAACACAGCCTGAAGCTATTTCTTAACTTTGTAAACTTTGGGGCTGAAGAGATGCCTTACTGACTAAGAACACACACTGCTCTTCCAGAGGGTCAAAGTTCAGCTCCCAGCATCCTCATCAAGTTTCCAGCTTCAGGAGAATCCAGTGCCCTCTTCTGGTTTCCACTGGTAACTGCATTCATGTGCAAATGCATGCCCCCCCCACCCCGCACCCCCATTAAAAATAAAACAACTCTTTAAAATAATAATAACATCATGATCATCCCGTGGAAGCCAGACTGCAACTCTGCGGAGTTGGTTTCCTGCTTTCACCTTTATGCAGGTTTCTAGGGATGAACTCAGGCTGAGCCGTCTTGCCAATCCCTGAGTGAAGGTATTTTTCCATAAGATTTTTAGTGTGCCTGTGATTTGATCACAACCAGTCACATGAGGTCAGGGGTAGAATTTCCTATTTGTAGCACCATGATAGTGTTCAAAAAGTTTCAGATTTTTAGAACAATCTGGATTTTGAATATTCAGGTGAGGGTGCTTGTCATGTATATTCAGGACTCCAGCATCAGAAAGTGGCAGTCCCGCTCACTCACTCGGCGTCCCCAGGGTGAACAGTGTGGCCGGGGACGGCAGTACACTTAACTGTGCGGCTGGGACGGCTCCAACCCTTCCCAGCCCCGCTCTCTTTTAGGAATGAGCACGATCTTCATTTTGCACAGGAGCAGAATGAATAAGCAGGCCACTCAAGGGCACACAGTTACCCAAGTGACAGATCCAGGCCAGGCCACCTAACTTCAGAGTCTGTGTTCTTACCTGCTGTCTTATCTGTTCTGTGTGTCAGAGGACGCCATAACAAAAAGGAAATCTTGGAGGACGCCATATCAAAAAGGAAATCTTGGAGGACGCCATATCAAAAAGGAAATCTTGGAGGACGCCATAACAAAAAGGAAATCTTGGAGGACGCCATAACAAAAAGGAAATCTTGGAGGACGCCATATCAAAAAGGAAATCTTGGAGGACGCCATATCAAAAAGGAAATCTTGGAGGACGCCATAACAAAAAGGAAATCTTGGATTCAGGGTGTTTTGTTTTTTGTTTTGTTTTGTTTTGTTTTGTTTTGTTTTGTTTTGTTTTGTTTTTGAGGGGGGCAGGGTTCAAGATAGGGTTTCTCTGTGTAGCCCTGGCTGTCCTGGAACTGACTTTGTAGACCAGGTTGGCCTCGAACTCACAGAGATCCATCTACCTCTGCCTATTGAGTGCTGGGATTAAAGGCGTGTGCCTCCACACCCAGCCTAGATTCAGGTTTTTAAAATCCTAGAAATGGACCCTAAGCATCTGTGGACTCTTCTCCTGAGGTGGACAAGAGGAGAGCACTGACCCGGGGACCTCAGGGAGGGAGGGTAGCCCGTGCACCACGCAGGAGGTGCTAGCTTTCGCTTGCTTAGGGCAGAGATGTCTGCACAGGGATGTCTCCGGGCAGTGTGAGGTACCCAGCAAGCCCTGGTCACCCTCTCCATCCTCCTTGCCCTCTAAGCAGGTCTTACCTTCCTTACAGTCGTGTTTGTTGTCGTGAAGGACGAAGCCACTGCGGCACTGACACTCGTAGCTGCCAAATGTGTTCACGCAGTCTTGCTGGCAGCCGCCATTGTCCTTGGAACACTCATCCTTGTCTGTAGGGCGCAAACAAGAGCAGTGGGTCTGTGTGGGCTGAGGTCAGTTCACCCCAGGGGAAGCGGGAGGCCTGGCGGGGCTTCCTCCAGTGGGAGGGAGTGCTCGCGCGCAGGGGGAGGGGGGGTTGCACTGGTGAGAGGTCAGGGTGATGATGGAGCTCTGGTCACTGCGTCAGTGGGGCCAGCTGGGTGGGCCTCTGCTCTGGGCAGAGAAGGTAAAGGTGGGCCGAAGGGTGGAGGGAGGGCTGGGGTCTGGAGCTGACCAGCACGGGGACCTCTACCATTACCTGCTTACTGGACAGACGGACAAGTGGAAAAACAGACACAGGGACAAGCAGACTGCAAGAGAAAGGAGCAGGACGCAGGGGTCCCTCTTTTACTTCACAACAGGAAATGTCACAGACACCATTAAAATGGGAGGGGTTTGGGGGGGAGGAGAGCACCAGTTCTGTCCGGCCAGAGGCGGCCGGAATGGCAGAGTGGAGGCAGGGAACGGGTGGGCTCCGAAGCCCCCAGCCCACTCCGTCCGAGGTGAGCTTCCTGAGTAATGAAGGGTCTGGGGGCCTGGCAGGCCTCATTGGGGGGTCCGGTTTCTTTTCTGCACTCGGAATTTGAGCTGGTGGGGGCGTCCCCGAGGGGGCTGCAGAGCTGGCCTCTTTTCTGAAATGAGAGAGAGAGAAGGAGAAAAGGGACAAAGGAGTGGGGGGTGAAGGGGGTGGACGGCAGGAACCAAGGAAGGAAATCAATAAAAACTAGACCCAGGGTCTCCAGACAGGTGGACAGGGAAGAGTGGGGCGGGACGGCAGGCAGACCCACATGCAGGACGGCCATGTCACTACAGCTGGGTTAGCAGGAGGCACAGCAACAGGGGACAAGACTGAGCCTGTGGCGAGGAGGAGGGCCGGAGGGGTGGCACACTCTGAGGCGCGCACACGGGGGAGAGAAGCTCAGAGTCGCTGGTAGAGGGGAGCGGTGGAAAGGGCTGTGTAAACGCTCTGCTCACCCTCCTTCTGACAGAGGGTGTGAGACACAGACATACACACCCAGGAACACAGCCATAAACATAGCCCGGTGCACGAAAGAACTGCTGTACAAACATGGAAACACGAATAAACACGTACACGTCAGGCATCACACACACACACACACACACACACACACACACACACACACACACGCAAGCAGACACCTACAGTAGACCATGAAGGCTCAGACACAAAGTCATAGTCATGCACACACAACCGTCTCTGTGTGAGTGGACACACAAGACCCATATGACCTACTCCATATGTGTGTGGAAGCATATGCAGACAGAAACACACAGGCAGGAGCAGACACATCTAGGAAGACGGACAAACCTGCATACATGGAGACTGAGGACCCAGTGTGAATACAGACACACGTGCATGCAGAGGTGTTCACGCCCATCGTGTGGGCATTTACATGTAGGGTTGCTCACATGCTGACAGGCACACACACACACACACAGGCATACAGTTACTGGCTTATGTGTGCCGCACCATTGTTCTAAGCCCATGTGCCTAGCCTAGAAGCAGACACTCAGGACAAGTGTGTGGATCCCAATTACACCCAGAATTCCCGAGACGAGCCGGAAAGATGGCTGCTGGCGTTCCACTGAGCAGGCAGGTTCGGGATAAGTGGGCAGCTGTGGATCTAAGCTGAGGACAGGAGCCCGCAGGCTGTAGCACCCATTCCCAGAGGCCCTGTTTCTCATGCTCAGGTGGTCTAGACCCATCACGAGTCCCCAGGAGCACATGTCTGAGAGGCAGAGTTGTCAAGCCCCTTCCCAGAGGCTCAGAGCCTGACCCAGGAAGCTGCCATTGTACCGGTCTGCGAGGCAGGCCCTGAGGTGTGCGGGGTGCCTCTCCTGGAACTCTGGTAGGAGCTCCAAGGAACCCAGCTCATGAAGTAAGCCATGACTTCCCTAGCATGTTTGGACCCTCATGCCTTCTTCATATGTGCTCCCCGAATACCTAGTCCAGCGCTTGGGACACGGGTGTGGTAAAAGAGACCCAACAGGCCAGTGAGTGGACGGGTGAGTGAAAGACTAAAGTCATGTGTGGGGACGTCAGTTCCGTGGATGGCTGCCTGACCATCTGGGAGGGGACTCTGGCACACCCTGAAGAGTCGATGGCCCATTCTGTGACTGGAGAAGACATTGTGGGGGGGGATCAGGGGCAAGGGAGGTGGCCCAGACCCCAACAAGGAGATGGCACTCACCCTACAGTGCCCAAATGCCCCGGAGGTGCTGGGGTCAGACTGAAGGTCTTCAGGCTCTTGTTCCTCCTTCTTGTCTTAGGGTCTCCTCGATGGGTGTCCCAAAAGTCCACACAGCCCCTTCCTGGGGGGGCCAGAGTCACGTGCCCCAGGCCCTGAGGCTGAACTCTGACGCCCATCCATGAGGGTCCTCTGCGGATTTCTTGTGCAAGGGGCAATGCATATATATGCAAGTGTGTGTGTGTGTGTGTGTGTGTGTGTGTGTGTGCATGTGTGCATGCATATATGGTGTGAGCACATGTACATGCATGTACATATCTTATATAGTGTTGAGTGCTATATGGGGGGCGGGGAGACAAGGCAGTGACCCCAAACAAACACGGGTATCCCCCACATCCTCTCTAAGACTGGAGCAGCAGAAGGGTAGAGACAGACAAGAGTAAGCAGGTAATGGTTTCTCTGAGAAGCCCACCCTGGCAGGCATTTTATCCCCTCAGCCCTCTGAAAAGCACTTTTTTTTTTTTGTCTAAGTGGGCCTAGGGGAGGGCGGGGTTGGTGTTACACGGAGAGGGTCTGAGCAAGCGGTGGGGCAGGGGACTGGGGTCAAGAGCTCAACAGAGCATATTAAGCAGAGCAGGGCAGCTGGCAGTGCCAAGCAGGGACCAGTGCGCAGGGGCGGGGCACGGCATCCAGGTGGGGCAGGCAAGGGTGCAGGGCAGCCACATAGGGGCTGAGGATGCAGGACTCTGGGTAAGGAGGGGAGAAGGGAGACAGCACGGACCAAGTCATAGGGTCCTGCCCACCCTACGTCCGCCCCACCAGGAGAAGTCAGGCTGAAGGGCCCTAATCCACCCTTCCACGAGCCACCTGCGCCAGCCTGCCCACTGGCTTCCTGCTCTTTCCACACCCCACTGCAAAGCATTCTCACTCTTCACTGCTAGGTCTGGGCCCTTTTGCTCCTGATCTCACACTGACCCGAGGGCCAAAGACTTAGGGATTTCTAGAGCAGGGGAGAGGTCTCCCAAGACCCCAGAGGTCCAGCTTGGGAAGGCTGGGCCTGGACCACCCAGAAAGGGACTGCGAAAGGGGCCAGATAAAGCTAAGAGATGGATGAAGCCAGGCCTTCCACGGGCGGTTTTGTAATAAAGGGCAGAGGCGACTCCTCTTTTGGGAAGGCCGGGCACAGACCCAGTGTGCTGGGTGGGCGGGGCCTGATTAGAAGTGCAGCTGCTGCAGGATGAACTGCCCCACACCGTCCAAGGCAGACACCTCCCTCTTCTCCATCCCGTGTTCTCAGGCAACTGAACTCCCTGTCCTGGGACCTCCCCTTTCAGGCCTTGGCTTGCCGGCTTCCTCATTTCTGCACTTAAATGCTCGGCCCCTCCCTAGGCCTGGCATAACTAAGGTTTTAAGGGTTTAAAGATATTCAGATGCCCCAGGGGCTGCACCCATGGAGGATCACAAGTTGGGGAGACAGGGGGATTAGGAGGCCAGGAAAGGCAGGGGGCTCCATTTATGGGGAGGCGGGGCTGGAGAGCGAGGAATCTAGGGTTACCTGAGAAGAAGTGGGCCTTGAAGCCCTTTTTGGACACCGTGTTGTCAGACTTGAACTCCACACGCATGTTGTTGTACTGGGAAGTGATGACCTCTGGCTTCTCGGAGCCGCAGAACTTGCCATGCAGCTTAGAGTCCGCCGTGAGGCCGCTGCGCACCTCCACAAAATCATACTTGCACACCTGCGGGAGAGGCTAGCTCTGGACGCTGTCTGTCGTCTGTCTGTCTGTCTGTCTGTCTGTCTCTCTCTCTCTCTCTCTCTCTCTCTCATGACTACTCACTCCCTGGGAAACTGTCAAGCTAAGCATCTGTTCTCCCAACCAAATGGTGCTGTGTGCAGCGCAGAGCCCCAGGGCAGCTGGCCCCAAGCCCTCCCTCATTCCACAGTCCAGCTAATGTCCACTCTTCTCTGCAGATGCTCCTTCACGCCCCGAAAGCCCTCCGAGCTTCCGTGTACTGGGAAGTCTCTGTTCTCTGAGCCTATTATCTAACTCCCCGACCGGCGGAAGGCAGGCCCTGAGCCAAGCCCCTACACCCCACACCTTCCTACCCATCTTGGCTCCAGAGGCACTTACGTCATTGCCCTCGGTCTCGAAGAAGTCAAATTGCAGGGAGATACGGTACTGGGTGGGAGCCACCAGCTGCCAGATGCAGTTTTTGTTGGGAGGGTACTCTTTGGGCCAACCGGGGCTGGTGATGGAGCCATTGAGCTTGGTGAGGAATCCACCACAGGCAGCTGGAGGGACAAGGGAGGTGGCGTCATCCACCAGGAGTCCCCAGGCTAGGAAGGGACCCGAGGCTAGGCAGCAGTCAGGGGGGGAGATGGGAGTCTGTGGGCCAGAAACTTGGAGGCATGGGACACCTGGTAGGGGCCTTAGAAAGTTTCAGAGCAGAAGAGGCGTCCCATATGGTCCTTTCTACTTCCTCTTTGGGAAGATGGGCCAGGTGTCTGCTGGGAGGGGACACAGAGGAGCTGGTCAAAGGCCAGGAAGACCAGTCTGATCTGGAACTGCTATCCTGCAGGGCTGTCACCAGCCTACAGGCTGAGTCTCTCTGCAGACAGTGGCATCTGAACTGTGGATCATGACCCTTGGGAAGATGCTGACATCAATTACCAGGTCAAGATGAGTATGGAGAAAGGAGTCAGACTAAAAGCCCCTAACGCTGGTGCGTATCCCACTCTGTCAGTGTTCTGGGGGCTGACTCATAGGACATCTTTCTCATTCATGGCTGGGAATGGCACTAAAGAACTCCAGCTTGTCCTCAGCTGGAGGACATATGATTGACGGAGGACACAGGAGGGGACCCAATAGCTCTGGGTTACTGGGGCACTCACCCTCACATCGGCGCTTGTCTGGGGCCAGCTCATAGCCGGGGTCACAGCTGCACTTGTAGCTGCCCAGGGTGTTCAGACACCGCTGTTCACAGCCCCCGCGGTTGGGCCTTGAACACTCGTCCACCTCTATGGGGAACAAAGAACGGGGTGTCACCAACCACAGGCGGGACTTCGCTCCTTCCTCTTGCCCTGAGATTGAGGTTCAAGCCCAGAGTCTCAGGGTTCCTATGACACCCCCCTCCTCACATTGCAGGAAGGAATGAGCTGAAGGCCTCACTTGTCTGTTTAACCCTTGGCTACCCCAATATTCCTGAGGCAGCTGAGAGCCCACAAGGAAATCCTACAGAACTTTCTTCTGAGCATTCAGGCTAGCTGTAGGCTACCATCACCTTCTATGTACTAGTTCCACCAAAGTACTGTCCTCTTGTTTCTCCTTTGCCAATTCATGACACCTAATATGGGGACAGCTATTGTGTCCACTATATAGGTGAAGAATCGAGGCCTGGGGAAATAGTTTGTCCTAGGCCGCATCGGTTTGAAAACATCTTCCTCTTGTCTTACTCTTTCCCTCCGGAGTTTTCTGCTCCTCACGAGGATGACCTTTGACCTTTGCTAGTGTTTACCCACAGTGTTTTAACAGTGTCGCTGCACCTGCATCTCTCTCTCTCTCTCTCTCTCTCTCTCTCTCTCTCTCTCTCTCTCTCGGCATCTTCACATTGAATGAATGAAGAATAAAGAGATCCAGAACTGAGCATCCACGGAAGGAGAGGGTGGGGTGGGGGAGGAGGCACCTTTGAAAAAGTTGACTGCGAAGCCAGCTTTGTTAATCGAGCCGTCGGAGACGAACTTGAGCCAGAGCCGACTGGATGTGCTTTTGATGTCGTCGGGCTTCTCATAACCACAGTAGCGCCCGATGAGGCTGCTGCTCTCGCTGTGCCCGTCTCGGACTTCCAGGTAGTCATAGGCACAACTGTCGTGACGCTCGATCTAGGAGTCAGAGGCTCTATCAGGGAAAGGAGCTCTGGGTTCCCGGGTCCCCATCCCTAGAGCCTTCAGGAAAGCAGACTGTCCTGGAAACCGACATAGGCATGGTAGGGTGGATTAAGGCGTCTGTGGCTACCTCAAACGACTGGAACGTGAGGCCCACGTGGAAGCCCTCGGACACCTGGATCCGCCAGATGCAGACTTTGCTGGGCCGGTAATCATCCGGGTAGTTGGGTGACTGGATGTGGCCATTATCCTTCTTCACGTCACCACCGCAAATGGCTATGGGCACATGGGAAGGGGCGGGAAGGAGATGGAGCCCAGGACAACGGTGGCCAGCAGGCTCAGCCCTGCCTAAGTGCCCCTTCCCCGCTCCCCATTTCCCACCCTGCTGACCCCACTGGGGAACCCTCAGTAGGGGCCCTGGAGGCAACCGAGGGCCCTCTCCCTCTCCCTCAGTACCTTCATAGACGGCAAAGAAGCCCTTTCCAACCCAGTTGCTGCTGCTTCGGAACTCCACCCAGAGGCGGCTGTCGGTGGAGACAATGGGCTCCGGGAGTTTGCCCCCACAGAACCGGCCTGCAGACAGTAAAAGGCAGATGACGCTTGAGTCCCGGGTCTCCTCATATAGGCCCCGACTTTCTAGGAGGCTAGGGGCTCCAGTCCGCAGCCACCCGGCCGTGTCTGCTCTTACGACCACCAGAAGAGTCAGAGACTCCTTGGGACAGGGCAGGAGCTGAAGGACGTGTGCGCTTTACTGATTTGCTTTTCATTGGTATTTTGGGGGAGGGGGTTGTGTTTTGGGAGTATTTGTGTTGTTTGTTTTAGAGAAGGTCTCACTATTTAGACCAGGCTAGCCTTGAATCGAAAGCTCAAGGCCTCAGCCTCCTCAGTGCTGAGATTAGAGACCTGAGCAACTGAACTGAAACACGCAGATTTTCATGAAACGTCGTGCGTATTTGGCAAGTACTCTACCAGACGAGCTGTTCTCCAGACCCTGGCCTCGAACTTTTGGTCTCGGCCTCCAAAGTCCTGAATTAAAGTTTTATTGACCTGTTTTTGTTTGTTTGTTTGTTTGTTTGTTTGGTTGGTTGGTTGGTTGGTTTGGTTTGGTTTGGGTTTTCAAGACAGACTTTCTCTGTGTAGCCCTGGTTGGCCTCACACAGGGCTCTGCCTGCCTTCTGGGTGCTGGGATTAAAGGCCTGCGCCCCCACCGCCCAGCATCACTGACCTTTGTAAATTTACCATGGTGACTGATCTTTATGAGATCTCCATGCAAAGAAGAAATGAGAGAGAAACGGACATAGCTTTCTCTGCATATACTGTCATAGCACGCCCCTCCAGGCTCGACCACTGGGTCGAATTCAGGGAATGCAGTTTGGAATCCCAAACTCCAGAATCTGAGGACAGGGCCAGAAAGCAATCCTGTTCAAATAAAACTCAACAAGAATCAACACAAGGGTTGAGGCTCGCTATCTGTAAAATTCTTGGCAGTCAAGAACTGATTGGGGATGGTTCGTGTGTTCCTGAAAGACAGAGTGTTTTCTCACGTCTCAACCAAGGGACAGAAGGTGGGTGCTGGCTCAGGAATGCCAGTTATGAGAAAGAAATTCTCATCTCAGAGACCTAACACGCTGCAGAGGAGACGGACCGTCAGTGGCTTTGGGTGACTAACAGGTCTACCAGAATATCAGAAGCGGAAGTGAGGAGATAATCATCTGAAAGCCTGTGGCTGCTTCTCCCAGACGATGGGACAAAGATGCTGAGGAGGGTAGGTAGTCCCCAATCACTTCCGACTACAGACAGAACAATGAACAGTGTCACACAATACCTCAGGCTTGATGCAGATGTCCCCTTTGCTCTAATTCTGTGTCCAAAGGTGCTTTAGATTTTGTTGTTGTTAAGATTGGATCTTGTTATATAGCCCAGGCTATCCTCAAACTCAGCATCCCTCTTCCTTCAGCCTCCCCAGAGTTAGAAGCACCACACTACTAGGCCTTGCTTTGTCCTGTGGCTTTGAGCAACCTTTATCCCACTCACTTCATACGTGTGTGTGTGTGTATGTGTGTGTGTGTGTGTGTGTGTGTATGCGCGCGCACATACATGTGCACACACGTGCAAACACATACACAATTAGTGACAAAGTATCTTATACAAACAGAGCCAGGCCACAGGTCCAAGCCTACAGTTATCAAGGTGAATTAAGGGCCTGCCATAGTAGGTTAAAAGCCAGGCCATATCATGGACCATATACATCAAGGAAACAAAGGTTTAACAAAAGTTAAACCATATAGGAAATCCCAGTGAGGGTGTGAGCCTGGAGCTATGGCATATGAGGAGCAGCCTGCCAGACATCTTTATATATTCCTCTGACTCCCCAACCCTCATAGGGAAAGAACTTCTCAGAGGGTAGCCCCAAACAAAGCCTGCACTAAGAACTGGAAGTCTGCGGCGTCACAGACAGGATTCGGGTCACTGTCACAGCACTAAGCTACACCAGAGCTTGTAGATCTCATATCAGGATGTCACCCTGCTTAAGGTATTGGGCCCCAAAGGGTTTCAACAAAGAACCAGGGAGCTGAGGAGGCTGAGGAGCCCGTGCCCTTTACCTCGGAGAGGCGCCTTCCTCCAGAAGCCATCCCGCACCTCCACGTAGTCATACCAGCACAGGCGGCTACGGTACAGGTCCATGGACGTGAAGTTCAGGATAATCTAGAGGGAGAAAAGAGGGGCGAGGAGAGAAGCTTACGTGGCTCCCACTCTGTACCTGACCATGTCCTCTGTCTAGCAGGATGGAAAGTTAACCGGCACCAGCCACAGCCAGCATGGTACCCGCGTGGTCCTCATCAGACTAACTGAAGACACCTGCCCCTAGCCCCATTACCAACAGCCACGAGGGCGCAGGGCTTCCTTGCACTCTCCACCCCAGTATAGGGCTACTGTGCTGGCTTAGATCACCAGTCTGGTTTCCTCACAGTCAATATTAATAATGATGTCCTTAGGGAAGAGGGCAGGGCCAGGAAGGGCTCAGAAGGGTGTGAGGTCTGGGGGTGGGGGTGGGGGTCTGAGATGGGAAAGGAGGGGCCAGGACAGATGTTGAGACACCAATCATACACACTCTGATTCCCAGAAGGGGCATGGTATCTGCAGGGACTAATGTCAGGTCACAGTCCCTCTGAGGAATGGGTTCAACATATATCTCTGTCCTTATGGAACTTATGAATAGGATTACATAAGTATGAAGACTGAACAGAAAAAAAAAAAAAAAAGCAAATCCTAGCCCAAGGGCCTGGGTTTGAATCAGCCCTATATTTCCTGCTAAGTCCTAGGGTCAGCCACACAACTTCCCTGACCCAGTGTCAGCCAGCTCTGTGACAGCCTCTGACACCACAGTATTCCCTGGAGACAGAAAGAATCATACCACCATCCTGACAATGGCCACAGCCCTTTGGTAAGTCTTGAGGCTCCACAACCATAGCCAAGAACTTTTCTAATTTTTTTTTTTTAACTTTAGAGCTGGGCATGGTAGCACATGCCTTTAGACCCAGAACTGGAGAGGTGGAGGCAGGAGGATCTTTGTGAGTATGAGGCCAACCTGGTCTACTTATTGAGTTCTAGGACAGACAGGATTATACAGAGAGATAATAGATAAAAATAAAGTTTAGTTTATGTGTATCTGTGTGTACCTGAGTACATACATTTATATCACACGTTTGCAAGCTGCCTACAGAGGCCAGAAGAAGTCATGAGTCCCTCAAATTAGAATTGCAGGTGGTTTTGAGCTAACCCATGTGGATACTAAGAATCAAGCTTGGGTCTCTTCACGGCTGAGCTATGTCTCTGCCCCCAGGACCATGGGTTTTTAAAAGGCAGAGGCTTTCCCTATAAGGGAATATACTTGCTTGGAATTATCCAGAGGGATTCCCAATCTTCCTGTGCTGTCAGAGTCCCCGAAAGGTTCCAGGGTCAGGGTTGTTGTGACCTGTGTGGGGGTGTGTGTGGTTGGACAGTCACTGGTGGGATTTTCTGCTAAAGAAGGGACGAGGGCCACACCCTCCCTCGGCTTCAGTGGAAAGCCAGATGGCAAGAGCAGAGGACTGAACAAGACAGATTCCAAGGCAGGGACTGGCACCCGGCATCCGTATCACTGTCAACAGGACTGGTTCCTGGACACTCTCCCGAGGCAGCTTTGTCAGTGCTGGGTCTGGATGTTTGCTGGTTTTTATATCTCTAGTGCGCATACGCTCGGGCGTGTGGAGGCCAGAGGACAGCTCTCAGGAGTCAGTTCTCTCGTTCCATCCTGTGGGTTCCGAGTATCAAACTCGGGTTGACAGGCTTGGTATAAAGTCATATTGCTAGCCCTACGGAATGGCTTTTAGTCATCACCTACTCAGTCTCTCTTTCTGGCCTCTTGTTCCGTGACATCTGTCCTAGTCTCTATGTCCCTCTGGACCACATCCCAGCACACCATGCCCTAGCCTCATTAATGAGGGTGCGCCCCTTCCAAGGCTCCACTCCTAGGCCCCTGCTCCCATCTCTGCACCCCATCTTTCCAATCTCACCCCAGCAGCAGTCCCCACCGTGACCATCAAGGTCTGAGACTAAGACGTTTCCCTCACCCCTCCCTGCCCACTCCTTGGTCCTCAGCCCCCGCTATTCTTTCTTACTCTATTTGTGTAGGTTTCATCAATTGTAGTAACTTCAAATGTCTATGAATGAGGCTGCATTTTTGAAGTGAATCATATATGTGCTGAATTCTTAGTCATTATTATAGAAAGTCATTGCTATTACTACTAACATCGTCAATTTCGAAAAGTGGAGCTGCAAATCCATTCTAGCTCTTCCCGTGGAGCCAGAATGTCACATGTCACACATCCCATCTCCTCAGCCCCACAGTCCCCGCCTCCAGTTGGCCTGGAACTCCCTATGTAGACAAGGCTTACAGCGATCTGCCCGTCTGGCTCTGTTTTGAAAGTATGAACCCCTCCATCCAACTCATTATCCCTTTTAGGAAAATGACCAAATGCTCCCACAGAGGGAAGCAGCCAAGGGCTGGCGCGGTGGCAGCCTTCAGAATGAGGCGACTGCCGGCCTGCACCGGCACCTCCTCACACTCAACCTCCGTGGTGTGAACTCCAGACTCACACTCCTCTTCCTACTTAACTGTTCTCACCTAGGGACAAGCCGGTCACACCCAGATCACTGACTTCCGTTGGTATGGGCAGCGGCACCTGCCTGTGTGTGTGACTATACCACGGGGCCCTTGGCACTGACGAGCTAAGCCTCCTACCTTCTACCCCCAACCTCCCACCACTCGGCTCTCTTCCACCCTCCCATCCTAGATCCACACTAAGTTTATTCCTTGTGCTTGGCTCGGCCCTTCCTGAGCCACAGCAATCCGAGTCAGGTTTTTATCATGTCTACCTGATCAGATCCACCCTCAGCTCAGAGTCCTTTACTACACATAACATATGCGTAACTCAGAATAAACTCCCAAGTCCTCGCGTTGAAGGATCTTTTCCCGCCTCTGTTACCTCTGGCCTTTTCTTCCACCATTCCTCCTTACTAGACTCCATCCTCAAACACACCAAGTGTGTCTCAGGACCTTTGTACTAACTGTTGGAAGCTCTCAGCTGACGCCTGCAGATGCTTCTCCACTTTCGACACGCCTGCCATGAACGGGGACCTCTCTGAACACCCCCACATGAGCCACTGCTCCTCCCAGTAGGCTCCTCCCCAACGTGCACCACCTTCTCCCCGCCCTCGGGGACTCGAGGATGCATTCATTATCTGTTTCTCCTCCAGCACGGAAATGCAAACCCAGACAGGCAGAAATCCCACTTGTCCCCTCCACGTGTAGCACTTAGTAGGTTCTTAATAACTATCTCTCAAGTATGATCTTGCTTTTAGGAATATCCTCAGGCAGGCTTGCCTAAATCTATAAAGATGGAAGTATAAATGCGTCTACTGAAGCACTCTGAGTAGTAGTGAAATTTTGAAAAAAACTTAAAACCAACTGTCCTTCATTAGAAGAGAACTAGGCACTGGTTTCCTACACCTTTAATCCCAGCAGGCAGAAGGCAGAGGCGGGCTTCGGTGAACTCTGTGAGTTTGAGGTCAGCCCGATCTACAGAGTCTCAAGACAGCCAGAGCTACATAGAACAACCCTGTCCTGAAAAACCAGAGAAGGATGGAAGGAGAGGAGGAGGGAAGGAGGGAATGATGGACAGAGATAGAGACAGACACAGGGACAGGTACATATAAAGACAGACACAGACATTCACAGACACACACAGAGACACACATAAACACACACACACACAGACACAGATACATACAGACACTGACACACAAATACATACACAGACACAGACACAGACACACACACACAGACACACACACAGACACAGAGAGAAATGACAAAGACTGATGGAGGAGCAGCCGTGAAAACAGATGAGGTAAAAATCTATCCGAGCTGAGGCCAGCCTGGTCTACAGAGTGAGTTCCAGGACAGCCAGGGCTACACAGAGAAACCCTGTCTTGAAAAACCAAACCAAAACAAAACAAAATCTATCCGAGCTGACCCAAAGCAAGGGCAGGGTCTCCTGCTAAGTGCAAGGCAAGCTGCAGAAGCCCATGACGTGCCTGTGGGGTCCCTTTCGGCTTTATGTGTGTCACACAGACAAACTCATCAAAGCTCTCCTCACGCTTGGTCCCTGTTGAGAAGCGGGCTATAAAGGATTAAGGAAGAGAATATTCTTTTTTTTTACATCGTGTTTATGGACTGTTCGGGCATTTTATATCAGGCACATGTTATTTTTATATACCTAACACATGACAAAAATATCCGTCACCGAATGCCAGATGGAGGAAGGGATGCGGACAGCTGGGGCACAGCACCCCGACTCCCACATCCCCACCCTCTGCCCTTCGCGCAGGCAGCCCCCTGGGCCGCCCAGCCGCTGGAATGAGATCAAACATCTACTCTCTTCCCTTCACACAGATAAACATGGAGGATTAGCACCACAGTCACCACACCCAGAGGGCCAGAGCCCCAGAAGGCCCATCCAAGACCTCCCAAGGGGTTAGACAGACAGCGGTCACCTGACTTGAGAGGGAGAGACCTGTGTTGGTGGTCAGTAGCATCCTCAAGGGAGGCCCAGCACTGGCTATATTGAGACCAGACATGTCTAATTAAGAGTTGTACTGACTGCTGTCATGTGGACACAGCTGTGCCCTGGTGGCAAGGGCACTGCCCTTGCCAAAGAAAATCTGTCCAGCTCTACCGTTTCCTAGCTGAGGACTTGGGGCGTTTAGTTCTGCTTCCTTGAGCCTATATTTGTCTACAGATTGGAGGGGGGTCTCAGTGGTTGCACTGGAGACATGGGGATGACCTGAGGTACAGTGCATCCGTTTGTGAAAAGGTTCCTTCACACACGGTGGTGCTCTCAAGGACGAGCCAACAGAGTGCTACCCTTCTCGCTTGGGAAGGAGCTACCGGAGGCCATCAACCACGTCACCCTTAGACAGCTCACGGGCTTCAAGGTGGCCTCACCCCATAATTTTAAGATTCATCACCTCGGATTCCTTCCTGCTGTTTTTCCTGTCTGCGAGTGGCCAGCAGGAACCTCGTCATAGGGCTTAAGGGAAATAAGAAGAGTAAAGCTTTGTATCATGTGGTGCAAGGCAGGCGGACAGTGGGCGTGAATTTCACTTTTAGAACTCAGCTTACTTAAGTCTTTGTGGCGCTGGGCAGTGAATTCTGTGCCTTGCACACGCTAGTGACATGCTTGTGCCCTGTCACTGAATTGAACATTGCTAGCCCTCCGTGAGCATCCAGTCCTAAGCTGTTTGGGACACCCAGACACACAGTGGTTCAGATCAGAACCGACTAGCGCTTCCCACCTACCCACTGGGAATACAGAGAAGACAACTGCAGCCAATCTTTGCTGAGATGTCTCTGCACACCATGCACCGCTCAAGCTCTTTCTGTATATGAGTTCCTTCAATCCTCATATAAATCCACAAATCACTAGGCCCGTTTTTCAGGTAGGAAGACAAAGGCACAGAATGTTTCGTTGTCTGGGAAGTGGTACCAAGTCCCACGGTCACCTGCTAATTACGTGAGTGTTGACAAACACTTGGCTCACCATAAAGGGACTCTTTCTCACCATAAAGGTGACATGCCAAGATGGGCTTATCATCCGCGCTTCTGGCCCTAAGCTAAGCACTGGAGAGTGGGTGGAGAACAACTTCCCTTCTACCAGATTTGATGTCAAAGTCCGAATGTCGGGGAGGGGAGGTGGCTTTACTGCTGGCAAACCAGGCATTTCCCTGGGTAAGCCTGGACAGATTCACACATAAGGCTGCGAGCCTCATTCCCTGGTCTACCCAGAAGGGGCGGCAACAACCAGAAAGATGACTATAGACTTTGAGAGACTATGCCTGTCATGTGCCTGTTTCATTGCTTGCCACATAATTGTCCTAACAACAAATCCGGGGCCCAAGGTTACAATTTTAAAGTGAGAGAGAGAACGAGAATAATGGGAAGTGGCCCTCATTCTAAAAGTACCAGCCACCAGGGGTCCTTTCAAGGTTCATGGCCCCAGGGTACCATCTTGAATTTTTTTTTTTCAGACAAGGTTTTTTACAATGACTGTTCTGAAACTCACTAGGTAGAGATCCAGGTGGCTCTGTCTACCAGTGCTGAGATTAAAGGCCTGTGTCACAGCGATGGCCTGGATTCGCTTTTTTAAAAAACTGATAAATTTCTTTCTTTCTTTTTTAATTGATTCATTTCTACCACCATGCACTGGTGTGTTTATAATTTTTATCTTGAATCCATTTCTCTCCCTGGAGCTCTGAGCAGGGTTCTTTTGGAAATTATGGAGGGCTTACAGGCCAGGGAGGCTCCTGAGCCAGGGCCCTGGGACCATTTAGAGACGTGAGAGCTGGTTGGCCCATGCAGTCAGAAACTGCTGGCGAGAAAGCTGATCCAGGCCACCATGTGGCCTCACTCTTGATGGCTGGGCCACACACGTTCCTGACCAGGAAAGGAAGCCATGGTCTTCCTTCGCTGTCCCTCGAGGACTGGGCTCTTTTGTGTATCTGCACATCTCTGGTCCTTGGTCCTGTACTAGGCACCTCGTAGGATTATACTTCGTAGGTTTGCCCAAGAGCACCAGAACAACTTTTGAGATGCTGCAACAGGCCCTCAGAACAGAACAGTCTTATACTCACAGACCAGTGTATCCAGATGCAGCTTCTATGTGGCCTTGGGCTGGGGACTGACTTTTGTAAGTTCATTTTCTCATAAGCAGAACAGGGACCATGTCAGTGCCAAGACTATGATGCTGCCATGCTAATTCAAAGGCACAGTGTGGGCTGGGGATCACAGCTCAGTAAAGCCTTTGCCTAACTAACCCTGGGTTTGATTTCCATCATACATAAGAACATAACACACAGAAATCACTGAACTCATGTTTGACAAATCATAAGCTCAATAACTGTAAGCTATTCTTATCATCATCATCATCATCACTATTATTATTACTTATACTTATGAATGAGATGTCCAAAGCCTGGAGTAGTAGAGACCCTTGGGAAGGCAGTGAAGGCTCAGCCCATTCAAAATAGCAGAAAGTCTTGTAATTTTGAGATTTGGAATGAGAAGAACAAGGGACAAGATGGCTTTTGAGGGAAGACAGCAGGATGTAGCTAAGGGAGGGATAACAGAATTACCGGATTCTCAGTAAGAGTCCGTCACAGGAAAGCACCATCCTCAAGCTGAAAAACAAAAGCCGTGCATGCACTGTCTGGAAAGCTGCTGTCCAGACAGAAGGGAGAGCAAGGAGCTCCTCTCTAAGTTGACGTTTGTCTCTGGGCTTCACAGATGACGTCAGAGGACAGTCAAATAACTTGCAGATGTGATCAGTGCGTGTAATCTCAACAGCTCACAGCAAAAGCTTTCTCAACTTTGAAGAGTGTATGTGTGTGTGCCTGCCCGCGTGCGTGTGCATGTGGAAAGACAGCTACAAGCCGATTCTGGGAACTGCAAACCGCGGAGCTGAACATCAATCCACAATTAAACAGGCAATCTTTGGCTACTTAGGAAAGAAGCATTTGGGGATGTGTGTGAGGGGGGGAGTCCGATCTACTGAAGCAAGGCCCACTGGCGAGCACGTTTCTCTTCTTTTGAAACAGACTTTTTGTCAACTGTTTGGACAGTGGGTGTTAATTTGGTAATGCAATCTCGCTCTGTATTCGTCACTGTCAGATAGATTCCTAAGCTAGGGGAAGATGCCAGAGGCTTCAGAAGAAAGCAACAGGTGGTGGCCCGTGGCCAGGGAGAATGTCATCAAAGATCATTGCTAAGTTGTGAAAACCTGCAACTTAGTGGGTCAATGGGAGTTTGGAGGGAGATCTTAGACTTACTTTGGCTTGTGTCCTGCTCAGGATTCTGATTAAAGCTCAGGACAGCGTCACAGGTGACAATACTTATCCAACAGGCAACAGGCTGAGGGGAGAGGCGAGTAGGACTTGCTGGATGGTGGAACTCTTTGATTCTAAACCCTCTTTGCGGGAGGTGTTAGAAGACTCCGTGAAAACAATGTAATGCTAAATTAAACACCACATTCCAATTATGGGAAAGAATGTAGCAGTTCGCTCTTGGGAACAATAAAAAAAATATGAAGGACACAGAAGGTCCAGGGTTGGCTGAGAAATCTAGACTTCGTGTAGCAAGGCCATGCCTGGCCTAAGAAGTCACAGGAGGGGCTGGAGAGATGTCTCTGTTATTACAGAGGTTGGAAGTTTGGTTCCCAGTGCCCTTAGCAGACAGTTCACAACTGCCTGTAACTTCAGCTCCAGGAGGATCTGATGCCTTTGCCCTCCTTGGGCACCTGTACTCACATGCATATACCTTCTGCTCCTCCACATACAAATAATAAAATTTAAAAAGGGCGTGGTGGCGCACGCCTGTAATCCCAGCACTTGGGAGGCAGAGGCAGGAGGATTTCTGAGTTCAAGGCCAGCCTGGTCTACAGAGTGAGTTCCAGGACAGCCAGAGCTACACAGAAAAACCCTGTCTCGAAAAACAAAAAACAAAAACAAAAACAAAAACAAAAAAATTAAAAAGGAAGAAGGAGAAGGACCTTCCTACTTTGGGCGGAACCAGGAGGTGAGTTACCAGGAACTGCTCTTGAGAAGCCCTGAGGGTTTTCAGGGATAGATATTCCCTCTTTCTCTCTGAAACTCTAGCATTAAGAGTTAGAGAACAGAATAGAAAAGTGAGAGGGGTCCCAAGCCCTCATACGGTCAGGTTTTCAAACAAGGCTAGTCAATCATGCAGTGGGAGATTGCACGGGGTAAGGTCCTGGGTCCCTCCTGCATTTGGTGTCTGCTCTGCTCACCTGAATGAGCATCAAGCGGAGAAGGACCTGAGGACCCGGAACAGCAAGGAAAAGCCCAGGGAGGCTAGCACGACCAGAAGAGAAGCATCTGCTTTGTTCATAGCTGTTCTCAGGACCACAGCTTGTGAGGAGTGAGAAGGGCCCTTTGGGAATCCCTGACTCAAGCTCTGACTATACAGAGGACAGAGCCAAGGGCTGGAGCTGAGGGGTTCACCCAAGTCCACCCAAGGCATCCCAGAAAAGCCTGGCCTTGAACCCAGCCCTGGGAAGGGTTGACATCCTACCCTGCCCTTGTTAACTGCATGGCCTGGGCAAACTACTTGATTAATCTTCCTGTAACTCAGTTTCTTCCTCTGTGAAATGAGGACTCAGGGTGGCCATAAAAATAAAAAGAGGAGCCATGTGACAGGCACTTTAAAAAGCACCCAAGAAGAGCTAGACAATCACAATAGGACCACATGGTAAACGCACATAGCAACTCCATCTTCGGGTTAGCGCCGATGCGCGGCTCACTGAGGAGGAGGAGGAGGAGGAGGAGGAGGAGGAGGAGGAGGAGGAGGAGGAGGAGGGAGGCTCGGCAAGGAACCCTCCTCGTTACATACTTAGTGTATTTATGTCCATGACCAGGTAGGTCACCCTTCTGCCAGAAGTCCCTGGGCCGGGCCTCCTGGAGGGTGATGCTACCCCCATTGCTGGGGTCCTCATAGCCTCAGGCAGGTGATCAATCACAGTTACCTTCTCCCCCGGTGTGACGGAGATGCGCCATACACAGTGCATGTGGGCAGAGTAGCCATTGGGGTACTCGGGGGAAGAGAAGTTGCCGGTGCTGTCTTGGAGGGTCTCACCGCAGGCTGCCAAGGGAGAAAAACAGTAACTAAGCAGCGGACTGCGGGAGCCAGAGCCCCGGCTCACCCTGAGCCTTGGAACCCTTAGGGGAGACAAGAGTGAGTGAAGAAAGGTGTTCTGTCCCTTTAAGATGTACCCCCCCTTTTTTACATACAAGCATAAACCATCCTACTTTCCTGGTCTACTGCTGCCAGGGTAACCAGATGCCCCGTTGTCAAGGAAACATGGATTCCAGAGTTGAGGTCAAACCCGTTTGGTGGGCCTCACCTCCTCCTTACTGTCCAGGCGAGAGGCTAGTTGCTCCTCCTTTCGGCCCCTACTACTCCTCAGTTTTTAGGCCCTTTCTACCACCGACCAGCATAGCCCCAGGTTCGCCCTTAACCAGAATACTGTCCATCTTTATTGTCCCTCCTTCGCAACACCCATCTCGGACACTTAGAGCTGTTACTTTCTAGGTGTTCCTGGGCCCTGACCTCTGTCTTCCGTGGACCCTACCTTCCATCCCTCCTGGCCTGCCCCTTCCCTGCTCCAACCTGGGCATTTGTAGAGCTTCCGGGCCTGAGCGATGTCCCCCTTGCTGAGTCGAGTCCTTTGGCCAATAGAAGGCTTCACCCCATTCACCTCATACTTGGGAACAATGGTGTCCAGGAAGATGCCCCTGAGAAGAAGGACACGAGGAGACAGAGGGCGTGAGAGTCTGCTGGAAGGTGTGTGCAGAAGGCGGGCGGTGCGCTCATCTACAGAGCAGGGCATGACTCTGCCAGGGCCCAGACATTCCTCAGCAGGGTCAGGGAAGGGCGGAGAAGTCTTACCCTGTCATTAGGCTGCCCACTGACCAGCAGCCACCCTGTTCCGTGGCAGCTGTACCACAGGAGCTGGGGGCGGGGTGGGGGGAGCCCCAGAAACGCTTTGGGAGATCAAGGACCCAGGCCCTTATGCTCAGATTGGCTTCCGACCGCAGCCCCGGGAAAGCTCTGGACCCTCCTTTGTCATCTCTGCAACACCACCCAGCTTCCACCTCCAGACCTCAAACTCAGTCCCAGGCGACTTCTCTCTTGACTTCCCAGGGTCAACTCATTACCCTCTGACATGGCTGTGATTGGAGAAAGGCCAAAGGGTAGCCAGCGGCAGGCAGCTTCCACCGTGGCCAGCCAGCTCCCAGGGCACGCTGTCCCGCTTTCTCAATTCCTTCCTGCTAATCTCGGTCTTTCCATTTGGGAGGAGGAGAACAAAGAGGAGACAGCGGGTCCTCCCCTCCCCAGGGTCCCTGACTCACATCCAGCTGGGAAGGACCCGGCAGGGGGTGCGAGTATGATGGGAAATGGAAGGAGGGTCTGTGGGGGTGGAGGGCCGAATGAGTTCACCACCACCACCACCAGACACCACCCCCAGCCCACCCCCACCCTGTCTCCATCAACATTCCCAGGTCCTGAGCTGGAAGGGAGGAGGCCACTACCCAGACAGGGACATAGGTGCAGGAAGGCAGGTCCAGGGAGGGGTGTGAGGAGACGTGGGGACATTCCTCCCTGTCCTGCAGGAGGGTCTTCTCCTATCAAGCTCTGGTTAAGGCGATATCTTGTGAACTGGCTCTGGGGACCAGGCCAGGGCAAAAGTCAAGCTTTGTGCAAATCAGCCAGTCACAAAATAGACAAAGCCAGTCCTGCTCTGTGACCTCTGCTGAAGCAAGACAATCAAACGGTCAAGGTCTGCAGGTTAGCGGGGGCAGCTCAGTGGTCAAGACGCTTGCCCCCAGGGCTGATGAGTGGAATTTGATCTCCAGAGCACACAATTGTGGAAGGAGAGAAACAGCTCCTGCCACATTGCACCTGGGCCAGTCAGAGGACAAAAGCACACATGTACACAAATATATATGTGTAAGAGAAAAAAAGAAATAATTTTATGTTCAAATCCTGCTGGGGTTACATAGTGAACTCAAGGCCAGTCTGGGTAACTTAGTGCAACCCTCTTTCAAAAATAAAAATTAGGGGGCTGTTGGAGAGATGGGTCAGCAGTTAAGAGCACTGACTGTTCTTCTATAGGACCTACATTCAGTTCCCAGCACCCAGGTAGCAGCTCACAACTGTCTGTAATTCCAGTTCCAGGAAATCTGACAGACACACACATACAGGTAAAACACCAATGCACATAAAATAAATTTTAAAAAATTAAAAATTAGCCGGGCGGTGGTGGTGCATGCCTATAATCCCAGCACTTGGGAGGCAGAGGCAGGCGGATTTCTGAGTTCGAGGCCAGCCTGGTCTACAGAGTGAGTTCCAGGACAGCTTGGAACTCACAGAGAAACCCTGTCTCGAAAAAAAAAATCAAAACAAAAAATTTAAAAATTAAAATGAACAGAACTGGGCATATAAGACAGGGGATAGCACTTGTCTGGTGTCACAGGCCCTGGGTTCTACTCCTAGTACTGCAAAACAAAACAAGGCAGAGAGGGCAGACAGTTAGGGGGAGGTGATTCCCCTAAAATAAACTGTCATGGCGGCAGATGAGGGACGAGCCTGGCTCCTTTGGGTTGGCACACTTTGGGGACCCCACACAGAAGGACCCGAGCACTCAGGTGTTCAGTCTTCTAGGCCACAAACCCTTGCTTCAACACAGCAATGGGGGAGGGGGACACTACTACTACGGCAGACATGGCCTCTAGCCCTTTGTTCAGGGGCTGC
Source organism: Apodemus agrarius (assembly GCA_964023405.1). Classification (NCBI taxonomy): domain Eukaryota; kingdom Metazoa; phylum Chordata; class Mammalia; order Rodentia; family Muridae; genus Apodemus; species Apodemus agrarius. Next base: position 56,048,009 of record OZ030013.1, on the reverse strand, counting down.
AGGCACCCAGAGGGCTATCCTTGTCTTTGGTGCCAGCTGGAGCAGGGCAGGACACGGAAAAGAGGAAGTCTGCAAGGCGATGGTTTCCAGAAGGAAGGACTAGACCATTTCCCACCTGGAGAACGTGTTCCGGGCGTAGTGCATGATACTGTCAAAGTCATAGGTCTCTCCCAAGGACTCCACTTCTTGAACCTCCATCTTCAAGAAGTTATACTCCTGCCCTGCAAAGACCGTGAGAAAAGTGGGGGTGGGGTCGAGGGTGTGGCCTGGGGCCTGTGCCTGTACCTGGGAGAGGCTGCCTCTCTGAAGGTGTAAGGGAAGGAGAGGGGAAAGGGGCCAGGGACATCTATAGAGGAGTCCTTCCCAGCAGAAAAGACTGGAGAACTTGCTGAAGGGAGGGCGGGAGGGTCAGGAGACCACCGATAAGGACGTAGACTCTCAGGGCCGTGATGGAGGAGAACAGACCTCGCAAAGGCTGGGAGATGGAGGGCAGGTAAGCCTGTGGGGATTTCCAGGGACAAGCTGACTGTGGTCCAGCCTTCTCACCAGAAGAGCTGGCTTCTGGCTACTCAACCTGACCCCCATGTCCAGGACCTGTGTCAGACCCCTAAGGCAGCTCCAGAAGCCCTAGAATGGGATCCAGACCCTGGGATGAGTGTACCTGGCTGTATGTTCTCCCGTACAATAGAGACATGGCGGTCCCGGTCGGGCCGCGTGTGCTCGTGCCAGAAGCCAATGACATGGCCCAGCTCATGGACCACGATGCCAAACTTGTCACAGTTCTTGCCGATGGAGATGGCCTGGGGGCCCCCACCTCGGCGACCCACGTAGGAGCAGCACCTGGAGGGCGGGGCCAGCTCAGGGGGGTGGTCCCGAGCTGGGGGAGTGCATCCACTCAGGGGCCGGGCCAGGCTGCTGGGGGACTGTGCAGGGGTGCGGATGGCCCTGGGCACCCAATGCGCAGGCTTTATGCCAGGGTCTGAGCCATGTTAATGGGAGATGCCCACAGCAGGGAGAGGGGATGGGCAGGCCCAGCTGAGGGCAGCAAGAGTGCCTAGGGCAGAACCCTAGGGGATCAGCGCCCAGGGGTCCCTGCTCACCCGCAGGGTCGGTAGGTGAATACAATATAGCTGTCCTCATCGGTGCGCTCCAGGAAGGTGACACAGGTATGCTTCTCCCAGTGTCTCATGGCCTGCCGGAAGACTGCCCTCTGGCTGCCTGTGGAAGGAAAAGCCGGGCTGTCATAATGTCAAGTGGGGGTTGGGGGCACTTTGACCCACTGATACCGTGTTACAACCAATCTACAGGCACACTGCCTGGCCAGGAGGGTGCGGCCCGGGGCCAAAGGCAACAAGGCCAAGACCAGGTATAGGCTCACAGCAGCACACTCACCCGTGAAATTGCCTCCAATAACGAACGGGATGACCCCATCGGGCCACACCCGCTCTGGTCTGGATGTCGCCGCCCTCCTGCTCCGAGGCCTGCCTCTCCATCGGCCCCTGCTTTCCCTCTGCGGCTGCCCACTAGTGCTCTGACCACTCAGGGCGGACGAGTTTCCTGGAATGCAAAGAGGAAAGAGTCAGCGGCAGCCGAGTGCGTGGCCAGGGGAGGAGACGACACAGAATAGCGGAATCCATTATTTGTAGATTCTGGATTTGCAAATCTGCCTACTCTGCTAAAAATGTATTTGCTACTCTCAGATCAATACTGTCAGGCTTTCGTGATCGATCATCCATGGGCATGAACAGGATCATGAAAGTTGGATGATCCAGTGTGTGCACATGCTCAGGCGAGGTCGAACGAGGTATTCTGGCTGCCTGTTTCTTTTAGGTGAACGAGGTATTCTGGCTGCCTGTTTCTTTTAGGGTGAACGAGGTATTCTGGCTGCCTGTTTCTTTTAGGTGAACGAGGTATTCTGGCTGCCTGTTTCTTTTAGGTGAACCGAGAGCCACTTTTTAATTTTTTTCTTTTAAATCTGGTTATTTAAAATGGTTCCTTAGCAAAGTGCTCCTGTGCTGTCTTGTGTTCCCAAAGCAAGAAAGCTGGGCTCATAGTGACACAAACCTGTCATCCAGCTCCTGTAAAGGTGAGGCAGGAGGATTATGAGCTCAAGGCCAGTCTGAATTCACACTGAGTTTAAAGCCATCCTGGGCAACTTAGAGAGACCCTATCTTAAAATTAAAAAGTAAAAATGGAGCCGGGCATGTACCTCAGTGGTAAACGCTTGCCTGGCGTGCATGAGACCCCAGATTTAATCTTCATTAACACACACACACACACACACACACACACACACACACACACACAAAAACCATAACAAACAAAAGCTGGGATAACCCCCCCCCCAAATGCCCACATTCAATATATTTGCTTGGACTGAAGTCAGTGCCACTAGCCATGAGTTCAGTACTAATGAACCCACTTTATATTAAAGTGTCTTTAAGTGAAACACACATAAAATGTGGTCATATAATGATCAATTTACAAAAAAATGTGACCAACGGCTGGTGGGAACGTACGTTTCTCCTAGGAGCAATGACTCAGTATCTGCTAATTCATTCGTCATGGTGCCTACGTAAAACAAGTATGAAGTTCCCTGATAGCTGTGAGGCTGTGTTCTAAGTATCTGGAGCTGCCCCGGAGAGCCGGAACGGGCAAGGACTCCAAACTAAGACAATGAGGCTCTCATTTCCCAGGAACTGTGGGGACCCAGGGGAGCCGAAGCTTGGATAAAAGCTATGTTCTTTCTCAGGGATTCTGGGCTCGAATTCCCACGTGACGGCGAAGCTCCCCGGCACTGGGGCAAGCGCCACTGTCTGTACCTGAATGTAGACAAGACTGAGCACAGAGTGTTGCCCCAGATCACCTGGTGGGCTGGCCGCGTGCCCTGGTAAGGCTTTCCCTGCGCCATCTCCCCCGAAGCCCTGTAAACCTCTTTAGACAATAAGACACCAGAATACCCTTTGCTGCCAGCCACCCTGCTGGGCTTAAAATCCCTAAATCGCTCGCACCAGAATCATCCCTCCTGCTGGACAAGGAAGATGGCCTGGCACGCCCACCTACGCCCAGAATTGAACTTCAATAGGAAGCCCTTGCTTGAGCAATGGGAGAGCCCTATATGGGCTTTCTGAAGCATGCATGGTCTAGCGCCATCCTGATGATAGACTGCCCCTCAGCACAGCAGCAGGAAGGTTGGGAAAAGCCAATCCAGCCATTCTCTTTCCCCCTCACCGATGCCACATAGGTTGGTAGGTGCTTGGGCCACCAGGGAACAAAGAGCTTTGAGCCCAGCTTTGGGACATGTACATGTGGCATGGAAAGACACCACATGTATCTGTACACACAGAACGCAAGAACACTGCGAGTAAAGGTGAAGAGTTGCGTCTTGGAGACAGTTTGGGATATTGAAGAAGCTCAGGAGGATGGCTCCGGAGAACGCATAGATGCTTGCACACTGGGACCAGGAGACCCAGCACCGGGACTATGATATTAGCCATAGCATCATGGATTGGGAGATAAAGGCTTGGATGCTGGTTCCAGCCCTGCCACCTGCACACTGTGTGTGATACTGGGTAAATCACTTTACCCTTTCGAGGCTTAGTCAGGTACTGTCTTGGTTAGTGATTGATGTGGGAGGGCCCACTTACTGTGGGTGGTGCCGCCCCTGGGCAAGTGCTCTTGGGTGTATAAGAAAGCAAACTGAGCAAGTCAGGAGGAGCAAGACAGTAAGCAGCATTCCTCCATGACTTCTGCTTCTATTCCTGTCTCGGATTTCTGCCTTGAGTTCCTGCTCTACCCTCTCTCAGTGATAGAGTGTAACCTGAGAGGAGTAAAGTGACGGAAGTCCTTTCCTCCCCAAGTTGCTTTTCCTCATAGGTTTTTTTTTGTTGTTGTTGTTGTTTTGTTTTGTTTTGTTGTTTTTGGTTTTTTTTTTCTTTTTGTGTGTGTGTGTATGTATGTGTGTGTTTTCGAGACAGGGTTTCTCTGTGTAGCCCTGGCTGTCCTGGAACTCACTCTGTAGACCAGGCTGGCCTCAAACTCAGAAATCCACCTGCCTCTGCCTCCCAAGTGCTGGGATTAAAGGCGTGTGCCACCACCACCCGGATTCCCTCATAGTGTTTTATTACAGCAGTAGAAACCCTAACTATGACACTCTTGGAGGTGGTTGGAGACAATCAAGTACGATAATACCTTTGAAAGTATTTTGTAAGCTATATGTCAGAAAAATACTGCTTTTTGGCTCCCATGGGCGTCAATAATTCTCCTCTGGGGGAAGGATAACTATATCCCAAAGGAAGGCAAGCACCTGTGTTGGGTTCAAGTTCATGGCCTCTGTCCTGGAAATGGGAGGTGGGGAGTCTTGTTTCCCAAATTTGAAACATTTCTGGGACACAGAGAGCCAGCCCATTCCCGTATACCTGCAGCTTTGATGGATGATCTCCGGGCTGTTTGCTGTCTCAGAACCGCAGCCTGCTGCACCCGGAAGGCCCTCAAGTCCTCCTCATCCAGAGCGATGTCCCCAAGGAAGGCAGCTGGAGAAAAAAAGAAGCCGGAGGCTGAGTTAATCCTCTTACCCTGGGCTGCACCCACTGTGCGTACAGCCCTGACCCTGGCCATTCTGATTCCCCAATACCAGATGAGAAAGCCGGAAGAGCAGATCGGCTTCTAACATCTCTTTCTAGATTACACTTGCCTGTTACTTCAAATCCCAGCAGCAGTGAAGCATTATGACACTCACGAATAGCCAGAGCTATTCAGGCCCCTGAAGCAGAGGGCTCACTTGAGTCCGGGGTCTGAGTAATATAACTCAGGCTAGCCTCCAAACACCCACCCTATCGCTTAAACAGTGAGATAGCTCAGTGAGCAAAAGCACTCACCTCCAAACCTAATGACCTGAGGAAGGAGAGAACCAACTCCTGCAAGCTGTCCTCTGATCTACACACACACACCACACCACACACACACACACACACACACACACACACACACCACACACACACCACACACACCACACACACACACACCACACACACACACCACACACACCACACGCACACCACACACACACCACACACACACACCACACACACCACACGCACACCACACACACACCACACACACACACCACACACACCACACGCACACCACACACACATACCACACACACCACACATACAAACACACACACACACCACACACACACACCACACACACCACACACACATATCACACACACCACACGCACACCACACACACCACATGCACACCACACACACACACCACACACACCACACACACCACACACACATATCATACACACCACACACACCACACACACATATCACACACACCACACGCACACCACACACCACATACACCATACACATACACACCACACACACACACCACAAACACACCACACACACACACACATACACACACACACACCACACACACACACACCACACACACACACATATCACACACATATCACACACACCACACACACATATCACACACACCACACACACCACACACACCACGTACACCATACATATACACACCACACACACATACCACACACACACACACCACACACACACCACACACACCATACACATACACACCACACACACACACACACACACACACACACACACACACGCATACATGCAAGGTGGGAGGAGAGAAAGGACGAAATTAAAATGTTAATAAATAGTTGAAGTGAAGACAAAATTGTATCACCTTTCCCATCTTCAGCAAATGCTAATTAGTACCTTTTATGGTTTTATGGGCTGGTCATTAAGTCAGAGACTAGCAATGCAGAAGAGGCCTCTAGCCCTGTTGGTGCTAATCTTTACAATACAAAGTACATACAAATAATGACTCAGAGAATTCTACAGACAGACAAGTGCTCTGATGGTGAGACACTTTGAAGCAAAGGCTCTCTAGTGTCTAAAAGCACATGTGTTAAAAGTTTGGTCCGGAGGGTGGCACTACTGGGAGGTTCTGTGTACCCTTATAGGTACTTACGTCACTGTCACTGTGTGTGTGTATGTGTGTGTGTGTGCCTGTGTGTGTGTGTGTGTGTGTGCCTGTGTATGCCTGTCCTTAAAGGGGATTGTGGAACCTCGTCCTTTCCTCACCCCATTTGCTCTGCCAAATGTTCCCACCACGATCTGCTGCCTGTAAGAGGCTCCAGAAACAGTCTCTACTATCTTGAACTGGAAACTTGGGAACTATGAGCCAAAACAACCCTTCTCTCTGTCAGTCCGTCCTCTTCAGCGTTTTGTTACAGCGTCAGAAAGTTGACTGAGCAGCCATCTATTTGTGAGCCGGGGCTAAGTAGGTGGTATCACAGAGTAAATGCCATTTCAACCAAATTGGGGGGTGTGAGGCGGTGTGGACTATTGTAAGATGTCTAATATGCTTGCCTGGCCCCACAAGAGTCAAACCGAGGAGGCCAAGACTCAACACCAAGAAGTTCCTGGCTAACACGGAAAGGTGTAACAGTTGCCAAATGAACCCTACATTTCTGGGTCCTCTCTCTGGAGAGGAAAGGCCTAGGGGTAGGACACTCCCACCCCCACCCCACCCCTGGAGGTCTTTTCCATTTCTGGGCTTGGGAAGAGAAGCTTCTGGAGAGATGGGTTGAGCCAACTCTCCTCTCTTTCGGAGAAGTCTAGGGTAAGAGGAAGCAGAGGCCCAGCACTGCCTGCTTTGGAAGGAGCCCAGATGTAAGCTTCACACTGGGCTGGGCCATGGAGGCGGGGAGGGCAAGCCGGAGGTGGAAGCGCTTCCCTGCAGCCGTGGTGACATCTGCTTCTCATCCCCGCAGAGTCAGCGTTACACAAATTGTTTTAACCTTGAGGCCTTACACACGGGTTCCTCCTCCCCAGTTGGCCCCACTGGGTGGATACGTATACATTTACTTTATCACACACTTAGTCAGACACAGATGGGTAATGCCCCTACAGGCATATGGTGACATCCAAATGTACGCTGCTGTGCAGAGCCACTGAGGTCAGAGACTCCGCCCCTGCATATGTGAGCAGCACTCAGCATTGGATTTGGGGTAGAAAGAACATATCAGATGGATGGATGGATGATGGATGGATGGGTGGATGGCTGATGGATGGCTGGATGCATGGATGATGGATGGATGATGGATGGATGATGGATGGATGGATGGATGATGGATGGATGGATGGATAGATGGGTGGATGGATGGATGGATGGATGGATGATGGATGGATGATGGATGGCTGATGGATGATGGATGATGGATGGATGATAGATGGATGATGGATGGATGATGGATGGATGGATGGATGGATGGATGGATGATGGATGATAGATGGATGATAGATGGATGGATGGATGGATGGATGGATGATGGATGGATGGATGGATGGATGGATGGATGATGGATGGATGATGGATGGATGATGGATGGATGATGGATGATAGATGGATGATGGATGGATGATGGATGGATGATGGATGATAGATGGATGGATGGATGGATTGATGATGGATGGATGATGGATGATGGATGGATGGATGGATGGATGGATGATGGATGGATGATGGATGATGGATGGATGGATGCATGGATGATGGATAGATGATGAATGGATGATGGATGATGGATGGATGATGGATGGGTGATGGATGATGGATGATGGATGGATGGATGGATGATGGGTGGATGGATGGATGGATGATGGGTGGTTGGATGGATGGATGATGGGTGGATGGATGATGGGTGGATGGATGATGGATGGTGGATGGATGGATGATGGGTGGATGGATGGTGGGTGGATGGATGATGGGTGGATGGATGATGGGTAGATGGATGGTGGGTGGATGGATGATGGATGGATTGATGGAGTATCATGCCAGCTTTCCTCTGGTCTGCAAATACATGTGCAGAGCCACACACTCACTCAGACACAGAATAACGGATGTAGCCGTGGTTTCAGCAGTCATCAAGCCAATCTTTCATTTAACAATCTAGGAAACTGAGGCCCAAAGGAAACTGGTTTAAGTTAGACTAGACTAAGCCTCTGGAAGGATTGATTTCTATTCAGGCTTCACCATTCCCAGTCCAGTGGATTTACTCAAGTTTATTACCTCTCTGGAACCCATATTGTAAATACATATATACAAAAATAGACACTCAGACACACACGTACACACACACACACACACACACACACACACACAAATACAGTCACAGAGTTCTTAAAAAACAAGCTTCAACACACACAAGCCAGTGGCAAGTTCTGAACTCATTAAGCCAGTAATAGTCGCAGTAATGACACCTTATGTAAATGTCTGTTGAAATTTACGCAGTGCCTTCCAGTTCACAAAAACGTTCACTCATTAATGAGTCCATTTAATCCTGGCCCACCCACAACATTCCCAGTAAGCCATGCGGCACCCCGAGGAGTGTCCCACTGCAAACATTTGGAGACATAACCTCGAAGCTAGATGCCAGCCCCCTTCCTTGGCTTCAGAGATCAGGACCCTGGGGCCAAAGAGGGGGATGCATGTCCAAGGTCACCAGCTGGTAACCAGTCAAGAGTCTCTTTTGGTGCTGGGGAAGGCTTCTTTTAAGATGACACTCTCTATGACCCAGACTTAGTAACTGATGTGACAGAGACAGAAGAAGCTTCTGAGTAGCATGCAAAAAGGGGGTATGAAGGGTTCCTGTGTGACAGTATCACAGGACCACCTCACTCAGCTGTGTACTGTGTACTTTTATATGTCTATGACACCTCCAGGCTTTCACACACACATCCATGGGCATCACCAGACACAGTTGTTCCTCAGTCTCCCTACAGTGTCGATTCCAGGTCCCCTACGGACTGCTCAGGTCCATACATAAAGCACTGTGTCTGCATAGAACCCACCCATGTCCTTCTTATGTTCTCTTCCTTTTTTCTTCTTCTTCTTTTTATTTTTTGAGACAGGGTCTTATGTGGCCCACTCTGACTTCTAAGTCCCTATGTAGCCAGAGATGACATGGAAATTCTGATCTTCCTGCCTCTCTTTCCCAAAAGCTAGGTCTACAGACATGAACCACACCACACCTGCTCAAACTCAGAGCTTTGTACATGCTAGACAAGCATGCTGCTAACGATCCTCACCCCTCCTATATACTTTAGATCATTTCTAGATGACTTACAATGCTTAATACAACGTAAATGCCAAGTCGCTATTATAATGCATTTCTTAGGCAATAATGAAAAAGTCTGTAGATGTTCGGTCCAGACCAACGTCACACCTTACAGAAAGCAGCTGAGCCCATGCTGGATGGTGAGCGTAGAGCAGACAATTTGGAAGGCGAGACTAGTCTTTGAATCTAGCTTGGCTCCCACTAGCCGACCTTCATGTAAACTTTTGAAACCTCTGTTTTTTTTTCCTATCTAAAAGAAGACACGTGATACAATGCATCTCCTAAGATTACTTCAAGGAATGAGGATATGCATGTGAAGCATCTAGCACCGAGTCTAGAGCACAGAAAGCAACTGCTAAGCATCCAGTTCACTGTGCTCACCACACCAATCCCGGAGACTCACAGTCAGCTCCAAACCCTCCCTAGACACACTGGGTCGCTTGCACTCACTCCCCATCTGGATGAATCTATAGACACTCACTACAGAACCATGCTGGCCTATGAGTCCGGGCAGTGTGGGACCAGGGCAGGGCAAGCAGAAGGAACAGGGTTGGCTGCAGAGCTCAGCTGGATGCCCCTGTGGTAGAGAAGTCATGGCTGAAGAATGCATGGGAACAGAATGGGGGCAGGGTGGGGTGGGAGGGGAGCTGATGGCCAGGAGTTGGGCCCACAGCTGGTCCGTCTGGGATCCTACTCTTAGGAAGCTGCACAATCTAGATGCAGGAGAGTTCAGGATGCTTTCCTGGCCCAAAGGAAGCCCTGGGGTCAAGGTCAGGGTCAGAGTAGAAACTGTTTTCAACACAGTATCAGAAGTTTTTATGTTGTTGTCTGGCTGTAAACCAGGCAGGAAGCACTTGAGGCTCTGTAGCCAGGCCCAGCGCCGGAGGGGAAAGATCACAGACACACATATCAATATGCATGTGGACCTAGAGAGCAATCTTTGTCCCCCAGGTCAGCTTCTGGACTCCAAAGTCCCCTCCCCTTGGCATGGCCAGGTCTCACCTCCTGCGTGGAACCTGGTTAGTGTGACGGAGCTCCAAGGCCTTGTCTGCAGGACAAGCATGTATTCCCAACGAACGCAGACTTGTAGCCAAGGGAGGAAGTATTTACAGCCCCAAACTATGCAGAGAGACGCATTCCCTCGTCCACTTACACACCGGTGCACATCTGTGCCTGTGCTGGCACAAGGGCCCAACACACAGTGGTGAACAGACCTGCTATGAAGAAGACTCACAAATATACACAACCAATTCCCTGTGCGAGTTCCAGTGTGTTCTTACATATAAGAAAAAAGAAAGCAAAAGCATTTCTCAAAGGAAAAGAGCTCCTGAGAATGGACAGAGGCATGCGCATGTGTCGGAAGGAAGAAAGAGAGACTAAGTCCCCAAATACCTCCTCAGGAGGTGGCCTGGTCCCCACTGCCACCACCAGTGTTTTTTTCCCCAAATCACTGGAGAAACAGAATTCATAAGAGTCCCTTCTACCAGCAGAGGTGGGACATGCTTTAATCCTAGCACTCAAGAGAGGCAGAGACAGGTAGATCTCTGTGAGTTCCAAGCCAGCATGATCTACAAAACAAGTTCCAGCCACAGCTATCCAGTGAGACCCTGTCTCAAAACAAAAGAAGAGGCCCTTCTTCCTGGGGCAAATAACCCGCCCCTCTCCACTAAGACTCATAGAAACGGTTTCCTCTACCCTTAGGGCACCTGTGAGTGAGGATGACTCAAGCAGGGACCAGGGTCTTAGGTGTGTGGAGTGACTCACTGTGGCTGTCTGGGAGAGGGAATGTGGTCTGCTGAGAGATTAGACCATGTGCTTCTTCTGGATTCCATACCTGGGCCACAAAGTCCCCAGGATTGAGGGTGGTAAGAGGGACTTGTAAATACAGTCCACCTGTCCTTCTGCAGACAAACTGGCTGTTGTCTCGGGTCTAAGTGAAAGCCAGATGTGTCAGTGGGAAGACACTAGGCTGGGAATCTCTGAAATCCTCTTCTGTGGCTTGGCATTCAATGTAAGAAGCCAGAGTTTCCAGTGAATAACCTGAGAGCAGGCTTGGTAGAATCAGCCTTACGTACACCGATACAGTACAACCACCCAGGTTGGCTTTTAGCCCGAAAGTTCAGGACCTTCCCCAGGACATCAAGGGTCTTAATTGTTGTCCTTCCTTTACCAGCAGCCATAAGTGGATGCGGTGCCTCACCCCTGTAATCTTAGCATGTGGGAGGCTATGGGCAGAGGATCATGGGTTCAAGGGCAATTTGGTGAGACCCCCATCTACAAAAGTAAATAAATACACGTCGAATGCCATCGGTGACTAAAGAGATAATTTCAGACGATGAGGCCTGGCTATGTTTAGAATAAACTGCAAGGTCCCGTTTGAGCTGGGAGAATCCAAAGAGTTTTCGGTGCTAGTTCTCTGTGTGGGAAGAGGAAGCAGGAGGATGTAAAAGAGACATGGAAGGGGGGGGAGGAGGAGGAAGAAGAAGGGGGTGTACCAGTCCCTTCCAAAGGCGGCAGAGACAGACACCTGCCACAAGCGCCCCTAGCATCTGGGGTCCAGGCTATGGAGCGTCCAAGAAGCAAACGCCATCAGGAAGAAGCAGCACAAAGAAAGAGCTGGTGGACCTGTGGCGGGAGGGGGGAGCAGACAGGGCTCCGCAGAGGTATATGTGCACCAGTTCGGTTTCCTTCAGGGGTGATCCACGGGGCCTAAGCATCAGTCACACCCAAGAAGAAGGCCTGATCTGACCCTGGAGCTTGGCTCTGTCAGGCTCGAGGACCTCCCAGCCACCTCAGGCCTGGCTGCGCTCCCCACAAGCCTCACATCACCCTGGTAGAGAACTTTCTCCAGAGCCCTTGTTTGAAGCTCCAACTCAGCCAGCCCCACCCTAGCATGAAATCCGAGACTAGGGGGATGGAGCCTGAGCCTATTGCTGTTCCCAAAAATCACTCCCGTGTCTTTTCAACACGAGCATAGTTTCCTACCCATTCTTTGAGGCTGTGCGCCTGTCCCTGTGCCTCCACGAAATCTCCACCCTGCAGACCTTCCCAGATCCCGTCCGTCTGTCTGTCCGTCACTTGGCTCTGTCCTCCCCATCACCAGGAACGAGGTGATGAGGGACCCCTATTCCTCCCGGCTTGAGCTCTTGGGCACTTGCTTAGAATGTGATCTCGAGGACGGAGATCTGTCTGGCCACTCTCTGCACCTCCCACAACATCAGACCCAGCCCTGAGACGTAGCAAGAAACGGGACATCGCTGAGTGGATATGAGACGCAGAACAGGGTCAGGGAGATGCTAGCTTTTCGGAAAATCCAAGTCCATACCCTCTCAAAGACATTAATCTAGAGCTGGGGGCACAGAGTACAGGGAATGAACTTTTATATAGTGTTTACTGTGTGTTAATAATAAGCCAATTATATATGCTCTCAGATTTAGCCCTCACCCACGAGCTAGTTCTCTAATGGGGAAACTGCAGTTCAGAGACTATGCTCAGCGCTCCTGGTGGCTGATGAGTCCTTCAGATCCCATGCCCTGCTCATCCTTGCGCCTGTCCCCCTACCACACACGATGAGATGGAGACGTTTAGTGTCCTGGTTTGCCATCGCCCACCAGGCGTGGAAGAGGAAGGGACTGAAGGCTTTGGCTTCTCCTGCCCACGGTAAAATGGTCCCTGTCCCACCTAAGGGTGGAGAGAGCAAGGGAGTCCCTGATCAGGCCCCCTGTGCCCAAGATTGTAGCTGCGTGGGCCAAGACTTTGTGTCCATGCCTTGTGTCCCAGTCCCCGGCTCTAGCTCTTTGCAGACAGGCTGAAGTCAGAAGCAGGAAGTCGAGGAAAAGTTGTGACATCTTGTCCCCAGTGTGTTCCAGGCGGCCTGCTAGGGAACATCAATTAGGCCAATGGCCTGAGTGTCTGGTCATCTGGTCACTCCAAGGGGACCACAGCAGGAGGGTCCTCACGAACAAAGATCTCTCTCTCTCTCTCTCTCTCTCTCTCTCTCTCTCTCTCTCTGCCCTGACCTTGACTAATTAGCCTCAGGTGTCTGTGGGGCGAGGGAGCCGCTGTGGAGAATAGCTGGGGTCTCTTTGTGACGCTATCCCAACTTGGCTCTGACAGAGCTCTTCTGGCACACACAAAGACATAGGTAAGTCTCCCTGCACCCCTCAACCCAACCCCACCCCTGCCGCCCGATGATTTCTCTGACTTTGACAGCTGTCTCTTGAATGCCCAGAGAGCTCCTGCTGCTGTCTAGATTCATAGGCTTGCCTATGAAGGAGTGTTCCATAGACCCTCCTAAAAAACTTTCTCTTTCCACTGGGCTGAGTAGCCGGGAAATCTATCCCTTTGGAGCTGCAGGCCTTCTGGGCATCAAACCAGACAGATGTGCGGCACTATGGCAAACAGACAAGCAGGCAAACACCAGTATTCCACAAAGCAGGAGGGATAGGGAAGAAGGGACACACACACACACACACACACACACACACACACACACACACAGAGCAGAGTTTGGCCAGTAAAGTTTCCCGTGGAGGAAAAAGCCTTCTTGCCAGCGGGACTCGCTGGGACCTAGGGAGGTTTCCCCAGGAATCCTCTGTGAAGGCAAACGGCAGCCGCAGCAGTTTCCACAAACAGCAGCAAAACTTCAGTCCTAAAAGTCCCCCAAACTTCCCCCTCCCTTTCTCCCTCGGTCTTTTGTTCCCCCACTGCATTGCCAACCAAGCAGCTCCCAGCTTCCCACACTGGACTGTCCTCCCCCAACCCCAACTCCAACCCCAACCCCAACCCCTGCCCGGCCCGCAGCCTCGATCCCAGCCTGCCCACACCCGGCTTCCGTGCGCCCCTGGGGGAGCCGGGGGTCGCTCACCCGCCTTGCAGGGGTCTTTGTAGTTGAGGAGCTCCGGGGCGTCCTCCTCGCCCAGGTCGTAGGTGTAGTCGGCCAAGTCCAGCGGCCGGCCGGCGCGCGGGAGCAGCAGCAGCAGCAGCAGCAGCGGCAGCGGCAGCAGCGGCAGCGGCGGTCGGGCCACGCCGGGCATGCTGGCGGGCGGCGGTGGCGGTCGCGCCCGGACGCGGGAGCGGGGCGACCGGGAAGGGAGCGCTGAAGGCGAAGGGGAGGCGCTCTCCCCCCGAGGCCACCTCTTCCCGTCCCGTTTCCTGTCTCCCGCCCCCCGCTCGGCCCGGCTCGCTCCGGCTCTGGGCTCCGGCGTCCCCTCGCCCTCCTCTCGGTCGCTCCCTTTCTTTTCTCGCCGCCCTCCCACTCCCCACCCCACCCCCCCTTTTAGGGAAATGAGCTCGCTGGAGGGCGGGTTTTCGCCCAGCTCAGCCCCCATCGGGGCCGGGACCGTGCTCGGCCGGGCCGGGAAGCACGCCAGCCGGGCGGGGAGGAGAGAGTAGCACCGCCCGCCCCGAAGGGGGATCCGCTGCCTGGGGCCGGGGCCGGGGCCGGGGAGGGGGCACGGGCCCGGGATGCCCGGAGGCACCGCTCCGCAAGGGGCCCCCTAGAGGCCGCTGTCCTGCACCGGGCGGAGTACCTCGGGGCACGGGACACGCTGTCAGGTCGGTCCCTTCTTCTTAGACCCTGGATCAGCGATCGTTCTCTCAGCCAGAGACTCCAGAGTCTATCTGTCTTAGACCTCGGCTCTCTTCGCTTCCCTCTGTCTCGCTGTCTAGCTGTCTCCCTGCCTGTCTCTGTCGCTGTCCTTCCCTGCGGACACGCCGCTGGAGGGCGCCTAACACCCGTGTATGGCACCCAGGTCCGGTCCTCTGTCTCCGCCTTTTGCTCTATTCCCCACTACCTGGGGTAGGACCAAACCCCCATCACTCTTAGAAAGGACGTGGCAAAGCGCCCCAACTCTCCAAACCCTCTTCTTCCCAGGACGGCACCTACTAGAAGCCGAGCAGAGAAAATGTGGAAGAAAAGAAACGCCACTCTTTGTTTTTGCAATCAGGCTGCTTTATTCTTTTGTGGTAGGATTCCCCCTGGCCCGGAGGAGACACCTTTCCTCTACTGACTTCCACCTGCTTCTGGGCAGAAGCGGCTTCCTGCTTGTCTGCCAAAGACCCTTTGCGGAGGGACTTTCCTGTCCCGCTGCGGTTTCTAGCGACCCTGTGAAGCAAAGAACTAATGTTTATCATATGAAGGAAGGGGACTGGAAGAGCAACCCTCTTGGGTCCAGTGTGGGATGCGTCTGGAAACCTTCCATCCTCCGAACTCCCGAACTCCTGAGACCACTAATTTCAAGAGATCCCCGATAGGTCCCCCTGATAAAGCAGGCAACCCAAGCCCTCCCAGTGCTGCTCAGGCACCCTGAAGGGTACTGTTGCTCACCTGAAGGGTGCTAGATATAGTACAATGGTAGCTCTCCGCACAAGGTGCTCACAGCAAGGCCTAGGAAAGCCAGGTCTCTCCCGGAAGAATCAGACTCAGAGCCAGCATTACGCCCTTCCTCCTGGCCCAGCTTAGAGGTGGGTGCCGAGGGCTTGGCCTGGAAAGAGCACCTCCTTTCAATGTCACCCGCTTTAGTGTGGGACACTAAGCTGGTAAGGCAAATTCTCGAGGGTCAGTTTCCTCACTAATTCAGAGAAGGTCTGGGCTGGAAACAGAAGCCCATAGGCGATGTCCAAGCTCAGCCAGGGCCAACAACTTAGCAAGCCACCTGAGAGCCGGTAGGAAATGTGGGATACAGGTCCATGGAGAGAAGAGAACAGGGTGTGGTCCAGGAGAATCGATACTACACAGGGTGCACTAGTCATCCTTTCAAATGCCCCTCCACTCAGCCCTTGGAGGGCGACAGCTCTCTCCCTTCCCTCACACACCCACCTGGAAGTTCTGGAATTTTCTAGCGAAAGCCTCAAGACTAGGGATGCTCTCCGGAGCCATCTTCATGATGTAGCAGTAGGTTCCTGGAGCTGGCTTATAGGCAGTCAGGAGCTAGGCATGTAACGCTGGAGGTCATTCCCAAGGTCCCCTTGTCTTGCTTCCTCCCCGACCCCGGCTCCCAGGGGAGTCCCCGTGGTCCCCCGGGCATCCTCACCCGCTGGTAGTCATACACAACGATGCCGGTGGAGCCGACGGAGAAGGTAGCAATGGTGTCCGTGCGCTCACTCGGGGCTAGGCGCTTCTGAGCTTCCGGTGCTCCGATGCTCATCTCAAGGACCTAAGGGAGGAGTGTCGGGATGCTGCCTGATATTTTCCTTTCTTCCTTCGATCTTTTGGTACCCATATCTAATCAGAATCCTCTATTCACATGCTTTCCTGAGATCTCAAGAAGGCTAAACCTAACAGGTGTCGGGAGCGACTGATGGTTATCACAGGGCCTGGGGAAGACAATCTAGGCGGGATGGCTACCTCCCCTCTGCTTGTGTCACCCAAGATACGCTCTTGTCTGTCTGCTCCCTTCTCTTCCTCCCGGACAGCTGCCCGTCCACCCACCATCTCACCCAACCCTCTGTCTGATGTGTGTCCTCTCCCAACCCAGGTCTGCTCACCATCTCAGTATGTTTCTGACTCATGTGAAGGCCCATGAGGAGGGCCCCTACAATCACCACGACAACAAGGACCACCACCACAACCACGATGAGGAGGCGCTTGAGATGCACGGGGCAGCAGGGGATGCGGAACTGGCTCCTGGGACCTGCTGAGTAATCCTGAGAGGGCAAGGAAAGCAGAGAGAAGGGTGTTGGGAGGACGGCTCCTCCTCTCCCCGAACAGGTGGGACCCCCTCCTACACCCCTCTCGGCTATGAGTGTGCAAGGAAGGCCTGGGGAGATCAGAGACGGCTTTGGGGAAGGAAGGCTTTGGGGAAGGTGGCTGGACTCTAACAAAACCCATAGATATTTAGAAAGTTAGAAGCAAAGTCTAGGTTTGGAATAATCCAAGAGAGCCAGCTGCCAATCTCATCTTCTGTTTTCTCAAGACACCTGCACCCCAGACACAGCCAGAGTTTTTGTTCCCTCAAAGGATCCAGGTGGCGCCATCCCCATGCCTTTACATGGATTCACGGGCCATCTTCATAATTTTTACACTTACATAGTGTGTGTGCGTGTGTGTGTGTGTGTGTGTGTGTGTGTGTGTGTGTACGGTGTGTGTGAGTGTGCATGTGTGAGTACATGTGTGTGATGGGTGTGAAGGTACATGTGTGTGTGATATGAGTGTGTGTGTGCACATGTGTATGGTGTGTCTGAGGGTATGTGTGTGTATGTGATATGAGTGTGTGTGTGTGTGTGCACATGTGTATGGTGTGTCTGAGGGTGTGTGTGTGTGTGTGTGTGTGTGTGTGTTTATGTGGTATGTGTGAGTGTGCAAGTCAGAGACAATTTTTATCGCCTTTCATCATGTGAATTCCAGAGATGAAACAACTCAGGCCGCCACATTTGGTGACAAGCACTGCTACCTACTGAGCCATTCTTAAAACAAACAAACAAATAAACAAAACCCCCAACTATCTATAACCCAGGCTGCCGCCTTACAACTCCTTTTATATCTAAGGATGACCCTGAATTATTATCCTTTTCTCTCTCTCTCTCTCTCTCTCTGTGTGTGTGTGTGTGTGTGTGTGTGTGTGTGTGTTTCTGGGTTTCTCTGTGTAGCCCTGGCTGTCCTGGAACTCAATCTGTAGACCAGGCTGGCCTTGAACTCACAGATCCATCTGCCTCTGACTCCCAAGTGCTGGGATTAAAAGCGTGTGCCACCACTGCCCGGCTTGAATGATTATCTTGCTTACACTACCAAGCGGTGTGCAGCAGCTCCATGCCTGGATTCTGAGGTACTGGGAACCGAACCCAGGTCTCCATGCTTGGAAGGCATCCTACCCACTGACCTGCATCCCAGCCTCTCTGCCACTTGCTCTGTGATACTTCCTACAACCTCCCAATCGCTTGGTGGCTCTATCAGTGTTCTTCACACGCCTTTCTAGTGACCCCTCTGTGGCTCTCAACCCTTCTTACAGGAATTTGTGGCAGTCATGCCTGCCTCTGCCATGGACTCTTAATGATCAAGGTATCTCTATCCTAACAGCCCAGCGCTAAGCTAGCTGAGTATATGAGTCTAGAAAAAGAAAAGGCCTAATGGACGATGGACAGGCAAGTCCAGTATGCTATGTGTGTACGTGTACACACACACACACACACACACACACACAATCACACTATCACACTCACCGGTGGGCTCTCCATCAGGACCTCTTTGCTACCCACGTCCATTTTGTAAGGTCTCTCTTTCTCTCCTCTCCTCATCTCTCTTGTGTGACCAGTGTCTTATATATATCATCAGAGAAAGAGGACAGAGGTGAAGGACTGGGTCTCCTGTCTGCCGGCCAAGTCCTTAGCTTTGAAGCTTGTTTGTTCCTGGCTCTTCAGAGCCTAGGCCCCGATAAGCCAGCTGCAAGAGCCCCCAAGGGCCCTTGGCCTAGCACTTGAATCGTCTCAGCCCCGACAAGAGCAAACCTGGGTGAGGTAAGCAAACTCGCCCTCAGGCCACCTGCTCCTCTCACCGTGGGTGTCTTTCTGGCATGTCTGCCTCTCTTGCTGGCACCTGCCCCGGCAGCCCTGTGGCCTCTGTTCTTCTCACAGGCCAAACTGTTCTGGTGGCAGCCAAGAATCTGGCCATCCCTTCCCACAAGACAGACTCACCAGGCTCAGGCACAAGCTCCGTTCACAGACTAGGAAGGTGGCGCTTGTTGATGGGGCCGAGAGGTAGCTGGTGGAGGAACAGGGCTTGGGACAGCAGGCACCTGGGGTCCATTAGTGTGGTTTCTTAGCGTCAGATTCCTCTTTACCCAACCTTCTCCCACGTGTGCCTTCCCTAACCTCAGATTTGCTCCTGTCTTCCTAGTCCTGGAGGCTCTGTCCCCACTGATGGGAACCTATTGCTCGTGTGATGAGTGCTGTTTTATTCTTTGCTCTGGGCTTGTGTGTATGTTGAATGCTTGGAATACCTTTGCCTTCTGGTGCTGAGGATCAAACTTAGGGTTGTGACGTGCTTGGGAAGACCGCTACCGCCCAGCCACATCGCCAGCCCCTGACATTTTCTTAAGCTAAGATGACCTTTCACAGGACTATGTGTGGTCCTGCCACCTCTGCCCCTCCACTGTCCTAGCTACCTTTCTGTGCTCCTTTTTATAATAAGTTCTAAACGAGCCTAATGTGACGTAACCAAATCCCATCCATTTTCATGACCTCCTCCTCTTTCTCCTTCTCCCCATCCCTGCCTTCTCTCTTTCCCCAAATCCTCTTCTGTGGTTTGGGGTACTAAGTCACATATACCAGTGACTTAGGATTGCCTGCATCCTTTCAACTTGGGGTTAGATACATGCCTCCAATTCCCTTATAAAGCCTTATTTATTTTTATTTTATGTGGATAAGTATTGTGCGGGCATGTTTGTCTCAGTCCCACCCGCATGCCAGGTGCCTTGGAGGTCAGAAAAGGACATCAGATCCACTGGAACTACAGTTATAGACAGTTTCAAACTTTCATATAGGTGCTAGGTAGGTCCTCTGGAAGACTAGCCAGTGCTCTTAACCACTGAGCCATCTTTCTAGCCCTGCCCCCCACCCCCCATTCCTTTTTAGTTGTTGGCCAGATGATCTTGAAAAATCTTTGCACCTCTGAACTTTTATGAATGTGTAAACCAGAGCACAGTACTTTCCTGTATTGACCTGACACCCTGTTCTCCCACACAGGTGCCGGGTTGTCTCCGAGGTTGTTTTCAAGACTCCTCATGGACATGCCAAATCTGCAGGTGTGCACGATCCTTATACAAAATAACCTAAAGAAGTTACATATAGATACACATTCTCACACATGCTTTAAAAATTGCTTTTGAGTAACCAACGACTCTCTAATTTGACATAAGACTCCCTCAACAAGAGGGAATTCATACCTGGTACTGGAAACTTAGCTTCTCAGTACTAGTGATGGATGTTGGAGGAGAATCTACAACCACTAAACCAGCATCATCCCTAAGAATAGTCTATAAACATTTGTCCTTACACCCACAGAGAAATATAGTCCTCATCCCTCATCAAGGAAACTTTTCTTTGCAACAGAGACCACGACAGAAAACCACAACCAATCAAAATGAAGAGTTGTGGAGTCCAGTCCCAATGAATACATCTACAAAACACTTCACAGCTAAGGCTCCGGGAACATTGCAGAAAAGGAGACAGAAAGATTGTAAGAGTCAGGACCATGGAATTTGCTGTGAGGCTGTGTCTCCTAGTAATATCAGAAGCTGCACACATGGGCTGGAGAGATGGCTCAGTAGTTAAGAGCACTGACTGTTCTTCTGAAGGTCCTGAGTTCAAATCCCAGCAACCACATGGTGGCTCACAACCATCCATAATGAGATCTGACGCCCTTTTCTGGTGTGGCTGAAGACAGCTACAGTGTACTTATTTATAATAATAAATAGGTTAACCAAAGCGAGCAGGGTTGACCGGAATGAACAGAGGTCCTAAATTCAATTCCCAGCAACCACATGAGGGTTCACAATCATCTGTACAGCTACAGTGTACATACATATACATAAAATAAATAAATCTTTTTAAAGAAAAAGAAGAAAGAGGCTGCACACATAAAGTCTCACCAACCTGACAGCCCAGATGAAAGACAAAGACGACACCAATGAATAGGCCAAACTGGATGAAGAAAAGCCCACAAGGCCTAACTCCTACACAAAGAACTATGGGCAACTGAGGAAAGCTGGGGGGGGGGGAGGGGGCTAAGGTGGCCCTCCCCTGGGAAGAACATACCCATTGGTTTTCCAGTGCCAAATGGTCAGCCTTGAAAACGCACATACAATATCAAAAATGTTTAAAAGAAAAAAATATTTAAAACTTTCCAAAAAAAAAGTTTTTGAGGTTTATCTTCTGCCTGCGTGCGTACCTGGGCACCATGTGTATCCTGGGCCTGTGGTGGCCTTAGAGTGAGCTGGATCCCTTGGAGGTGTAGTTCAGCTGTTGAACTGGGGAATTGAACTCTGGCCCTCTGCAAGAGCAACACATACTGGTGACCTCCAAGCCATTGCTCCAGTCCCTTGCTTTTACTTTAAGACAACCTCATCTCCCCCCCTCCCATGCCAGGTTGGCCTTGAACTGGTGGCAATCCTCTTGGCTTAGCCTTCTGAGTGCAAGATTATATGCCTGCGCCTCCATGCTCTGCTCCATGTGCTGTTGAATGGGTGAATGCCAAACACAGACACAGAGAGACGGCTCTACTTGAACTCTGAAATGTCACCCAGTTTCCTAGCACCTTGTCCTCTCCCTTTGATCACAAGCTGGCCCCCTTCTCTCCAGCCCTGGCAGCCGCCCCTGCCCCCCAAGGATCCCCTCTCCAGCTGGAGGGCCTCAGTATCAAGGCTGTGCAATGGTCTGGCATCTGAGATGAGAGCTCATGAGGCACTTAGTGGAGGGGAGAAGGAAGGAAATGTTTGCTCCCACTGTCCTCCTTGGCCCTCTAACTACCCCCTTAAATATTTGCCTAAGCCTCCCACGGCTCAGCAAAGTGTCTTGGTGTCAATGGAAGAAGGGGAGGGCTGAGGGAAGGAAAGGGATGGGGAGCCAATGTCCTCTCCCCTTGGCTGTGTGCAGGTAACAGATGTAAGAGAGAGCCTGCTTACACTGCCCACCCCTCTGCCCATCCCCCAGGCTCGCACTCCTACCCTGGGTTGTCCTGGAAACCTTGAGATTGATGGCTGACTCACACACACTGGGTCTGAGCCAGGCGGGCAGCAGGCCAGCCGGAGAGCCCAGAAGAACTGCAGGCATCTCGGGGTCCCTGTGGGCATCTCGGGGGGCCGCAGTGTCCAGTTGTGGTACTTTTTTTCCGAGCGGGAGCTACAGCTGGGGCTTGCCATCATCTCTAAGTGTGGGGAGAACGCTTCAGTTCTCTCTTGGGTCCTCAGGCTGCCCTTAAGCTGGGTTCTCCCAGCGTTGAGACTTTAAAAGAACAGCAATGGCTTGTTTCTATGGGGTCTGGGGGAAGCTGCTGGCAAGCTTCCCTGAGTGAATTCCAGGTGTTTCTCAACATCTGGTGGGGGTCTTGGGTTCATTGGAGAAGGAAAGGGGGAAGAGAGGGAGCAGGGAAGGAGGGAAGCTCCTCATAGACCTCAACCTTGCCCCCAGGCGGGCCCTACAGTACAGCCTTCTTGCTGTCACTGAAGTTAGTCCTGACTGTGAGCACCCTCACCCTGAAAGGCCAAGACTCAGTGGCCCATGCTCTGTGACCTGTCCCCTGGCCCCAGGCTCCGCAGTCCTTTCTTGGTCCCTGATTGTTCACCTGCCTTTGAGCACCCACAGTGTCAACTGGGATCTGCAGTGAAAGATGGGAAGAAGGCTGCCAGCCTGTCTTCCCAAAGAGAAGGAAAGGAATATGTTGAATATGCTTTCTCTGCAGTCCTATGAACCTGTCCCGGCAGGGAGCATGCGCACAGCCTATACGTGATTGTACACAGCCACAAGACTGTTACCAAACACAAGGAGTCTCCTTCCGCAAGTCCCTAGTGCCTTCCTTTGATACATGAGGTCTGGGTTCCCCCTGGAAGCTCTGGATCCCACAGGGAGTCCTACTTTTCTAGACTTTACTGTGTTCATCTCTGAAATGGGCCTACTGCCCCCTCACTTCCCTGCCTTACAAAACTGTCCTGACACTCGGGTGACTTCACAGACGTGAAAGGCCAGTCGTCATCACTGTCCTCGACTTCATCTCAGGGCCCCCTCTCGCTAGCTAAGCCTAGGATCCAAACTCCTCCCCCTTGTCTCCGGGTTGCCCTCTGTGACAGTGACAACCCCGGCAGTGGAAACCCTCACAGTGGCCACTATCCTTTGCCTGCTCCAGCCCCTCAGCTGCACAATCCAGGACAAGATTCACTCTGCCCTTTGTGTGCTGGGCCAAGCCGTGCCAGGGACGAGTGGGGATGGCTGTCCAGCTGCCCCAGTCATCCTCCTCACCCCCCCCCTCGCCCCTTCCCTCAAGCTGGTTCGCACAAGGCAGCGTGGGCAACTGGACTAGCAGAGGCTGGCGGGTGTCAAAAGGCAGGAGTATCCCAGACTGCAGGATGGGGACTTTAACTCTGAGCAGAGGTTTTCCCCTGCTGGCTGAAGCTGGGACAGCCGAGGAAGATGTTTTGTTGTTGTTCTTTGTTTGTTTGTTTGTTTGTTTCCTTAGCTGGGTTCTCACTATATGGCCAGGCTAACCTTGAATTCTTGATCGTTTTGTCTTAGCTTCCCTCTAGAGCATCAGTTCTCAACCTGTGGGCCCAGACTCCTCTGAGGGTCAAACGACCCGTTCATAGGGGTCATATGTCAGATAGTTACATCATGATTCATAACAGAAGCAAATGTATAGTTATGAAGTAGCAACGCATAGAATTTTATGGTTGGGGGGGTCACCACAACACGGGGAACTGTATTAAAGGGTCACAGCATTGGAGGGGTGAGAACTACCGTTCCAGAGTGCTTGAATACAGGCATGCACCACCATACTGGCTGCCTCACATGCCTCTTTGTTTTGTGTTTGAGACAAAGCTTTAAGTATCCCAAGCTAGCCCCAAATTTATATAGCTGGGGATAACCTTGAACTTCTGACCCTTGTACCTACCAAATGCTGGGATTACAGCCATCTATCAACCTTTAAAAAAAAAAAATGTGATGCTGGAGGTCAGACCACACTAACAGCAAACACTCTAACCACTGAACTACAGCCCCAGACCCATGCTGGGGGCTGGAACCCAGGTCCTTGTGCACGCAATCACTAAACCATATTCTCAGACTTCTACATCTTTAACCAAACCCACTGCACCCATTCACTTATTAAATGATGTATTTGTTTGTTTGTTTAGGTATGATCACGCTTCGGCATGCAGTGGCGATCAGAGGAGAGCTTCCACTACGTCCTTCTCTCCTTCCTCTGCATGGGTCCTAGGGACTAAACTCAGGTCACCAGCCTTGGTGGCAACCTGCTGAGCCTTCTTGCCAACCCACATGCCTCTTTGCCTTTTTAAACAAAAATAGCTGCAGGAAGAAGTATTGCTGTTTTATACACACACACACACACACACACATACACACACACACACACACACACACACACACATATATATATATATATATATATATATATATATATATAATTTTTTTTCAAATCTCTTTAGTCTGAGATTTCATCAAATACTCTTCATGTAGCAGCTCTGGAAAATTCCAGAGTACTTTTGCAGCAACATAGAAGTGCAATAGACAAATAATGTCCTTCTTGGGTCAAATAAGTTGACCTCGGAGATTGTGTGGAAGGCTCTCAAGGAACTTGGGACTCTTAGATTTACCCTTTGAAGAGCACTGGTGCAGAAAGATTGCTGTGAACTTGAGGTTGAGCTTCTGGGCCCAGGGCTACACTTTCCTTATCTGTAGATGGGAATTAACGTCCCTTCCCTCCCAAGGGCCAGCCAAATTAACCGTGCCAAGTACACAGTAGAGATAGGGAGTTTGGCTGCTTCTCGCTTTCTTGTAGCCTCCGTTTCCTTGTTGATGAAACCAAGACCTGAGCTGGAGCAACCCCAAGGCTCTTCCAGCTCCAACGGACTGTGGTTGTGCAGTGCGAACTGACCGGTCCACACTTCCCACTCCAGGGGCTACCTTTCCCCTTTCCGCTCACAGACACGAAAGCACGCTCTGTTCCTCAGCTGACGCCAACAAGCTTTCACCCTGAAGCTCCCAATCTCTCATGCCAACCTGAATGTACACGAGTCCACTTGCGACATACCCCTTAATTCTACGCCCCCTTACAACCAAGACACACACACACACACACACACACACACACACGTGCACCATAGGTCCACAGATCCATGTGCACCTTGCACAGGCACAATTCTCATACAAATGCACTCTCTGCACAGACAGCTCTGGAGATCAGACACAGAGCCTGGAGGCCTGGTAGGGCACGCGGCTGCGGACGGACGGGTGCAACCACTCCATCCTTTGGCTGCTCTCCCGCGGACGCCTGGCCTGGGCCTCCCCGCTCCGCCCCCACGCGCGCCCCCGCCGCCTGCGCCGCAGTCCGCGTCCACCAGCCCCGGCAGCCAGTAGTTGCGGTCCCAGTTCCGCGCAGCGCTCCGGAGCTGAAGGGACTGCAGCCAGCGCCCGCCCGAGGTCGGGAGGAATAGGTGGCGCCTAGAGAGCGGGTGGCACCGGAGCTGCGGCAGCCCGGAGGTGGAAGCTCTCGAGAGGGGCAGAGCAGCCTGCAGGGAGCAGCGGGGCGCCGGCAGGCTGGTGTGGGGGAGACCCTGCAGGAGGCATGGCCGGGCTAAGAGCCAGGCGGGGCCCTGGGCGCGGGCTACTGGTGTTGTCCACGCTGGGTTTTTGCCTAATGCTGCAAGCCAGTGCCAAGAGGCCTCCTAAGACGCCCCCCTGCCCACCCAGCTGCTCCTGCACCAGGGACACCGCCTTCTGCGTGGACTCTAAGTCGGTGCCCAAGAACCTGCCTTCAGAGGTCATCTCCCTGTGAGTGTGAACCTAGCCTTGGGGGTGGGGAAAGGAAGGAAGGCACAGAGAGCTCTGGAGAGAGAAACCCTGCTCTTCTTTGCAGAGGATACAGGACCAGGAGCACTCCCAGGGCATCCTCAGAACTGGGGACTCCAGGCCCTAGTCTGCAGGGAGCGCTGCGATCCGCACAGCAGCCATAGCTTGGGTAAACCAGAGTTCATGGCCAAGAATGAATCATCACCACCAGCAGCGCAATGAGACCTACTGTGTGTGGGTTGGAGGGAGTGTCTACCAGAGCGTGCTGGCCCCTCCCTGTGAGGTCACACCAAGGACAGAAAGCAGGAGGACTAATAGCATCAGGGGGGAGGGGTGGCAAGTGAGCTAGCCCTCGTTGGGGCCTTGGCATGGGCCAGACTCCTGCCACTGGGTCTGCTGTTCTGCACACAGCTGGGTCAGCCTCACTTGCAGCAACTGGCTCATGACGGCCTCCCCTTGCCTGTGGGACTAGAGAGACTGTGAGGTCCCATCCCTCAGCAGCACCAAGACATTGTGGGTGTTGGGTGACGGTGCTACTGGTAATGAAACCTGTTCTTGACTGAGACGGAAGGTGAGCCTAGGGCCACTGGTGTGTCTGGAGGCAGCAGGGGAGAAGAATGGAAGACACTGAGTTTGGGGGAGAAAGGGTAGCTGCAGGTGGGGGGCTAGGGCCGCTGCCCTGTCCCCCTCTGTCCGCAGTACAGGTCCTTCAGACACTCACACAGTCTTGGCTCGTGTGTTCCCTGCAGGACGCTGGTGAATGCTGCCTTCTCCGAGATCCAGGATGGAGCCTTCTCCCACCTGCCGTTGTTGCAGTTCTTGTATGGATGGATGGCTTTGTGGAGGGGCGGGTGGGAACGTGGTAGAACCCGACAGATGCTCAGCTTGGGTGAGAGTAGCTGGAGGGAGGGTTTGAAAATGCAGATGCCCCCCCACCCCCACCCCCCTCCCCCCACCCCCGCCGACAGAATATGCTGTGGACGGTGGAGAGACGTGGGGTCAGGAGTCCATGCAGCAGGGAAACTGCACACAGAAGCCAGGGGTGTGGGGTGTAGAGCATAGGCTCGACATCTCTAGAGGGTCTAAGGAGTTGGGTTGGAATGGCCTGGCCCAGTGCCCGAGACTGGACGCCTCAGCAGAGGGGGTCATGACCCCAGGGGTCAGAGTTCAGGAGGCATGCTGGGCAGCTGACTATGCCGGGCTAGAGTGGGTTAGGGCAAGGATGAGGAGAGGCCACGCAAGTGGGCCAGGAGCCAGCTTGGCAGGATCACGTCGCCTCCCACCATATTCAGGCGCAAACCGGGAGCTTGGGGCATGGAAACGAGTTCGCGCCCGGGCTAGCGGTCCGGGGGTCCTGAGGTGTGGAGGAAGGGTGGCCAGGTCTGGAGGACACTCATGGGTGGGGCAGTAGGTATGGGCAGCAGGCTCGCCCTCGCAAAGTCTAATCCAGCTTTCTCTTCCCAGGTTACTCAACTCCAACAAGTTCACGCTGATTGGAGACAACGCCTTCACGGGACTGTCGCACCTGCAGTACCTGTGTGTGGGAGGGAAGGGTCACGGGCAGGGTGGGAGGAAGGAGGGGGCCCAGTCCCCAGTGGGATGGGAGGGAAAGTGCTGGGAGAAGGCTGGGAGGAGGGTGCGGGGGAAGAGCCCTTGAATGCCCCGACTATAGGATGGGCAGGAGGTCATTTCTCCCATGCCCCTGTCATCTTACCTACTAACCCATTACTGCTATGGTGTGATATTATTGCACACTGTGGAAGCCCGTCTCTGGCTCCTGTGCTAGTGTCTGGCCTCAGATGTAAGGCAATCACTGGTTGGGGGGATGGTCTGGGACTCGGAGTGGCAGCAACTAAGGCAAAGCTCTTGCTTTTCTCCAGCTTCATAGAGAACAATGACATCTGGGCTCTCTCCAAGTTTACCTTCAGAGGACTGAAGTCCTTGACCCACCTGTGAGTACCTGACAACTGTACCCACATGGGACTGGAGCCCGTGTGGCTCTGGATTTGGTCATGATCTTTAAGTGATCCTGGGCTCTTTCTTGCAGCTCTCTGGCCAACAATAACCTGCAGACACTGCCCAGAGACATCTTTCGTCCCCTGGACATCCTGAGTGACTTGTAAGACCTGAATCCTGCCTCTTCCCACAGTGCCACAGAGGGCATACCCTCCTGACTCCTGCCTCTTCCCTCAGAGCCACAGAGAGCATACCCCTAGAGGGAGAGGCATGGGGGGGTCAGAATTAGGGTGCTCAGAGACAGGGGAGATGGAAGCTCCTGAATTCTGAGGAACGGGGACGTGACGTAGAACGGGATAGGCTGCCCATTGCAAAAAGTGCTTGGAAGCCCTGGACAGGCCTGAACTCCCAGATACTCAGGAGGCTGAAGCATGAGGGTCATAAACAGTAAAAATTTGCCTCCTGATTAAGAAGCAAAAACAGGGCCGGGCAGTGGTGGTGCATGCCTTTAATCCCAGCACTTGGGAGGCAGAGGCAGATGGATTTCTGAGTTCGAGGCCAGCCTGGTCTACAGAGTGAGTTCTAGGACAGCCAGGGCTATACAGAGAAACCCTGTCTTGAAAAACAAAAACAAAAACAAAAACAAACAACAACAACAACAAAGGCTGGTAATGTAGAGCACTTGCCTAGAATGTACAAGGCCTTGGGCTCCAATCCCCAGTGTTACAAACATTTAAAATTAAAAGTTAAAAACCAAAGGCACCTGGCTAGCTAGGTAAGCAAGCAGAGGCTTTGGGCAGGTGCCGTGGGGACCTGGTCCAACCTGTTGTGTGCGAGCCTTTCACAGCAGCTTCTGAAGGCCAGGTAGGCTGGTGGGCAGAGCAGCTGAGGGTCTGCCTGCTCTGTGTCCCGCCCTCACAATCCAGGGACCTCCGGGGCAACGCACTTAACTGTGACTGCAAGGTTAAGTGGCTGGTGGAGTGGCTGGCGCACACCAACACCACGGTGGCCCCCATCTACTGCGCCAGCCCGCCCCGCTTCCAGGAGCAGAAGGTGCAGGACTTGCCTCTTCGGGAATTCGACTGCATCACCACCGGTAGGATACGGCTCCCCTGCGGCCGAAGGCCACCCAGCTTCTATAACCGGGTCCCCACTACCACCCAGTGGGTTGGGGCCTTATTCCCTGAGGTTGATCCCGCCCACCTACGCCTCTTGTCCCTGCAGATTTTGTCCTCTACCAGACGCTGTCCTTCCCGGCAGTGTCTGCAGAACCGTTCCTCTACTCCAGCGACCTCTATTTGGCTCTGGCCCAGCCAGGTGCCAGCGCCTGCACCATCCTCAAGTGGGACTATGTGGAACGACAGCTTCGGGACTATGACAGAATTCCAGGTACCCGCGTGCGGCCCGCCTGGGCTGCCCCGATCCAGCGGGGAGGCTGATAGAAGGAGGCTCTTTTGTCCAACTCCAGTCAATTCCTAAAGGAAGAAGAAGACGAATGAAAAATGGCTTCTGCCCATAAGGAATTCATAACAAGGGAACACTTTGAACCAATTCTAGCCCTGACACACATCAGTACACCTATCTCTTTTTTTTTGATGTATTTATTTATTTTATGTATATGAGTACACCATTGCTCTCTTCAGACACACCAGAAGAGGGCACCAGATCTCATTACAGATGGTTGTGAGCCACCATGTGGTTGCTGGGAATTGAACTCAGGACCTCTGGAAGAGCAGTCGGTGCTCTTAACCACTGAGCCATCTCTCCAGCCCCCAGTACACCTATCTTATAACATAAATTGAAACATCTAACTTTAAAAGTGTTGGAGAAAGAGAAAAAAATTATCCTATCAGGATTCTCGCATCCTTTGAGGAAGGCCAGCCTATTCAAAATAATATCTATAAAGTATTAATCCCAGCACTTGGGAGGCAGGGCAGGCGGGTCTCTGAGTTTAAGCCCTGGCTGCATAATAGAGAGATTCTACCTCCAAATAAACAAACTAACCAACAAACAAATACATTATTTAAGTAAATAAGTAAATACTGAGAGCTAGGGGTGCAGCCCCGATGGGAGAATGGCTGCCTAGCGTGCACCAAGCCCTCCTCCATTAATGATGGTTCAAACCTATAATCCCAGCATTTCCGAGGTGAAGGCAGGAATCTGGAACGTTCAAGAGCAGACCTGACTACCTAGTGATAACCGTCTCAAAGAAAAGACTAAAACCAAGCGAAGCTTGCCGGGGTGCGGTGGCTCACACTTGTAATCCCAGCACTCGGGGATGCAGAGAAAGATGATCGCTGCAAGTTCAAGACCAGCCTGGTCTATATTGTAAGATCCAGGCCAGCCAGGGCTTCCTTGTCTCGACAAACTAAACTAAGCTAATTGTGGATCCCGAGTACTGGGAGGGACAGCACCGGAGTGCAGTTCTATAGCAGATCTCAGTGGCGGAGCATGTTTGGGGGCTGGTCTTTCATTTGGGTGGGGGTTACCCGACACTGCCTAACCCCGAGTGCTTCTGTCCCGGCAGCCCCTTCAGCGGTGCACTGCAAGCCGATGGTGGTGGACGGCCAGCTCTATGTAATCGTGGCCCAGCTGTTTGGTGGCTCATACATTTACCACTGGGACCCCAACACCACACGGTTCACCAAGCTGCAGGACATCGACCCACAGCGCGTGCGCAAGCCCAATGACCTGGAAGCCTTCCGCATCGATGGCGACTGGTTCTTCGCGGTGGCCGACAGCTCCAAGGCGGGTGCCACCAGCCTCTACCGCTGGCACCAGAACGGCTTCTATTCCCACCAGGCCCTGCATGCCTGGCACCGCGACACCGACCTGGAGTTTGTGGACGGTGAGGGCAAGCCAAGGTTGATTGTGTCTAGCAGCTCCCAGGCGCCTGTCATCTATCAATGGAGTCGTACTCAGAAACAGTTTGTGGCTCAGGGAGAGGTGACTCAGGTGCCTGATGCCCAGGCCGTGAAACACTTTCGTGCTGGCCGAGACAGCTACCTGTGCCTTAGCCGCTACATCGGCGACTCCAAGATCCTGCGCTGGGAGGGTGCCCGTTTCTCTGAGGTGCAAGCCCTTCCCTCCCGAGGTTCGCTGGCCCTACAGCCCTTCCTGGTGGGTGGTCACCGCTACCTGGCACTGGGCAGTGACTTCTCCTTCACTCAGATCTACCAGTGGGATGAGGGGCGACAGAAATTTGTACGGTTCCAAGAGCTGGCCGTACAAGCCCCTCGGGCTTTCTGCTACATGCCTGCTGGAGATGCCCAGCTGCTCCTGGCCCCCAGTTTCAAGGGACAAACACTGGTGTACCGACATGTTGTGGTGGACCTTAGTGCCTAGAAGGAAGCTAAGTCCTTTGGGTTCCTCAGGGTGGCGCTGCATAATGGGTGGGGACCTCTGTGAGCAACTTGTGACCCCAAGTGAAGTCACATGTGACTAGCCTGTCTACGTAGCCACACGCACATACACACAGACGTGGGCCTGGGCACATACCAGGTACTAGCCCAGGGGAGCCATTCCCATTACTGTAATCAGCACCTACACATGCACCTAGCACCCAGTGTCCAGGTTCTCCTCTCTGTGTGCACCAACCGCCCCCACCCCATCTTCAGCGCTCCCGGCTCTGCTAATGTGTCTGACTGACTCAGTGGGTGCAGGAAGGGGGGAGCTGCGGCCTTCTCTTCTCAGCTTAGCCGTCTGCCCTCTCGCCTTTCCTCTGGACGCTCAAGGTGTCCGTGTGCCTGTTTGGCACCCACAGTTGCAGCCTCCCTCCAGGTGTGCCCACACTTCCAAGTGTGCCCGCCCACGCCGTGCTCTTTCTGCATGCACCTGTGGACGCTGCCGGACAGACTCGGCTACATACCTGTGTAGACCCGGCACACTCCTGTTTCCATCTCTGCACATGTCTGGGAGCGTGCACATGAGCAGACTGGGTGCTGAGCAAACCGGCGTCCTCGTCATCCACTAGCTATTCTTCTCGGAGGGCGCCTACAGCACCCACACCTTCTCCGCTCTCCCCAGGGTCCCCGCTATGTGGCTGATAAGGATAATAACAGTAAGCATGGTCATGGCCTCCCGGGGGGACCAAGCCACTTCATCCTGAAGCAATAATCACGAGAGGCAGCGGCAACTGCGCTCTTCGCAGGGCAGTATAGCTTTCTTCTCGCTAGAGTTTCCTTCCGCGACTCAATCCCAGCTCAAGTGGACATGGGTGGGAAGGATGTCTCTGGATAGCTACTGCTTTTACAAGCTCGGGCCCTCTCCTCTCTCTCGCCCCATCTTTGGGATGTGGACCCAGAACTGCGATTGCTCCTTGGGTGGATAGAAAGACTAGCCAAAGCAAGAATCCTGAGACAGCCTGAGCTACACGTATGGGTGCCAGGAACATGTGGGTAGCCCTGTCACCCCCTCCACGCCATGGAGATGCCCCCCTGAGGCACAGTGCAGTGAAGGCTGGGTGAGGACGGCAGGAGGGACCCCTGGGAACCAGGCTTCTGCTGCCCTCTGCTGTCCACTGGGAGCAGCAGCCCAGAAGCAGCGAGTGGCCAGGCTGAGAGGATTTCTTGCGGCCTGATACCCTGGAGCACCTGGGGGCAATGCTATGATTCCTTTGCTTCAAATAAAGTTCCACCCTACTGCTAGCTCTCAGGTGTCCTCAGATGTTTTGTTAGGAGCAGAGGCAGGGCTGTGTCACCTGTCCCTGCTGAACACAGAGACTATATCGGCTTCCAGGCCCTCTTCCTCCTGGCTCCCTTCCCTCGACGGATGCCCTCAAGGTCAACTGACACTCAGGTCGGGAGTTCATGGCGATGCCACCCAGGTGCTGGGCTGAGTGATGAGTCCCTTCCACCTGGGTCTGACTCATAGGCCAGTGCTCCTTCCTGGAGAGTACAGGCATGGGACCTGCTAAGACCTAGGCCTGTCTGTTTGTCAGGATGTCTTTCTTTAAGGAAGATGGCAAAGACATGCTCAGCTCTTTGCAGCTCTGGCTTTCTATCACTCCCTCCCAGATGCCACCACTACCACCATCAAAGTGAGGCAGGCACCTGGGCGTCCTAGGTAACCCTCAGTTCTTCTTCTCTCCCTGTCCCCCATTTTTCTGAGACAGGGTTTCTCTATGTAGCCCTGGCTGTCCTGGAACTCAGTCTGTAGACCATGCTGGCCTCGAACTCAGAGATCCACCTACCTCTGCCTCCCAAGTGCTGGGATTAAAGGCGTGCGCCACCACCGCCCAGCCTTCTCTCCATTTTTAACCAGCCACCAATCCCCACTCTTTTTTTTTAAAGATTTATTTATTATTATATGTAAGGACACTGTAGCTGTCTTCAGACACACCAGAAGAGGGTGTCAGATCTCATTATGGATGGTTGTGAGCCACCATGTGGTTGCTGGGATTTGAACTCAGGACCTTTGGAAGAGCAGTCGGTGCTCTTAACCGCTGAGCCATCTCTCCAGCCCCAATCCCCACTCTTTATCTCGGGGGTTTCCAAACGAGCATCCCTCCCCTGCCCCCCTGCCCTGCTATGACCTTCATCCGAGCCTGTCCTCATTGCTATGGTTTCCAGGTCCCTCCTGCCGGCCTACTTCTCACATCCTTCTGGTCTGCCCTTCCTGAAACATCTCTCCATTATGTCATCTGCCACCCAGGAGCCCGCGTTGGCTCCGAGCTCTTCTGAAAACAAACCCGTGGCTTTGTGCCTGACATAAAGCTCCTCAGGACCAGGTGCCAACAGACACAGCCGCCCTGGCCCCTCTCCTGCCTGCTTCCATTCTGTTGGTTCCTGAGACTCCAGGAAGAACCTGGGACCAAAGGAGGGGGAGGGGAAGGTCATCAGACAGGGCTCCAGCTGAAGCAGGGACCGACCGGGTCACTAGGAAACACGAAGCGTCTTGCGAGGAATACATAGCACCATGTTGCAAAACCGCCGTGCTCAGCTGTGAGGCCTCTCTCTTCGTCATTCCTTTCCACCCCCGGACTTGAAAAAAAAAAAAAAAAAAAGATGGGAACCTGTTGCCATCTTATGTGAAAAGAAATAGGGAAAGGGACAAAAATGGTAGCTGTGACGACAATCCCAGGAGAGGGTGCTGGTGTGTGTACACACACACACACACACACACACACACACACACAAACACCCAGGCCTCTTCTCTTCTGTTCCTCATCTGTCCTCCAGGGCTCCTTTCGTCTCTCACATGTCATATATATGTCTATCTTAGGGTTTCTGTTGCTGTAAAGAGACACCATGAATGTAGCAAGTCTTAGAAAATATCTAATTGGGGCTTGCTTATAGTGTCAGAGGTTTGGTCCAGTTTCAGTATGGTGGCAAATGGCGGCACACAGAAAGGCATGGTACAGGTCTGCAGGCAACAGGAATAGAGAATGACACTGGGCCTGGTTTGGGCTTTTGAAACCTCAAAGCCCACTCCCCAGTGACACACTTTCTCTAATTAGGACACGCCCACTCCAATAAGGCCACATCTCTTAGTCCTTCTCAAGTAGTGCCATTCTTTGAGGGCACTAGCATGCAAATAGATGGGAGGAGCCTGAGGAGGCCACTTCTATGCAAACTACCTCCACTGTCTTAATTCCCCTTCACACAACGTCCACGTGTATCACATACCACTGATCTATCACAAGGGAAGAGATCAGGTCTGAGAACTCCAGGACGTGTATCAACCCCACGCTCTGAACTCCAGTCAGGACCACACATGTCCAGAGGTCGGCTGGATTACTTTGCTTGATGCCAGCTAATTTCTCTGAACCTCGGATCCTGCAAAGCAGATTAGCAAACCTATTCTGTAGCGTCTTGATTCGTTTCACTTACTGAGGAAAAGCAGTGAATGGCATTCAGACACTCACTTTGCCTAAATGTATCTCAGTTTCCTTATCTGCACAGCGGATCTAATGACACCTAACCAGCAGGGTCATCTATCATGGGATAGACTAGTGCATTATCAGACCCACCGTATCACCCCTCGGGAGATTTAAGTGCATTCAACACAGATATGTGTCGGTGCCCTTGAAGGCCGTGCCTGGCACATGGGCTATGCTGGTCTGCAGGATTGTAGTTGAGATGGAGTGACCCCAAGCAGGGAGTTCATGAGAGTGAGAGACAGGCACTCCTCAGTTACAAATGCTCTCTGACAGTGAGGGTTCCTCCACCACCTGCAGTCTCAGAGTTCCTGCCCCCTAACTCCCATCTGTGGCTTCAGACACCTGGCCCTCCCCACTGTCCCTGGCCAGTGTCCCTTGCAGTAAGGGACAGGTCTAGGGTTTCTGCTCAAAACACATTCAAGTGCACGTGGCAGAGCAGTCACCCTTGACTCCTCTCTACCCGATGCCAAGATTGCTTTTCTCCCTCATTCCTTCCTTTTGAGATTGTCTCTTTTAGCCCAGGCTAGCCTTAAACTCGCTGTGTAGCCAAGGATAACTTTGAACTTCTGACTGTTGCCTCCAAGTTTCCAAATGCTGAGATTCCGGCTGTATACTAACTACCATGCCACTTTTCTGTGGTGCCGGGTACTGAGCTCCGGACTTTATGTATACCAGGCAAGCACTAGACCAACACGGCTAATCCCCAGCTGTGCCCACTGAGGTTGCCAAGGGAGCTGGCTTTAGTCTCCCAGACACCTTGGCTGTCTGTTGCCCAGCTGCAAGATAAACATCGGCCCGTCCGAGCAAGCCACTCCCTTCAGTGGAGAGAGACATTCTCTCCATCAAACCTTGGATGCCAAGCTTTCTGTGCCACGGCTGCCTGGCCACCTGCCTGAGGGGGTCAGCCATGAGTCCGTGGAGCTGCTTAGCAACTCAGGGTGACTAGATGGCTGTGTCAACAGTTCAGGGCCAAAGGCTACAAGAGCCAGAGTCTGTTTCCTCTGTCAAAGCCTAGGAGGCTGATGCTTGGCTGCCAGCCTCCCACTCCCGGGTGAGGAGCCCGGCTCCCAGCGTCAGACCTCTGACTTCTTGTCCTTTAACTTTCCCAAGCACAGGCAGCATGGCCAGGAGTCTCTCTGTGGGTGAGACGGTCCCAGCTGGGAGAGCTCAGAGTGGGCAGGCAAGCGCCAAGCTCTTTCCAACGAATAAAAACCGGGAAACTGTTTTGTTTCTCTCTCTCTCTCTCTCTCTCTCTCTCTCTCTCTCTCTCTCTCTTTCCATTCCCTTCTCCCTCTTGCTCTGCCCCCCCACTCACTCCAGCCCAAAGATTTTGTTGTTGTTGTTGTTGTTGTTTTCTCATTACAGATGGTTGTGAGCCACTATGTGGTTCCTGGGATTTGAACTCATGACCTCTGAAAGAGCAGGCGGTGTTCTTAACAGCTGAGCCACCTCACCAGCCTCCCCCTTCTTTCTTTCTTCTTTCCCCCCAGGCCACCCTTGCAATCAAATCCTCCTGCCTCAGCCTCCTAAATGCTTGGATTACAAGCGGGTATCACCACACCCAGCTTAAAACGAGGCTTCAGTTGGCTTGGGGAGGTGGCCTAGTGGGGTAAAGAGCCTGCTGCACAAACACAGGGTCTGAGTTTGGGTCCCTAACACCTGGGTAGAAACCAGGCACGGAGGCACATCCGGGTGATCCCGGCACTAGCGGAGTGGAGACAGATCCTAGGGGTTTACCAGCCAACCAATGTCCCTTAAATAGTGAGCTCCGGGAACAGCGGGAGACCTTATCTCTAAACAAACAAACAAACAAACAAGTGGCCCACGCATTTAATCCCAGCATTCACTAGGCAGAGACAGGCAGATCTCTGTCAGTTTGAGGCCAGGCCAACCTACACAGTTAGGCCCTGTCTTAAACAAGCAAACAAGAAATAAATGTAGAGAAACAATTGAGAAAGACATCCTGATGTTAACTGCTGCCCTTCACAAGTCCCCTGCCTACACACACACACACACACACACACACACACACACAGCCACAGCCAAGCATGCATCACACACAGACACTGGAATGCTGGAGTCAGGGGAGAGGTTTTCAAGTCAACCAGGGGGCGGGCGTGCCAAGGGACTTGGATTCCCACGGGGCTCCCAGATGATGGGTTTGCTCGTCCTTCCTTTTCAGTTCTCTACACTTCCTAAGCTGGTCCTGTTTTGTGTTGTGTCCGTCTGCCTTCGAGGATATACACAATTCTTTTTGTTTGTTTGATGTTTTTTTGAGACAGGGTCTCCCTATGTAGTCCTGGAGGTCCTAGAACTTAATATGTAGACTAGGTTGGCTTCAAACTCACAGAGATCTGCCTGCATCTGCCTCCTAAGTGCTGGGGTTAAAGAGGTATGCCATCATACCTGCCTAAAGAATCAGATCTGAGATGCCAGAGAGATGGCTCGGCAGTTACAAGCACTGGCTGTCCCACATAGAGGCTAACAGCACCTGTGTCTCCAGCGCCAGAGTTGATCTGACATCCTCTTCTGGCTTCTGCAAGCACATGTATGCAAACATACTTACAGGCAAAACATTATTTATATATATATATATACACACACACATACATATATATGTATACACACACACACATATACATATATATGTGTATATATATCCAATCAGTGCTTTCCTAGATGAAGCCTTAGCACTGCATGAACCAAACAAACATCATGGTGACATGTGCCTGTAATGCCAGCATTTAGGAAGAAGCAGGAAGATCAATGCCATACCTAGACTATATAGGATGCCATTTCTATATCTCTATATCTCTATGTCTCTATATCTTTATATCTCTATATCTCTATCTATCTATCTATCTATCTATCTATCTATATGTATCTATGTATCTATATATCTATAGATATATAGATATATATCTATATAGATATAGATATATTTATATGATGGCTTTTAAAATGAATGGTGTGTCTGGGACCTTCTTAATGGGATCCTCGAGGCCCTGGGTGTTTCTTGTTTCTCAAAAAAAAAGTGTGGGGGGAGGAGCAGTAGGACAGGGAGCTGCGGGGCATGGGGGAGTTTCTCCTGTGGGCAGGTTTCATTGCTGGCTCCCACATCCAGCAATACCAATAAAATTGATGATAATAATTAAGACTGTGTAATCACCATGTGTTTGTTTATTCCCAAGGAGCCTCCTTTCCCTGGCTCCCATCATTACCAATTCCATCCTCATAGATGGTGGGCGTTAACTGCTCTCTAATAAAAGGCAGTAACTGCCCCTGCTTCCACCCCCACAGCCCTGGGGTAGCTTGGCTTGCATCCTTACCTCAAGATGTGTGTGTGTTGAGAGGGGTACTGAGCTCCCTAGTTTCAGATGGAGCAACTGAGACAGAGGGCAGAGGTCACAAAGAAAAAGCCCACGTGTAAAAAAAAAAAAAAAAAGCCAAAAAAACAGTCTTTCTCTTTTGTAGCCTCCTCCCCTCTTGTAGGAGTATTCATCTTGCCAGAGTTAACTTCTTTAGGTGCCTGACCCCTGCTAGGGACACTTGTAGCTGGCTGCTGCTGATTCCCAAGAGAACTGACCATGCCACACACTTAGCCACTGGGGCCAGCAATGTATCCTGTTTGGTAACAGTGGGCCATTTACTTCGAAAGCACGTTTCTTTTCTTTCTTTTGCAGGATTCATTTGTGTCTGAAGGCGTCAGATCCCCTAGAACTGGAGCTGCAGACAGTTGTGAGCCGCCATGTGGGTGCTGGGAACTGAACCCGGGTCCTCTGGAAGAGTAGTCAGTGCTCTTAACAGCTGAGTCATCTCTCCAGACCCCTGAGGACATCTTTCTTTTTCTTTTAAAGATCTTTGCAAAGATTAAGACCACGGGTAAAGTGGAGAAGCTCCCCCTTGCAGCACGTATTTGACAGAGACCCACAGTTGGACAACATAAAGAGACTCGGTGACTTCAGAGCAGTCAGAAACAGGATATCTCCCAGCCCTCCCCTCCCTTCCAGACTACGGGATCTCCGCAAACATGGAAATAGACAGATTGTAAGAAGCAGAGGTGGTGGAGGCCTCCATGGGGACAGCCTTTTCCAGACCCAATGGGCGGATGCACACATGGGTTCAGAGACCGTGACAGCGTGCACATGACTTGCACAGGCTCAAGCCAGACACAAATGTTAGCACAGAGGAGAGGTGGGCACAAAGCACATCCCTAGCCACGAAGCTATTTGAAACTGATATCTACTGGGGGAGGGAAAATTAGTCTTCTCCAGTGGAGTCACGCTGGGTATATCAATTATACCCCATGCTCAGGAGAAGTTGGCCAACAAATCAGACTCCACGGTTCTGTTTGTTTTTTTGGGTTTTGATGTGTGTATGTATGTGCCGTGCACATACACGTGTGTGTTTTTCATTTATTGAAAATAGATTTTGGGGATGGTGGTGGTGGTGGTGCACACCTTTAAAACTAGCACTTGAATGGCAGAGGCAGGTAGATCTCTGAGTTCAAGACCAGCCTGATCTACAGGTAAGAGTTCCAGGACAGCCAGGGGTACAAAGAAAAACACTGTCTTTAAAAAACTAAGGTGATGAAGAAGGAGGAGGAGGAGGAAGAAGAGGAAGAGGAAGAGGAGAAGGAGGAAAAGGGGGAGGAAGAGGAGGAGGAGAGGAGGAGGAGGAGGAGGAGGAGGAGGAGGAGGAGGAAGAGGAAGAAGAAGAAGAAGAAGAAGAAGAAGAAGAAGAAGAAGAAGAAGAAGAAGAAGAAGAAACAGAAACTAAGGTAGTAATAATAATGATGACATTGTCGATGACGACGAAGACGACGACAATGACAGTAATGATATATCCGAGTTTGTCAAATGTTATAGCTCACCAGTGTGGCCAACCTTATAAGAAGCAGCTACAACAATCCCATCATTTCACACAACAACAACAACAACAACAACAACAACAACAACAAACCAAGCACAAAACAGCCAGGGTTGATTTTAGGATTTTCTGGGATATTTGTATCTCTGTCTCAGAAACAGATGGGATTTCAAAATTCTAGGAAAGAAGATCCGGGCTGAGCCTGGATCTTCACTCACTCTCCAAGACATTGGGGTCAGACTGCCCAGGTAATATGGATCGTGGAAAGATGCTTTAGAAACAAGAGGATCCCTGACGCTGTCAGGAGGGTGATTCTCCGACCCCACTCTTCCCTCCTTTCTATTATGGCCAGCTGGACTTCTGGGAAGCTAGGATCAGATCAGAACCTCTCAGCCAAGCGCTCATTTCTTTCTCTATCCCATTTTACAGAGATGAAGAAATGATAAAAAGGCATCGGGAGAATTTCCCCTCTTGTCCTTTGTTTGCGACAGTGTATTGATCCACCTGTAATCTAGCCTGGACTGGTAATTCTCCTGTCTCAACCTCAGAGACTCATGTGTGCGCCATCACACCTGGCTAGGAGTCCGGGTTGTTTTTGTTCCTCCCTATCTTTCCACCTGTTAACCTTTCAGATCTGGAAGACTATTTGACCGGCGGCCCCACCTCCGAAGTGCGCGGAGCATCGCCGCTTTAAGAGACGGGCCTTTTGTCTCCCTGACCTCGTCCCGCCCCTCTGAAGGCTTCATTGCGCCTGCGCCTCGAGCTTGAGCTCTGGGGTTGGGCAGGACCTGGTTCCGTGCAACTTTCAAGTGAGTTACAAACTCCGCCCCGGACACCGGTGCAGGTGGTCGGACGCTCGCGGCCCCCGGCGATCCGTGAGAGCGGAGGTCCGGCCCGCCACCCGGACCCGAGACTAGCAGCGGCGCCCTCGACGGGGAAACGAACGGTTCTCCGCGGCAGGAATTGTGGGACTGAGCCGCCAGGATTCGGCGGGGCGGAGGAACGCGCCCTCCCGCCTCGGTCCTAAGGCGGCTTCTTCTGCGAGGCCCTCCGTCCAGTGGTTCCGGATTCTCCTGGCTCCCCACACTGCGGGGTCGGAGTCAGGGGGGTGGTGATCTCCGCCTACACCGAGGGAGAGGTGTACTGCAGCCCCACTCGGCCTCTTGTCCCAGCTCCTGAGTGAGGGTCCCTCCGGTTGTCTCTTGGGGTCATCCCCTAGGCTGTCAGGATGGTGTCCTGGATGATCTGTCGGCTGGTGGTGTGAGTATGGTCGCTGTGAGGTCCCCCTCCCCTTATCCCAGGATGTCAACCTGCCTTTGGGTGGAAACTGGGAACGTTTGTAAAGAAGGGAATTTTTTTGAAGTTCATGACCCGGTTCCCCAGCACACACTTAACGGTCCTGGAGGTCTGAAGTGGGACCTGGTCACCACACACCTGCGGCCTTCTGGCCTGACAGAGACCCTTCCTGCCGACAGGTGCAGCTAGGGTTCAGGGAAGGTGATTAGGTACTACCGTGGGCGGAGAATCCAGGTGCCTCCTTCCCATCTGAGCAGCCACATGACCCACCACCCTAGCTTCAGCTTCCGCAGTCTGCACCTCACTTTTGGATCTTCCAACAACCCGGCTCAAATGTCCCTCACTGCACGCTGGTGGCCCTGGGCCTGATTACGTGTAGTGGGAGGGGCCAGCCTGGTGTTCTCACCCACCTTGTTGTGCGTTCTCAGTCTGTCCTGTACCCATGGGCCACCAGCGCAGGCCTGGGCAGGCTTGGGGTGTTTGTAAACAGCCGGGGTGGGGAGGCAACCTCCAGGGCACTGACTCAGGCGCCCAGGGTTGTGCAAGCCAAGCGGGAAAAACAGGGCAGGCACTGCCACCTCGCACCCAGGTCAGGCCACCTGCAGGCAGGGAGAGGGTGGGGCATGGCGCCCCTCACACGTCCTGTGGCTGCTGTTCCAGGCTCGTATTTGGCATGCTGTATCCCGCATATGCTTCCTACAAGGCTGTGAAGAGCAAGAACATTCGAGAATATGTGAGTGCAAAGACAGCAGGTGGATGACAGACAGGCCCGAGATGAATGGTCAGGGGGGTGGTGGGACTTGGTGATGCTGGAGGGCCTGGGCTGGCCTGGCCTGTCAGACTCCAGGGGCTCGGCTCGAGGGTGGAACCGACCTTGAGTAGAATGGTCAAGAGGAAGGAAGGCCAGCCATTAACATGGCTATGGTGGATCTTGCATGCTGAAGACGGAAGGCAGTTTCTCAGGGGCTCCTGATTAAGTCGATGTGGGAAAAATGTAGCCAGCAATGCAGTGGGACTGGCTTTGAGGAATCTCTGGGTTGGGCTAGCCGGGGGCGGGCGCTGGCACCTCAGGCTCCCAAGCTGAGCTCTGTGCACTCTGACCCGCAGGTCCGGTGGATGATGTACTGGATTGTCTTTGCAATCTTCATGGCAGCGGAGACCTTCACGGACATCTTCATTTCCTGGTTTGACACAAGGATTGGCAGGCTACGGGTTGGGAAGGCCCACCCACTACCGGGCATCTGGCTCACACGCAAACCCCTCCCCTTGCTTACACAGGTTCCCGTTTTATTATGAGATCAAGATGGCTTTCGTGCTGTGGCTGCTCTCACCTTACACCAAGGGGGCCAGCCTGCTTTACCGAAAGTTTGTCCACCCGTCCCTATCCCGGCATGAGAAGGTACCCCTGAGGGAGATAGAGCAGAATCAGGAGAGTGTGTCAGGGAAGTGTGTCAGAGAGAAAGTCCTGTCTCCCAGGTTCAGGGAGCCAGAGGTGTCCGGGTCTTATTTCCTGTCCCTCTGTAGTTTTGCTGTGGGACTATGGTAGGGGTTGGCTTTCCCCATCCACTTGGATGATACATACGGATGCCCTTTAGGGGTGTGACAAGCCAGCAGGAAGTTGACGTGGGCATGGAAGAATGGAGGGGACACCCACTGAGTTGTGGAGTAGGTGTGTAGTTGGAGAGTCCTGCTCTCAGTTGTTGTCCTGAACCTATATCTGTGGCTCCCGGGTCCTAGGTAGGGCCCATGGGATTATGACAACCAGTGGTTTCTTGGGGTCTGCAGAGACGCGGCTTCTTTTATTGATCTGAGCTCTTGGCCCCCGGGTCTGCAGGAAATCGACGCGTGTATTGTGCAGGCCAAGGAGCGCAGCTACGAGACCATGCTCAGTTTCGGGAAGCGGGGCCTCAACATCGCTGCCTCGGCCGCTGTGCAGGCCGCGACCAAGGTGCTCTGGGCCCCAGTGCTCACCTCACAGCGTCCCCCCCAAATCCCCCTGCTCCCAGGGTCTTTGAACCAGATCAGTTCTGAATCCTGTGCCCCAGCGATTAGCTGAAGGGCGGTTCCCTGTTCAGGCCCTTCCCCTCCCCCTCCTCTGCAGTTAACAGTGGCTCCCATCCCTCACCTCCTAGAGTCAAGGCGCTCTAGCCGGAAGGCTGCGGAGCTTCTCCATGCAAGACCTGCGCTCCATCCCTGACGCCCCTGCCCCCACCTACCAAGATCCCCTCTACCTGGAAGACCAGGTCCCCCGACGCAGACCCCCTATTGGTAAGTGGAAAACAGAGGGAAAGCTGACCTGGGGAGGTGAGCCTCTCTGAGGACCAGAGGGAAGCTGGATGTGACCCCAGGCTTGTCTAAATGTTCAGCTCTGCCCTGCTGGCCTCTCTTTCACAGGGTACCGGCCAGGTGGCCTGCAGGACAGCGACACAGAGGATGAGTGTTGGTCAGACAATGAGATAGCCCCCCAGCCACCCGCTCGGCCCCGAGAGAAGCCTCTGGGGCGCAGCCAGAGCCTTCGGGTGGTCAAGAGGAAGCCGTTGTCTCGAGAGGTGAGCGTGTTGGAAGGACGGTGTGGGGGAGGTGGAGGGAGCTGCCATGCCCACGCCACTCATGGTATATTGCTTTTTTCTCCCCAAGGGCACCTCACGCTCCCTGAAGGTCCGAACCAGGAAAAAGGCCATGCCCTCAGACATGGACAGCTAGAGTCTGCAGAGACAGGCCACCTTTACCTCTGGGGCCAGCCGGGGACCTTTTGCTGCTACATCAGCTCCCTGGGCTCTGCTCCTTCTGCCTGAGGCTTGTGCCTAAGGGGCACATGGTGTGGTACCCTGCACAGGGATGCATTCACTGTACCAAAGCAGGCCAGGCCCGGGGCCTATTTATTGCCTTCCTCTGCCTTTTACTTTCCCAGACATGGGACCAGAGCCCCACAAGTCCCTACAGACGAAACCAAAAGTCCAACCAGCTGCGTTCATTCCTTCTTGTCCTTCAAAATACTTGACAGCCTGTTCCAAGGCCTGGTGTGTGTGTGTGTGTGTGTGTGTGTGTGTGTGTGTGTGTGTCCTAGCTGCATGTTTCATGTTGGTGAGTGAGGTCAGGCTCGTGAATATTTTTATAAATAAATACCAGTGTTTGGCCTCTCCTGATTTGTCTCTTCACATCTCATATTGTAACTAACAAACTCCCTGCCAGCTCTGGCAAAGACTGTAGAGACTGCGGGAAGATCTCCGTGCCCCCTCCCAGCAGCAAGTGTTCTTATAGTGGCTCCTCGGGACCCCTGTGCAGGAGTGTCTCAGTCAGGGTTTCTATTCCTGCACAAACATCATGACCAAGAAGCAAGTTGGGGAGGAAAGGGTTTATTCAGCTTACACTTCCACACAGCTGTTCATTACCAAAGGAAGTCAGGACTGGAACTCAAGCAGGTCAGGAAGCAGGAGCTGATGCAGGGGCCATGGAGGGATGTTCCTTACTGGCTTGCTTCCTCTGGCTTGCTCAGCCTGCTCTCTTATAGAACCCAAGAATACCAGCCCAGAGATAGTACCACCTACAAGGGGCCCTCCCCCACTTGATCACTAATTGAGAAAATGCCCCACAGCTGGATCTCATGGAGGCACTTCCCCAACTGAAGCTCCTTTTCCTATGATAACTCCAGCCTGTGTCAAGTTGACACAAAACCAGCCAGTACAAGGAGGGTGTCTGTGAGCCCAGCATGGTCTAGCCATAGGTTAGCTAAGACTAGAGAGACCCTGTCTCAAACAAGAGTCAGACTGGTCTTGAAGAAGAGTCAGAGTCAGAGTCAGTACTGGCCCTTACAGGAAGAGGCAACAGTATGGGAGAGCCTGTAGAAACTAGAGCAAACCCCGGGGAGCCTGGCTAGGTCTTCCATGACCCT
Source organism: Apodemus agrarius (assembly GCA_964023405.1). Lineage (NCBI taxonomy): Eukaryota > Metazoa > Chordata > Mammalia > Rodentia > Muridae > Apodemus > Apodemus agrarius. The sequence goes on along the minus strand of OZ030013.1, from coordinate 56,003,420 downwards.
AGAGGGGTCACAGTTCAGAAAACTCTTCCGGTAGCCAAGATACGAGTAGGGTGAATTTTCACTCTAAGCCACAAGAGGGCAGCAGCTGCCTAGGGCCAGGCTGCCCCCACCTTCCAGGTCAAGGTGGGCGGGGCTCGGAGACTAGCCAAAGCCTCACCCTGCTGGGGCCTGGATGCTGATGGGGCAGGCCAAAGGAGTGATGCGGAACCAGCAGGGCCAATGGTAGCCCTTCTCTGATGCTAGCCTTCTCCATCCCTAGAGACCCAGACTCTCGGCCTGGATTGGCTTTAATCCATCTCCTTTGATCTCTGGGTCGTCTGCCCCCAAAGTAGGAGTCACATGGTACCCAGGTTTCTTCCTCCTCCCACCCCATCTGTCCTTCCTTCCTTCCCACTTCGGAGTAAAGAGTGCTGGTTGGAGGAAAAATATGAGCTGCTAAATTGGAGTGGCCTGTGAGGATTAACTCTTGGTGTAGGGATTATCCGGGTTTTATTGGAGGGAAGGCACTTAATCTGTGTGGCTGACTTAGCCTCGCGTGGATTGGGATCCAGTGGCTTTTCCCTATGGCATTCCCTCTCTATGTGATGGTGATTTTTAGCACCTCATTAATTCACTCAAAAGATGTATTGCTAGATACCGGAGTAGGGAGCAGACAAGGAAGTAGCTACTATTATTAGGATCCCCATTTCCCAAACAGGCACACACAAAGGGCGAATGCTTTGCCCAAGGTGGCCTAGCTAGTAAATGGCAGCATTGGGCTTTGGACCAGGCAGTCTGGTTCCAGAGCTGTTCTTAATCACTATGCAGTGAATGGGCTGTTCCTTGCCTGGGGGGCAGGGAGAAGGAGCCTGGCATGTGTGGAGTGTTTGCTGCATGTCTGACCTTGTGCTGGGCATTTCACCGAGACGGTTTCTTTGAATCCTCTCAAAGGGGCCCGCTGCCCATCTTCCAGGTGAACCGGCTTTCTCCTCCATAGAAGTGCTCCCTGAGAGGTGGGCAGATCACTTGGTCCTCCTGGGAGGACTGCCGGAGCCACTGCCCCCAGGCTCTGAAGAACCCACCTCTGCCTGCCCCCGGCCTGCTTTGTCCTCCCACCCCAACTCACCCATCTGTCTCCGAGCCCTCTGCGAGCGCGCATGCGCGCACGCGCGCATGCCTCTGCCTCGCTTGCTGCTCACGGAGAAACTTCTGTTCTCATCTCGACTGTGTCAGATCTGTTTTTGTTCCTCTTCTGTCGAGACTTCAGCCTTAATTTACTGTTGTATCCCAGCCCCAGACTACATGGTTGAACCAAGGTGCGGTATTTTTATAACTGTGTGATTTGTTGGTGAATCACACGACGTCTAACTTCTGTGCTGAAACGTCACCCCTTCCTCTGGGAAGCCTCTCTCGCTCCCCGGCCCAGGATTAGAAGTCATTTGTCACCACGATCATATCTCCGAGTGTGACTCCCAGCCTCAGCTCAAGGCCTGACACCTCTGGGGCCTGAAGGAGGACTGAGACTAAACTAACATATGCATCAAACATCTCGTCCCTCTTCAGGGCGGGAGTGAACGTCGGCTTTGGTGTCTGTCCCCTGTCCCCCCAGTTCCACCACACAGCTATCAAAATGCCGGTGTCTCTGGTAGGGCTTGGTGAATGGCTGGGTAAAATCGTATGGTTACTAAGTATCCTGAGGCCACAGAGAAAGAAATGAGTCGAGGGTCCAGGTGGTAGGCATTTTTGGGTGAGTATAATGTGAGCTGAGACTTGGGGCACTGGGAAGTGCCTGGACACCCCTCAGAGCAGCTCTGAGAACTACCCAGACACCTTCAACCCACGCACTAGACTCCCTGGAGAAGGTCCCTGGACCACCACTGATGCTCTGGCCTGGCCTCTTAAATGGAGGGTGTCTGACCTTGTTCCTACTTTCCAAGGACCACCAACTTTCTACTTGATAGCAGTGTGCCTGGTCTCCCCAGGTAGGATCAAGGGTGGAAAGGACCTGACACCAGAGACCAGTCTCCAGCACATACCCTCTGTTGGTTCTGGTCCCACCCCCACTCCTCAGCTTTTCTTACTCTTCCTGGCCTGTTACCATGACAGCCGGGACTTCCTTCTCACGGTCCTTTCTCTCTCTGCCTCACCTCTCACCATCCTTTTAACCCTCTGCCTCTGACTCCGTCACTGTCCCTCTGACCTGTGGCCCTTCGTTAGCCTGGTCACTCTCCCCTTCTCTGGATTCCGTCACCACACACAGGATCCTGTGGCTTTATTTTTCGCTGCCCCTCCCATCAGCATCCTAAGCCTCTGGGTCCCACAAGCACAGCCCTGGCCCAGGCTGAGTTAGGGGTTCTGACAGGCACGGGAGGGGGTTGGAGGGGTTAACCGTTCAGATTCTTGTTCCCGTTTCTCGCCCCAGCATCTGGAATTGGTACCCACTAACAAGCGACCTTCACCACTGGTGCCTAGGGTTGGGGGATCCTGGGGGCAGAGCTGGCATTGCTACACACACAGGTCCCAAGCTCAGCCTGGAGCACAGCGGAGGCTAGATGACAGTGGGGGAGGGCTAGAGAGAAGAAGGGCTCCAGAAGAGGAATTAGGTCAAGGATGTGGGTGGGTGGGCGAGCGGGAAGAATAGCATCTACCCCAAGCTTCCTCCTGGCTCCAGCAGCATCTCTGTACTGCTCTTCCCCGTCCCCTCCCCCTGGTCCTGGGAGATTTCTCCCGGTATCCCCCCTTCCCCGTGTCCCCCACCCCAAGCATGGCCACGGGGGTGGGGGTGGGGTGGGGGGAGGCCAGCCTCAGCTGTCTGAAGGATGGAGGGGCTGGGGAGGCAGGGCTAGGTGCCCAGACGGCCGCGTGTGTGGGAGGGGATGTCCTCAGATGCCCTCCACCCGGCAGTCCCCGCTCTGACGTGGGTGCCCCCCCTCTCCCCGCCCGGATTAGTGGCAGCTTGGCCTGACTCTCCGGGGCTCCTTCCCCCGCCCTGCCTGCTGCCCACCCCTGGGCAGGGGGCTACTCTGCCTGAGGGGGGCACTGTGCTTGCCCAGGTAAGGGGCTCTGGGGTGGAGAAAGGGCAGCAGCCGGCTGTGAGTCTGTGCCTGTCAGCACCGAGTGTGTGTCAGCATGTGTGTCAGTGTGTGAGGGGTTGGCGAGGGCTAGGGCTGGGCCCTTGTGAGTCTAGGGGTGCTAGTCAGTTTGCCAGGCCCATGGTCTGGTCTTGTGACCACACACTGGGTGGCATCCCCCCCCCACTGTGTTTGTGTCTTTTGTGTATGTCCTCAGATTTGCTCCATCCTCAGGCAAAGCACAGCCAGCCACAGGGACTCTGGCCTGTGGTATAGGCTCTAAGGCAAGGATGGGGAATGCGGTGGAGTGGGGGTGGTACTTCTCCTCACCTTCATCTCCACCGTCCCCTCGGCATTCCAGAAGGCGGTCCGAGAGCTCTGGTCTAGTCCAGGCAATATAATCTGACAGGCAGATATGGTGACTAGAGGTGCGGGGGTGGGTATCTATCTGTCCGGCTCCCCTGACTCAGTCCCTATCACCTTGTGGGGAAGACAGCCACAACCCCCCCAGGACTCTGGACAGCCTAAGCCTCCACTCCGGCCACTTCCAGACCTCAAGCCACAGGACTCTCCCACAAGCCTCTGCGAAGGTAGGCCAGGGGACTTAGCCTGGGACCACAGGCACATGCCACCCCACCACCTTGCCCTGGAGCCAGGCTGGGAGGCAGACGCCAGGCTAGCCGCCCTGCTGCTCCAGTCCCTGTTAGACCCTCGCATTCAGCTCCCAGAGCAAACTGGGGTCAGGCCACCCCCAAGGGAGTGGATAAGAAAAGGAGTATGAGGAACTCAGCCACGTAAACAAACCCTGCCAGCCTGCCCACCACAGACTTGGGCTCTGTGAAGGAGAGGACTGCGGAGAATCTGTATCAGCAAGGCCCAAGTCGGAGCAAGCAGCTAGTATGGTCAGACCTCCTCCCCCAAGAGTACCTATCCTTTTCTCAACAGTTGGTGAAAGGCTTCTGGCCTTCACTCTGGTCCCTTAAGTGAAAGACCTTGGGCTCCTCATGATACCCCTCTTCTTCAGAGATGGAGGAGTGACTTGGGACCAGGCCGTGGCCACCCAAATCCACTCCCTCCACAGCGATGAGGGAGTAAGTGGGGCCCGCTTCTGTTTCCAACTGGGCTCCGGAGGCAGGGGAGAAGAGGGGTAGAAGGTGGGTGCCTTTAGGGAAGGGAAGCACCCGCTGGGCGTGTGGGTTTCTGTGTGTGTCTGAATCTGTCTGTGTGTGTCTGAATCTGTCTGTTTGTGTGTGTGTGCCCGCTGGAACCACCCCCGCAGAAGAGCAGGGATGCTTCCTCGGGTGGAGGGTGCCCTGTCTGCCCATTTCCTCTCCTACTCAATGTTCCCTCACAGGAGCCACTCCCATGGGCTCCTCTCCAGGCTGGGCCTGGGAGCACGGAGAACACTGAGGATGGGGCAGCCCAGCGGGCAACCCCAAGTGGAGCTTGTGATGCTTGTATGCTTCCAGTCAGTCCCCTCACTTCTCGGGACGCTTGGTAGAAATCAAGGCGCTTAGACCAGGGGACAGACCAGCTGTCAGTTTAGGTCCTCCCAGATTCCGGAGCATAGTGCTCTGTAACACTGTGCCCAGAGAGGGATGCTGGGTAGGGTCTTGGGCCAGACACCATGAAGAGTGTGGCTTAGCCAGGTGATGATGAAGAATGAGGTAGGGAAGACAGCAGCCACTGGGGGTGTGCCCAGAGCTGAAAAGGACAGGGAGAGAGTGGTCCAGCAGGCACAGGCCTGCTGGCGTGGGTCGCAGCACCCATCACTGACCCGTGAGAACCCGACTGCCCCTGCCAGCTCTGGCACTGACCCCTCCCTGCCACCCCGCCCTAGCACCCCGGGGGGCACCCCGCCTCATCCTGGCCTGGTCCGGCCCCTCCCGCCCTTTGCTCCAGTTCCCGGGCTTGGCACCTATAGTGGGGGTGCTGCCCGCCTGCCAGGCTCCGGGCCGGGCCCACGGGAGGGTGGGGCGGCTGGGAAGCTGGCACACTGCCCCAGGGGAGCCTCTCTCGGCAGGCGCCCGGGTGCCGCGGGGGGGAGGGGGGAACAAAGGGCTCATTCTCCCCGTGCGCAGCCGGTGGCATCGCCGGGGCGTTGGCGGAAGCCCCCGGGGCTCAGAAGGGGGCAGGCCCAGGCGGGGCCGCCGAATCACGGGCTCCTGTTTCCCGCAGGGTGCTGGAGGAGGAAACCGGCGGAGCAGCTTCCCCACTCTCAGTTGCGCGTCTGGCGATGGCGATCAGAGGTCCTGCTGCGCTCTCCGCTGCGCTCTCCCTCCATTAGCCGCGCTACGCGGTGCTGCGCCCTCGCTGGTGCCTCGCTCCTGGCTCACAGGATCGGCCCCCCACTTCCAGGCACGACCCCCTTCCCCGGCCCCTCGGCCTTTCCCCCCACTCAGCCATCTCCGACCCGGGGCGCGCGCTCCCCCCGGCCCGGATCCTTCTTTCCCTCCGGGGACACCCGCTCCCTAGCCCCGGCTCGACCCTCCCCAAAGCGCAGCACGGAGTCTCGGCGTCCCATGGCGCAACCCACAACCTCGGCCCAGAAGCTGGTGCGGCCCATCCGCGCCGTGTGCCGCATCCTGCAAATCCCGGAGTCCGACCCCTCCAACCTGCGGCCCTAGAGCGCCCCCGACGCCCGGGGGAAAAGAGAGCGCGAGCGCGCTGAGCAGAAAGCGGGAGAACGCCCCGAAGCCGGCCCATGGGGAGCGAGTGCCCAGCACCGGCTAGCACGACCGCCGCCCACACCGCGCCCGGCCTGTGAAGCCCAGGTAAGCGCCGAGAGGGGGCGCGTTCTGGGCTAATTGTAATGGGGGAGTTTATGAGCTGATCCCAAGGTGCAGGCAGGGAGTGAAGTGCCGGTGTCACTCTGAACTGAACCTTACATCTTTACATAGAAAAGTTAGGATGCCCAACTAAGGGGGCTGGACTGAGAGCAAGCTGCACCTACAAAAAAAAAAAGAAAAAAAATATTTGTGCCTCCGCCAAGGCTCCCGTACACCCATCCCTCTTGGGCTTTCCTCTGGCCGGTCATGGGGACCGCTCCGGGAGACTACAGCTGATCTGGTGCCACCTGTCATCCTGGTCCCTAGCTTGCGTGTTCAATTTTCCCTCGCTTGCGTCTCTCTGGGGCCCAGCCTGCTTTCCCCGCCTCCTTCCCTCCCCCCTCCGGGCTGCAGTTCGCAGCGGTGCCCTGGCACTGCCGTTGGGCTTGGGCAGCTCGACCCACCCTAGTCTGAAACCTCTTAATCCCGTCTCACATGTGACTCCCCTGGGGAACGGAGATCCTAGCCCCCAGTAGTTGTCCTGGTACTCTTTGAAGATGTCAAGAAACTAGAGCCCATGAAGGGACAGAGTGGGACAGCCCAGGTGTAGGGAGAGCAGCCAGCAGCCCTGGCTGGCTGCCCTGCCCAGTGACTTGAGCCTGCCAGGTCTGAACATCCCAGTCTTGCAAGCCTGATGGGGGCTGAAGATGGGAGTGGGCAAACAGCACCCCAAAGACCACTGACTGACATTTAGGAAGAGTCCTCTGTGTTCCGAGTCCCTCCCTTACACGGGGACACTGAAACCCAGAGGAGAAAATGATCTGTTGGGCATCCGAAGAGCAGGTGACACAGAGTCGGGGCCAGGACCCAGCCTCCCTGTCCTCGTAGCTGAGTGTCTTCCACTGAGCTAGCCCTTTGCAGTCTTGTTTCCGATCTATTTCCAAGACTTGTAACCAGATTCCTAGCCCCAGAAGGGCAGAACCTTTCACCCTAGAAGTGACAACCTTCTATTGAATTTGGACCCTCCCCAAATTCAGATAGGGGCCAGAGTTTAGGAAAAAGGTATCAACTTCCTGCCATGAAGCAGAATCCTTTTTGGCCACCCGTGGAAGGCTGCCTTGTACCCTGCTGTGGCCTGACACTTGCTTTACTGAGCCACTTTGGTATTCCCAGGGTGGTGCTCGTGGTTAAGATACATGGGCCGTGTACCTAAGGGGTTCACGCTTTGTCCTTATGATCCAGGACCCCCCTGGGAGAACCCCATGAGGGCAGGAGAGTGATGGAGAGCGTGCCCAGCTTCCTGAAGGACATCCCAGCCTGGGAGAAGACAGCCCCTGTGAACAGCATTGTTGGGCAGGAGTCTGGTACCTCACCACAGGATGCCTTGCGCCATGGGGCGCTGTGCCTAGGAGAACCTACTCCCTTTTGGAGGGGTGTTCTGAGCACCCCAGACTCCTGGCTCCCTCCTGGCTTCCTCCAAGGCCCCAAGGACACGCTCTCACTGGTGGAGGGTGAGGGTCCTCGGAATGGGGAGAGGAAGGGAGGCTGGCTGGGCAGTAAGGAAGGACTGCGCTGGAAGGAAGCCATGCTGGCCCGTCCGCTGGCCTTCTGTGGGCCAGCGTGCCCACCTCGCTACGGCCCCCTGATACCTGAGCATGGCGGTGGCCATCCCAAGAGTGACCCTGTGGCCTTTCGGCCCTTGCACTGCCCTTTCCTGCTGGAGACCAAGATCCTAGAGCGAGCGCCCTTCTGGGTTCCTACCTGCTTGCCTCCCTACCTGATGTCCAGCCTGCCCTCAGAGCGTCCTTATGACTGGCCTCTGGCCCCAAGCCCGTGGGTATACTCTGGGAACCAGCCGAAGGTGCCCGCTGCCTTTGGCTTAGGCAGCAAGGTGAGTGACGAAATACAGTGGGTGCATGGGGTTCAGTTGTCCCCAGCCGTGAAGACAACCAAACACTGGGCCCATCTATCGCCCTGCCTTTTCCCTGCCCTGCCCTGCCCTTGGGCCTCCACAGCCACTGACTCACCCATGGTTCGCCCAGGATCAGGCCTTAGAAACTCTGCCCATGGAATGTGTGGCCTTATCGCGGGGGCCAAGCGTGGGTGAGATATGTAGTCCTCATGGCCTGTCTCTGGGGCTCCTTCCCGACAGGCCACCTCACTTGCCCAGAACGAGGATTTTAAATGTTTGGGAGTCAAAGATGGGCATGGCCTGTAATCTCGGTCCTCAGGGGGCTGAGGCAGGATTGTGAGGTCCATGCTAGCCTGGACTACAGAGATAGATCCTCTCTCCAAAAGCAAAACAGGCAAAAGGACATCAGAGTCCAAGCACAGAATTCTCTAGAAGGTCCTGATGTCCTTTGGCCGAGCATTAACTCTTCAGACTCTGGAAAGCTTGGGAGGAGATTCAGGGGAGGGGTAGTAGGTGGTACCGCTTACTTAACAGTGTGTGAAAATTCACTAGTGACTGCTGTCAGTCCTGTTTGCTCTTTCAAATGCAGGGAGCCTGCATTAGCACTAGCTTATTTCTTTCTAATCTTTTAGGGCTTTTACCACAAGGATCCGAACATCCTCCGGCCAGCAAAGGAGCCCTTGGCAGAGTCTGGGGTGTTGGGCTTAGCCCCTGGTGGGCTTCTCCAGCAAGCCTGTGAAGCAGAAGGCCCCTCACTTCACCAGAGGGATGGGGAGACAGGAGCTGGCAGGCAGCAGAATCTTTGTCCAGTTTTCTTGGGGTACCCAGACACCGTTCCTCGGACCCCGTGGCCTTCTTGTCCCCCAGGCCTGGTTCACACTCTTGGCAACATTTGGGCTGGTCCAGGAAGTCATAGCCTTGGGTACCAGCTAGGACCACCAGTCACACCAAGGTGCCCATCTCCTGGGCCTCCCACCCCTCCAGGGGGCTGTTGCCCATCCCATTTGCCGGCCAGAGAGGGGGATCTTGGCCCTTGTGGGAAATGCCAGGATAGTCCAGAGGGAGGTAGCAGTGGGCCGGGGGAACCCAGTGAAGAAAGGAACAAAGCTGATTCCAGGGCCTGTCCCCCAAGCCATCACACCAAGCTGAAAAAGACCTGGCTCACACGCCACTCGGAACAGTTTGAGTGCCCAGGTGGCTGTCCAGGGAAGGAAGAGAGCCCAGACACTGGGCTCCGGGCACTCAAGAGAGCAGGCAGTCCAGAGGTCCAGGGAGCAGCAGGGGGCCCAGCTCCCAAACGCCCATCCCCCCCCTTCCCAGGCACTGGGAGGCAGGGGGCCAGGGCTTGGCAGGAGCTACCAGAATCATCCCCAGGAAGCAAGGCGGAGGCAGAGCAACAAGAGGAACAGAGAGGTAAGGGGGCGATGGGCTAGAGGGGCCCCATTGAAGAAACGCAGCGGGGCTGGGCCTTTACAAGGGAGTTCCTAGGCCTTTGCAATGGGTCTATAGAACCTAAGATGGAAGGTTTCATTTCTGAGTCGGCACAGTTCTCCGGTTCCTAGTGTTGGGCTCTCACAGCCTTCTAGCCAGTGGCTTCCATCTCTGCCTCTCGGTGAGTTATAGGCAATGCAATGCCATGGTCCAGAGCAGGGGTTCTGGAGGCATAGCTGCTTCCTGGCATGCTGATCAGTAGCCGTGACCTGGAGAGCATTACCTCACCTCTGAGAACCTCAGCCCCCTCATCTATAAGGTGGGAGTAAAGACGCACCTTATGAAGACAACAGGAAGGAGTAAATGCTCATCGGGCCACTGAAGGGCTCATGGCGCTTAGCAAACCACGGGTGCTCAGCGCCATGGTTATTTGTGCCACAGATCCTAGTTTAGGCATTACCTCCCCTGAAGGACCACTGTCAGCAGCTTTTGGCCCGCTGAATCATGGAGACTCAATTTGGACTTTGCAGCAGGACAGCCTTCTGGGTACATCGTGGACTCTTCTGCTAAACTGTGTCTGTCACAGAGGGTTCCAGCAACCCTGGAGCCAGATTGGTTTCTGTAGGATCACCTTATTCTCAGCCTTTTGGACTGCGGGACTGCTGGGCCCAGAGGAGTGTCTCTGTGACCTGGCTCCTAAAGCCCCTCCCTGCACCTGGTGTGGGTCTGTCTGCACCCTTGCGTGCCTCAGTCTGGGCTGCGAAGTTGTTGGCCCCTCTGCTGTCTTGGGTTACAGCACCTGTGTTCTGTGTTGAAACTCTGACCTTCTCCCTTTCCGGTGCCCTCCGACTGCCCATCTGTCCACGTTGGAGTCGTCCCACAGCGTCACAGAGTCGCTGAGCCTTTAACCAACCTACCCAAATTCTGTACTGGCTGGATTCTGCCTGGGTACAAGGACCATTGCTCAGGCTTCCCGAAGCCTTGGGCTGAACATGCTAAACAACCCCTGGGCCTCCATTCTTGCCACGAATATCTCCAGCTCAGCCTTGTGTGGGAAACACACCGGACTGGTCCTCTTACAGGCTCTGAATGAGTCCTCACAGACCTGGGAGGCCAGGGGCTGTACTGACCGCATGTGAACAAGGGTGGGTGCTAGTTCAGGGCTTTGACTAGCATAGGCCTCAGGAACAAGTCTCCCTAAGCAGCTGTCTTGTCTCCCCAGGGCCCCGAGGCGGCAGGATTCGGCTCCAGGAATCCAGACTTGAGGCTACAGCTTGCCAGCATCACGTAGCAGGTGTCACTCAGTGCGAAAGCTGTGTCCAGGCAGCTGGGGAGGTAGGGGTACTGACCGGCCACTCCCAGAACTCACATAGGTGAGTATTGTGTCTGATGGTCAGAGCCAGCAGCACCCCATCCCCACCCATGGGCTCCCTCCTCACGTCCTTTTGCTTCATCATCTCTATCTCCAGGCCGTCCCTGGAAGAGAAGCAGTCGGAGAAGGAGGACTCCTCTGCCACTTCCGAGGAAGGAGGAGGGTCTGGCCCGGAAACTCCGCTCAACAAGAGCCTGGCCAAGCACCTGCTGAGTGGCTTGGGTGACCGGCTGTGCCGTCTGCTGCGGAAGGAGCGCGAGGCCCTGGCCTGGGCACAGCGTGAAGGTGAGCTGAGCTCCCTTGGAGGCCTGCTCTTGCGTGGCCCTCCCAACCCACGATTGACAGTGCTCTGGCCTTCCCAGGCCTTCTCAGGAGAGCTCAGTCCTTCTTTGTTCCTTTCTATCCCTAACACAGACTCTTGGTCAAGCCTGAGGTTTCTGGCCCTGGGTGAGGATCCTCCTGGGAAGACTAAAAATTTAGTTCAGTCTAGTTCTCTGAGAACAACTGGGCTTATGGAGGAAACAGCCGGGGCAAGCGTCTCAAGGGCCTTGGAGGGGAGGTGACTCCAGAGAGGTTAAGGGCCAGGAAGGTCTCTAGAGTGGGGAGGCTCAGGGACCTCAGACGTTGATGGGAGTTAGGCTGAGGGCCTCGGATCCAGGCCAACCCTCCGCCGGCCTCTCTAGCAATGGTGTGAACTTTGTAAAGCACAGCCCTGGTCCCACAGGTTACTCCTTTCGTGGAGATCATCAGGGTCACCACCCCGCTCCAGAGAGGGACCAGGGTCACCACCCCACTCCAGAGAGGGAAGCCCCTAGTCGGTTCAGTCATGAGGCAGCTCCTGCAGGGCCCGGCCGCTCCCAGCCTGGATTCCTGACACACAGCAGCCCTCCTTCCCGGATCACCAAGCCTGTCTGCCCCTGGGGCCTTGGCACCAGCTCTTTCTTCAGTCTGGAATGCCCTGGCCACCCCTTCCTACCTGATGGATAAGAGCTGACTCACCCTTTGGGGCCACTTGTGAAGTTCCCGGCCACGTCACCTTCATCTTTCCCATGGTCTTTTCAGCCAGGAGCGTCACCGTCATCCTGGTGTCTGTGGGTTGTCTCCCTGAGTGGGAATGAGCTCTGGGAGGACAATACCTATTCCTGAGAAACTCTGAGTCGCTTCTGCCTACTTGGGACACGATCAGGTGTCCTGGACGTGTGCTCAGTTGGGGCCCTTTCTACCTACTAACCACAGTTGAGTCTGAACCTTGACTCTTAAAGGACAGCAACAACAACAATAACAACCCACTCTTTTGTTTAAGGGCAGGAGTTTCCTCTGCTAATCTACTATGTCCCCTGGACTTAAAGGAAAGGCCGCCGAGTAGCTGCTATCTTTGCCTTTCCATTTCTGGTAGCAGTAGGGCTTGGGGGCTGGGGAGGAGAATGGAAAAATGTGCTGGAAGTGGTGTGGATTAGTAATACAGGCACACTGGGGAAATCCCTGGGGCAAGGCTGGGGGTGGGGCTGGCCTAGGAAGCCGAGGCCACTGCTGCCCTAGGAGTGCATGTTCCTAAGAGGGTGGCCACTGCCAGACAAGGCGGTTGAGTAAAGTATGAGGAATGGCCAAGGAGCCCAGCTCCTTTCTTCCAGTGCTTCTGGGTAGAAACTGCTCCCTGCCCCGCCAATGCTCGGTGGTTCTCAGCCCTCCCAATGCTCTTCACTACCACCCATCATGGTGTGGTGACCCCCCCATCAAAAATTATTTTTGATGCTACTTCACAACCGTAATTTTGTTGCTGTTATAAATCGTAATATATAGGATAGCTGATGTGTAACTCTTGTGAAAAGGTCATTTGCCCCTCAAAGGGGCTGTCACCCACAGGTTGAGAACCCTGCTATATGTGGTCTCTCCAAGGGGGGCTGTGCGTTTGAGCCGTCTGACCCTGTTGTGTTCTGTGGTCAACAGGCCAGGGCCCAGCCATGACAGAGGACAGCCCAGGCCTTCCACACTGCTGCAGCCGTTGCCACCACGGACTCTTCAACACCCACTGGAGATGTTCCCACTGTAGCCACCGGCTGTGTGTAGCCTGTGGTCGCATGGTCGGAGCTGGAAGGAACAGGGAGAAAACTGGTGAGGAAAAGCAGATTTGCCTTCTTAGATTTGTATGATTTTGTATGTACATACGAGTGTTTTGTCTGCGTGTATGTGCGTGTACCACATGTGTGCCTGCTGCTTGTGGAAGTCAGAAGGGGGGGGTGGTCAGAGCCCCTGGAACCAGAGTTATAGACAGCTGTGAACTGCTGGGCGTATGCTAGGAGCTAACCCTGGATCCCCTGGTAGAGCAGCAAGTGCTCTTAACCACCGAGCCAACTCGTCATCCCCCCTCCTACCCACTCTTTAAAGAAGTCACCTGGGCGCCGGGAAATTGAGTTTGGTTAGTAGACTGATGGCCGAGCCAGCATGGGAACCCAAGTTCAGACCCCTAGCACCTGTGTTAGATCTGGGCACGGCGGCCCACCTGGGGGTCAGAGACGGGCAGGGTCCTAGAGCCCAATGACCAGCCGGGCCGGCTGAATTAATGAACTCCAGGTTCAGTAAGAGATCTAGCCTCAAAAGATCCAGCGGACATGTACACACATGCACATGCACACATGCACTCGGATGCAAACGCAGAGAAGTCAGGTGCCTTCTCGGCCCTTCTCACTCAGCTTCCACCTTACCATCGTGGAAGTGGTTGTCTCCATTATCCAGATAAGAATAACGCAGAGACAATCAGTGGATCAGTGACCCGTCCCAGGTCCCAAAACAAGTCAGTGTTATAGCTGAGATTTTAGACTCAGGTCCTCTGATGGGGCCAAGCCTTCTCAAGGTTTTTAGCTTCCGCTTCCCTGGCTCAATTTACTTATTTTTTTTTCTTTTTTTTTTTAGTTTTTTCGAGTCAGGGTTTCTCTGTGTAGCCGTGGCTGTCCTGGAACTCACTCTGACCAGGCTGGCCTCGAACTCAGAAATCCGCCTGCCTCTGCCTCCCAAGTGCTGGGATTACAGGCGTGCGCCACCACCGCCCGGCTTCCCTGGCTCAATTTCAACATGGCTAAAAAGAGTTCTAGTGTCAGAGACATTTTTATATGATTACCCTGGAATCTTTCAGTGAAAAAAATATTGATTTGAGTATTTCTTGACTGATATCTGTCTATCTATCTATCTGTGTGTGTGTGTGTGTGTGTGTGTGTGTGTGATGCACACATATATGCATGCACTCCCCACAGCAAGCATGTATGATGGTCAGAAGACATCATTTGGGAATCAGTTCTCTCCTTCCACCAGGTGAATCTTGGGACTCAAACTCAGATCCTTAGATCCTTAGGCTTGGTGGCAAATTCCTCTAACCTGCTAAGCCATCTTGCTGGCCCCCACATTAGGATCTTGCATAGCAATCCAGCATCTGAAAGCCTCTGCATTCCAAAGACAAGAATTCTGCGTTGTCTTACACACACACACACACACACACACACACACACACACTTCCTAGCAAGCGCGGTTTTGTGCGGCCTGCTGAGCTCCTGATTTAAATACCATGCACTTGGCCTTCTCCCTTGACCTTAACCTGTGGTTACCTTGCTTTCTGGACCTGCAGCTTCTCTCTTTCTTCCCCACAGGCTCCCAGGAGCAGCACACAGATGACTGTGCCCAGGAGGCTGGGCATGCTGCCTGTTCCCTCATTCTGACCCAGTTTGTCTCCAGCCAGGGTGAGCCATTGTGAAGGGGTGGGGCATGCAGTGGGTGGATCCCGAGGGAGATAGTCAAAACTGTCTTGTTGTTGTTCCTGACCCTGGTGACATGGCCGTCTGGTTGGCGAGGCCAGGCTACTCCATCTCCATCTCTCTTCTACACACCCAGCGCTGGCAGAACTGAGCACTGTGATGCACCAGGTCTGGGCCAAGTTTGACATCCGGGGGCACTGTGTCTGCCCGGTCGATGCCTGCGTGTGGGCCCCTGGAGGTGGGGGTCAGCAGGTAAGCGTCAGGGCGCGGTCTGAGTGACAAGCACCAGCCAGTGGGCCCCTGCATTGAACAGTGGGCGTGTGCGGATGACGGCCCTTCACGGGGAGGAACCTTTCTCTGTGGGTGGGGATGAAGAGGGGTATGGAAGCTGGCAGAGAAAGCCATCCCCCACCTTCCCAGGAGGCAGCGTCCTGACATTGGCTTTGGCAGGTGCCTCGCCCCTCCACCCCCTTCCACAAGTCCTCTCTCCCTGCTTCCTAGAGTCCTGCCTCACTTAGCCTTTTATTTTTTATTTTTTTAAGATTTATTTAGAGTATGTATGTGAGTCCACTGCAGCTGTCTTCAGACACACCAGAAGAGGGCATCGGATCCCATTACAGATGGTTGTGAGCCACCATGTGGTCGCTGGGAATTGAACTCAGGACCTCTGGAAGAGCAGTCAGTGCTCTTAACCACTGAGCCATCTCTCCAGCCCCTCACTTAGCCTTTTAGGTCAGCCCTTGTCACTTCGCTTTCCGGTTGCCACCCCCGCCACGGGTCCCTTCTGTTTGATGTCAGCTTTTTCCAGACCTCGGGGCATCTGGCAGGCACTTAACCTGCACTGTGAAAAAAAAAATTTTTTTTAATCAACTTTGTGATTCTGTGACAGAAGAACACTTAAGAGTTAATCCTGGTTATTTAAAATTTTAACATTTCTTTATTAATTGTGTCTTTACGGGGGCATTCTGCGTAGCACATGCCGTGGCCCACATGTGGAGGTCACATGACAAAGCGTGAGAGTTGGTTCTTTCCTCCCCAGTATCTGGGTTCCGGGGATTGAGCTCAGGTTCCCCGAGTCTGCCGGCTGCTCTTGTCTGCAGAACCGTCTTGCTGACCCTGTTAGGAGTGTTTCACGAGCTCGACAAGATGGTACTTGTCTTGAGAGGTAGAGGCAGGAGATATGGGAGCTTGAGGCCAGCCCAGTCAACGTAGGGAGATTGCCTCATAAAAACCAAGAGTCGGGATGCAGTTCCATGCCAGAGTGCTCCCCTGGCATGTGTAAGGCTCTGGGTTCCATCCTCAGTATGGAAAAAACCAGAAGGTACATTTTATTGTCCTGTGGGAGTGTGTTTGTTTACAGATAAAGTCTTGCTAGGTAGTCCATCTGCCTTGGCCTTCAGAATACAAGGGCTGCAGATGTAGGCCACTAGACCTGGCTGAGAAGTACATGTGATATACTTTTATATTTATAAATATATAGTTATATACCAAACACTGCCACACAGCCATGTGTAAAATTCAGAAACTGTAGACAAGTATAATAAGGAAATCACAGCGAGCCCCTATGTTGCCATTAACATTTTTACTTTCCCCAAGTATTTGACTTCATATTTTATTATTTATTGTTGTTGGTGCCTGTTTTAGCACACTGGTTAGATCATGCCCTGTGGAGAAGTCCATGAGCAGTTCTATTTTTCCCTTCTCCCTCTCCTTCTCCACTCCCTGTCGTTTTGAAACATTTCACTCTCTAGCAAACAACTTTAGGACATGTAAGAACACATTGTTAGAGCTAGAGAGATGGCTCAGTGGTTAAGAGCCCTGGCTGCTCTTCCAGAAGACCTGGGTTCAATTCCCAGCACCCAGATGGCAGCCTACGACCGTCTGTAGCTCCGGTTCCAGGAGTCCTGACCCCCTCACACATGCACACGTTCAGGCAAAACACCAATGCACATAAAATGAAAATGTTAAAAACAGGAACACATTGTTAAAGCTTGAACATTGACTTCAGTTGTGTCTGCCATTTTAAAAACCTCTGCTTGGATTTTGGGGGGTGGTGGTGGATGTGTTTAACAGAAGGAACCCACAGAGAAAAACCCCCCAGCTCCACAACCGTCCTGCAATGGAGACTCCAATCGGACCAAGGACATCAAAGAAGGTGAGTGGTTGGCTCCCCACGCCCCTTGGCCTGGGAGTGCAGGGGGTCGGTGGGGAGTAAAAGCCTCCAGGAGAAACTTAGCATTGCTTTGGCCATCGAGTTCCTTCCCCTGCAACACACAGAACAAGAATGTCCATCCCTCACCTCAAGACAGGTGTCCTGACTCCTCCGTCGAGATTCTCCCGTCGTTCACTGATGCATTCCTTCATTTCCGCCTTACTCCCTTGAGACAGGGTCTCTCTGGACCTGAAGCCATATTGGTGGCCAGTGAACCTGGGCCGGCAGTGCCCCCGGCTCCATGCCACCCCTTCCCCAACCCCAGAGCCGAGGCGGCAGGCACAACAACAACGTTTTGTTCATTTGTTTTTTTTTTTTTTTTTTTTTTTTTTTTTTTTTTTTTTTGTGTGTGTGTGTGTGTGTGTGTGTGTGTGTGTGTGGAGTGTTGGGGATTTGAACTTAGATTCTCATGCTTGCACAGAAATTCTGCACGCTTACCTGATCAGCTGTCTCCCAGCCTGAGTCTCCCATTTGGAGCCGCTGTTCTTAGAGGCTCTGCACCTGCCTTTGGGAAGGCAGAGATGGGACGACACCCAGACAGAGAGAACGCCGTAAAGTTGAGGTGCTATTGAAGCAAAGACTAAAGGCCAAGCAGAAAGCCACTCATCCACTATTTTTCTTCTCCGGCAGAGACCCCAGACTCCGCTGAGAGCCCAGCTGAGGACCGTGCTGGTCGGCCACCCCTTCCTTGCCCCTCTCTCTGTGAGCTGCTAGCCTCTACTGCTGTCAAACTCTGCCTGGGGCATGAGCGGATTCACATGGCCTTTGCCCCGGTCACCCCAGCTCTGCCCAGTGTGAGCAAGGGCTCAGAGGGAGGGCCAGAGGCTGGGTGGCCATCCTTGGTCGGCTGAACTGGCCCTGAGCTTTCACGCCCCTCCATCCCTGCCTCCCCACAGGATGACCGCATTACCAACATCCTGGACAGCATTATTGCGCAGGTAGTAGAACGGAAGATCCAGGAGAAAGCCCTGGGGCCAGGCCTCCGAGCAGGGTCAGGCTTGCGCAAGGGCCTGAGCCTTCCGCTGTCACCAGTGCGGACCCGGCTGTCTCCTCCCGGAGCTTTGCTGTGGCTGCAGGAGCCCAGGCCGAAGCGTGGCTTCCATCTCTTCCAGGAACACTGGCGGCAGGGCCAGGTGAGCTGGCCTGCCTCTCCCTTCCCAATGCTGTGGCTTCGCCTGTTTCAAGGGGTCCTGGTCCCCAGGCTCAGAGTGTGCTGGTACTCAGAGGGAGCAGCAAAGGCTGGTCTTTTCTCAACCCCTCCCCCACACGCCCTGGAGATGGCTGCTAGGGGCTTCCCAACAATTCTTTTCCTTTCTTCTCTTTTGCTGTCTTCCCTGCAGCCCGTGTTAGTGTCGGGCATCCAGAAGACACTGAGACTCAGCCTGTGGGGAATGGAAGCCCTTGGGACACTTGGTGGCCAGGTGCAGACACTGACTGCCCTTGGGCCTCCCCAGCCCACAAGCCTGGACAGCACAGCATTCTGGGAAGGATTCGCTCATCCTGAGGGTAAGTATTCCTGACATTGGGCAGAGGGAGCTGGGCGCCTAACCCTGAGGCTTCGGGTACCAGGAGGCCCTAGAAGAGCTCTGGAGGCAGAGGGTCGGAGGTAGAAACTGAACTTAGGTATGGGTGGCCACGGGGACAAGAAAGAGTCTCTGGGCCAAGAGGCTCTACCTCGGGTCAATGACATCTGTTTTTTTTCCTTTAGCGCGTCCAAAGTTAGATGAGGGCTCTGTCCTCCTGCTGCACCGAACCCTGGGAGATGAGGACACTAGCAGGTATGCACAGTACGAGAGACCACCCTGTCTCTCAGTCACCCACAGTCCTCTCCTCCCCAGCCCCCACCCTTGATGTCCAGGCCCTCTGAAGGGGATAGGAATGGAAGTCTAGCTAGAGCAGGGGGTGGAGGGTGTGTCTTAGGGGAAGGGATAGAAATCCCTGGGGGAGGGATGTTGCCCTCTGGACGGTACCCCAGCAGTGGGAGGCTGTGACGGCTCTCAGGGGCCCAAGGTGGACTGCCACGCATGGTTGCCCCTGCCAACCCCTGTCCCCAGGGTACAGAACCTGGCTTCCAGCCTTCCGCTCCCAGAATACTGTGCCCACCAAGGGAAACTCAACCTAGCGTCCTACCTCCCGCTGGGCCTCACACTGCATCCACTGGAGCCCCAGCTCTGGGCGGCCTACGGTGAGTGCAGTGCCCGTCCACTCCTGTCCACCCCATACCCCTCTGCCTTACCTGCCGTCTTAGGGCACGTGTACATCTGTTGTGCCTAGGTTTTGCGGGCTGAGGGTACGTTTCTTATTTAACTTCCAAATGTTCTTGCTCTACCTCCACACAGGTGTGAACTCACACCGTGGACACCTGGGGACCAAGAACCTGTGTGTGGAGGTGTCTGACCTGATCAGTATCCTGGTGCACGCTGAGGCACAGCTGCCTCCCTGGTACCGAGCACAGAAAGGTTCGTCCCTGGCTAGAGATACCAGCAGCAAGTCAGGCTGTTAATAATGTCTGCCTCTGCCGACCTGGGCTCACCTGAGCCGTTTTTCTCCTGCAGATTTCCTCTCAGGCCTGGACGGGGAGGGGCTCTGGTCTCCAGGTAGCCAGACCAGCACTGTGTGGCATGTGTTCCGGGCCCAGGATGCCCAGCGCATCCGTCGCTTTCTCCAGATGGTGAGCAGGGAGGGAACCCGGAGCCTAGTCCTTGTCCCTGTCTCTATCTGTGCTCCCACCTCCTGTGATCCCGCTGCTTGCCCTAGTCCCGAAGTGAATTAGCTAGATTTGGGTACAGGTGCAGAGGGAGCAGGTTAGAGGTCTGATTCTCTGGTGGGGCTCAGAGAAGGAGAGGGTCTGGCAGGGGAGTCAGAATCCAGTGATGAGGTGGATGAGCTGTAGAATGAGCACAGTGCTAAGGGTCTTGGTGAATTATCTCAGTTAACGAGTGCCCTTCTCTTCCTCACTTCTGAGCTGGCAGGGGGTAGGGGCAGTTATTTTCGCATTTTACAGATGAGAAAAAAGAGGCTTAGTGGTAACCCTGGGATCTGAGCTGACATTTATGCCAACTCTAGGTTCCTCTTGGGAACAGGAAGTTTTCCCTTCCTGGGCTCCAGGGCTAAAAGAAATAGCTAATCCCATTTTTATAGTTCATGCTGTGAGAAGAGACCTGGGGGTGGGGGTGTAGGTGCTAGCCATGAAGAGAGCTAAAGGAGGAAGGTGGGGCCATACCTACCAGGAGAGGTACCTAATGGTAGAGATAGGAAGAGAAGAAGGCAGAAAACTCCAGAAGGCTAGGGAGGATAGGAGGCCAGGGTTAATAAAGATTATAGCAGACGGGGTAGAGTAGTACTGAGACAGAGGATCATGAGCTTAAAGCCAGCTCAATCTATGTAATGAGATCCTGTCTCAGAAATAAATGAGCCAGGCATTGTGGAATATACCTATAATTCCAGCACTTGAGAGGTAGAATCAGGAAGATCAGAAGTTCAGGTCATCCTCAGCCTACAAGGATTAGTTTGAGGTAAGCCTGGGCTACTTAACACCCCTGTCTGAAACTTCCCCTGACTACAACCTCCAAAAGAAAATTAATACTAAGCCAGGTGATGGTGGCGCATGTCTTTAATCCCAGCACTTGGGAGGCAGAGGCGGGGAGATCTCTATGAATTCAAGGCCAGCCTGGTTTACAGTGTGAGTTCCAGGACAGCCTGGATTATACAGAGAAAACTTGTCCCCCCCAAAGTACCCCAATAATAATAATAATAATAATAATAATAATAATAATAATAGAAAAGGTGGGGGACTGGTGATTTCAAAGTCCAGCTGAATCCCAGTTGTCCTAGAGAAAAGACTGTTGCCCCTGCTAAGATACACACAGCCGTGCAAGTGTTCATAGGAGGCTGTTCACCATTCGCTGCTCACAGACACACACCTCTGCGGATGCACACCCAGATGCTGTGACATGCAGAGGGAGCCCAGGAGAACACCATCATCAACAGATGGCCTTGTCTGCTCTGGGTGTGGTTGGCTATTGGCAGTCCCTTAGGACCCAGTGGGGTGACTCATGGGGAGGCCTGAGGGGGTACTTTCTCACTGGGTGGCCTGTTACTGCTGTAGCCCCAGGATAGACTTGAATCTTTGGAACCAAGGAACCTTGGCATCCTCCTGGGACTGCTCTCGGGAATGTGGTTCACACGCCTCTCAACCCACCCAACCCCTGCCAGCACCCTCTCAATCCAGGGACGATGGCTGAGGTCCTAGCTGAAGGGAGTGGGTTTAGCTGGTGGCCAGTTGGAGCACGGTGCTGGCACTGCCTTCTGCAGGTGTTGCGGGCAGCTCTTCTGGACTTCACTTGTCCCTGCCCGTCACAGAACTCTGCCTCTGCCTGGGTTGGGGGACCATCCCTGTAGCTGGGCCTGCTGCAGGGGCCTCGGCCTGTCCTCTCACTGTGAGTCAGAACTTGTGTGTGGCCCTGCTTTTCCCGGATCCAGGATCGTCTCCCCCACGGCACCCCCCACCCACCCCCGGTTTCTCCCCAGTTTGGCTTACAATGCAGGCTGTTTACAAAAACTTAAGAACTCCTTGTGAAGACAGTTCTGAATGGGGCTTGTGCAGGACATCTTCCTGGGTTTTGGAGAAAGGGACACAGAGAGAACAAGGGGTCAGGCCAGGGTCACAGAAGCTATGAAAAGCACATCCCAGGAAAGGCAGGGATTTAGATTCCTCCCCCACCCCGGCTTGAATGTCCCTTACCCTAAGCTCCTTCCATTGCAAGCCTGGACCTACCCCATCCCTTACCACCAACCCTCCTCCCTCCTCCCTCTTCCTTCTCTTGCCTGCCCTCCAAGACAGCTTTCGCGCGCCCTATTGCACCTGATCTCCCAAAAAGACCACACCCCTTCCTCTCTGAATCCTTGCCTTCATTCCCCACAGACATTCATCTCCCTTTCTCCTCTTGAAGGTGTGCCCAGCTGGAGCAGGAACCTTGGAGCCTGGTGCCCCGGGCAGCTGCTACTTGGATGCAGGGTTGCGACGTCGGCTAAGGGAGGAGTGGGGTGTGAGCTGCTGGACCCTGCTGCAGGCCCCTGGAGAAGCGGTGCTGGTGCCTGCTGGGGCACCCCATCAGGTGCTTCCCCCGTAGGTGGGGTTCAACAGAAGATCAGAAGATCGGGAGTAGCAAGGACGCTATGTCCGCGTCATGATCACACACAGCAGTCTCTACCTGATAGAAAGCTAGGCGGGACAGGAAGCCATGGCCATAGCAAAGCTGAGGGTCTTGAAGTCTTCAAGGCTGAGTGGGACTCTCTCCAGAGATCTAATCTGGCCTTGGCCGGCTCGCTCAGCCCTCCAGCATCCCTCGGGTCTTGTCTGGGCCACGGCCTTTGGGATGTCTGGTTCTGTAACTAGGGCCACTGTTTTCTGAAAGTTGAAGAAGGAAGTGGACTGACAGATCAGAGGGATGGAGGGGGGAGTGTGGTTTGAGCCTCAACTCACCCTCTTGCCCTTGTGCTTCCCCTCCCCCACGGCACAGGTGCAGGGCCTGGTGAGCACAATCAGCGTCACTCAGCACTTTCTGTCTCCTGAGACCTCTGCCCTCTCCGCTCAGCTCTGCCACCAGGGAGCCAGCCTGCCCCCTGACCACCGTATGCTTTATGCCCAGGTGAGTGTGGTATGGCTTGAAGGCTCGGGGTGCTGCTGCCTTAGTCTCCTTGAGGCACAGCCGCCCGCTGTAGGCAGGACCGATCGTCTGAGCGAAGCTGGCCGCTGGCCTGTCGGTGCGGTGCGGGGATAAAGGTGTTCTTGAGAAGGGTAGGGAGTGAGGGTGGGGGATGGAACATGATTGAAATGTCTGCGCCATTTTTCTTTTTTCCAGATGGACCGGGCTGTGTTCCAAGCAGTGAAGGCAGCTGTGGGGACGTTACAGGAAGCTAAATAGGGGATCCTGGTGCCTGGAGGGGTGGTGGGCAGGTAACCGGGCGTCCAGTCTGCAAAATTTCAACGAGGAATGGTACTGGGGAATTTAGACGGTGTGGTCCGTTCTACAAATATCTCTTTGGGCGCAAGCAGGGAACCCTGTTCCTTGTCGTGGCCCTGGCTCTAAAGGGAACAACTGTAGTGTTTACAGCTGCTCCCCACTCCATGGTGTGGGGTTGGCTCGTGCCAGGGGTACATGACTCCTTCTAACCCCGGTACTCCACCCCAGGGGATGAGCACCCTTCCTTGGGGAAGCTTGGGATTGTTTTGGTTTAAGCAACACTTCCTCTTGCTGCTTCATCCTGTGATGCCCCTGGCACCCTACCCCCCACCCTGGCTATGCTACAGCTCACCAATATCCAAAGCCCTTCCGCCACTGTAGGTCTGCCTGACCCGGGAGCCACAGAATTCTTCCCTTACAGAAGAGCTGTGGAGATGGGGAGGAGAGGGCCTCGGTTAACGGGCCAGGCCGGCTGGAGGGAACAACATGGGCAGAACCACTGGGCCCTGCTCCTGCCTCTCTCCTCTCTCCTTCCCGGTCTCTGTTAAAATCGGTTGTCTGGTGGCCGCTGCCAGCACAGTTGGCCTTGCTCTGCCGGCCACGTGGGCTAGGGAAAGAAGGCAAACATGGAAATCTGATCTGGAGCAGAAGCCAGTGGACAGGGTGAACAGAGACTGGGGGACTTGGTGACAGAGACCTCAAATACCACTGCCGGGTCTTTGGGAGGCCTGGAGCCCCTGGAGCTTTCTGGGGACTGAAGATATTCTTGACTGACAGCTGGAAGGCGGAGTTCTAAGGTGCGGCACTCAGATGGCCTTCCTGGGTGGCATCAACCTGTGGAGATTACAGAACTCCCTGCCTCTGTCCCACCTCTCCTGTGTGCCCTGACCTGGAGAAACATCCAGGAGAGCCCTGGCTCACCCCAACTCCTCTTGGTGTCCAAGCCCCCAGGACAGGGCTCCACTGCCTCAGACAGCTGATCCCTGACCCCCACGGCCCTTTCTGGTGCCAGCGGCTGACCCCTGACCCCATGGCCCTCCTGGCACTGCTTTGCTTTCCTACCTCTTCCCCTGTGTATCTCAACTGCGCACGTGCGCCAGCTCTTGTTATAACAGTTCCTGCTGTGGTTTGGGGATTTTTTTTTAATTAAATAAAAGTTTTTATTATAAATAGAACATCTGTTCGGGAGTATTTAAAAACAACAACAAAGGCACCCGAGATCGTCTCTCACGCCACACAAACAGTGCTAGATTGTGTTGTATTTCCTTCTAGCATTTTCTTCAGGGAGATCCTGATTGCTTTCTTTCAAGGGTGTGTTATACCTGGGTGTGATGGAACTCACCTGTAATCCCAGTACTAAGGGAGATGGAGAAGCGAGAGGATCAGAAGTTCAAGGCCAGCCTTGGCTACATTGTGATTTTTTTTTTTTTTTTTTGACATCAGCTTGGGCTTCAAGAAAGCCTGTCTTAAAAAAAAGAGTTTAGTCATTTTCACTTTTATTTATTTATTTTTTTAGGATTAGAGGTCGGGGGTGGGACTCTGGAGAACAGCCATGTTTTACTCTTTTTCTTTTCCCTTAAACCATCACATTTAATCCCTGATGATATTTTGGAGTACAGACGATCTATTTCCATTTTATGGAAGGAACAGGCAGTTTGGTGCTAAGCGAGTCACCCGAGGTTACGCAGCCATTTTAATGACAGAATGGGATTTGAACCAACTTTGCTGACTCAGGACACCGCATTGACATTCTCATTTTCACACTTCATGGAGTCTACAGACAGGCTTGTCTACATCCAGCACCAAATGACAAAGTTCTTAATACTTGGCCTTCTATAGCCTTGTCCTGACGTCACCCTGAACCAATATAGAACGCTTCCCAGGAAAGATGGGACACTGAGCTTTTTTGTTTATTGGGATGGGGTGGCAGGGGTGCTCAGGGCCTCAGTGTTCCCTGGACACCCCCCCACCCCCGTTTCCACCGACACAGCGCCCTTGAGGGTGAATTTGTCTAGCCCTTAAAAACAGCAGCCGGACCAGTGTTCACTTGTTCTAGGATTGGGCCGAGAATAGAGCCAGCCCAAGCAGTCTGCCCCTGAGCCTCGGGCCAGGGCCCTTGGCTGGCACGCTTCCCTGCAGAGGCCCTGGAGAGCCAGTGGCTCCTTGTCTTCTCTCTGACTCACCATGACACCAGCTCAAGAGCTGGAAGTGAGCTTTGAGGTGTATCGCCATTGGCTGCTTTTTTTTTTCTTTTCCTTATAAAACTCTCCTACATTTTATCTTAAAATAATTGTAGACTTCCATTCAAGTTACAAATATAGCACGGACCATGGCATGGTGGCCCATACCTTTAATCTCAGCCTCAGATGTCGAGGCAGGCCGATCTCTGTGAGTTCAAGGCCAGACGGGGCTACATAGTGAGAGCCTGTCTCTAAAAAACAAACAAAACAAAACAAACAAATAGAGCAGATAAAGCTCTCAGTTACCCTTGACCTAGTGTCCCCAGTGGGAATATCCTATACAAACAGCCCTTTTATCACTGCCAGGACCTTAGCATCATGTCCAGAACCTAATAATCCATCTAGGAAGCCACAACCTTACTGGAATCTCATCAGTGCTCCCATTTTTGTCCCCCTTTGTATCCCAGGGTCTAGAAATGCTCGTGTCTGATCTACACTGTGGCTCTGACTCCTCCAGAGTCATTCAAGGAGCTCCTAGAACAGCCCTTCCCCCCACTGCCCTTCTCACCTGTCTCTGTCAGGAGACAGGATCTGCCACATTGTAAAGGACTCCAGCACCACAGACATCCTTGCCCATCCTGCCTGCCCAGCCCTGTCCCCGTGTCCCTGACTACCTACCGCATATCTCCCTGCTCACAGGTCATATACAGGTGTGCATGAATGCACCCTAAGATGGCCCGTGCCCGGAGGGGCTGGGAAAGCTGTACTGGTGGGACTATGCTTGTCCGAGGCTACCCACTTCCGGCTGTTCTCCACCTCAGAGGAAAGAAGCCACGCTTGGAGGTGGGCTATCTCAGCTCCCTTCCCTGACTCTTGATCCCCTTTCTGTCCGAGACTCACCCCCCTGTCTCTGACCACTGCTCTTTATCCCAAGGCCTTGAGAAAGCCAGCCTTTCTGACAGCCTCCCCAAACACTCTGGGAAGGACTGTACCCCCTTCGAACGCCTTCTGTGTGTCCCATTCACCGCTTACAAAGGGCTTTTGGTGTTCTATTGCTTCCATGTGGCTTATGACAAGGCAATTAGGCCCTGCGCGGCAGACGAGTGTTCCCCCTTCCCCCATGATAATGGGGGAATGGAGCTGCGGTTGTGGCAGCCTCTGCTCCTCCAAGCAGTTGGGCGGGCTGCTGTTTATCTTAGGACGCCTCTGCAGCTCTCCCAGCCTGCCCAGACATGACCTCACCCTCTCCCAAATCATCCCTGGGAGGCAGAATGGAGTCTCTGACCAGTGCTGCCTCCACTTCACAGATGGGAAAACTGAGGCACTGAGAGATCTAAATGGGGGTGGGGGAGGAGGGTAGGGGAAAAGAAAGGCAGAGAGGAGAGGAGGGGAAGAGATGGGAGAGGAGAGCTTTAACAAGTGGATCTGCACCCTGGGGCCTGATCTTGCCTCTCTGCCAATGACTATAGTTATTTGAAGACAGGAGGTCTTCAACAGCCTCAAGCCAGAAGTGTCCAAGGACCTGAACTTGAACTGTGGGCCACTAACTGTGTCCAACCTCACACAGATTTCCTCTCCAGGGAGTTTGCAATCGGCATCAGCATCAGGGAGAAAGGCCGAGACCTGTCCCGTAGGACTGAGACCGCCTGCCAGTCAAATCTACAAAGCACAGAAGTGTTTTTGTGTGCTTTCTATGGCGCTGGGAATTGAACCCAGGGCCTTGTGTGTGCTAGGTAAAGACTCCTGCTGAGCTCCGCGTGCGCGCGTGTGAGTGTGTGTGTGTGTGTGTGTGTGTGTGTGTGTGTGCATGGGCCGGTGCGCATAGGCTTTGAGATCCCACCTGGAGAATAGGTGGGCTGCCTGGTGACAGTGTTCAGACAGTCCACAGCCTCTCCCAGGCCGCCTTGGCTTCTCAGTGAGCCTGGGAAAGGAGGGCTGTTACAGACCTACTGTACAGATGAGGACCTTGAGGCCACCCAGGGCACGGAGCGAGTCAGCCAGCAGTGGCTGGATGTCTGGCTTGGACTCCAGAGCTTTGTCAGCACCACCAAGCCACTGTCCCCCAAAGGAGGTACAGGGAGCCAGCAGGGGGGAGGGAGGGGAGGCTGGGATGGGGTGAGGAGCCCAGACTTGGCCTGCTTCGTGGATTCCTCCCAGCTGGCCCTGCCTTCCTGTCCTGAGTGGAGGTTAAAGACGCTCAGGGGAGGAAAGGTCAGGCTGGGAGAGAGGCGGGAGCTGGCCAAAACAACCCACACCCTGTTCCCCATGGCCGGGCCCTGGATGCCGGGTAGGAGGGCACCACCCCTGCCCTCTAAAGATGTAGTTTGCTTCAGAAGCCGTGAAACTCCATGGGGAAAACACTGAGCACCGGAATCGGATGCAGGCTACAGTGCTGACTTCAAGCTCTTTTTCACCGCCCCCCCCCACACACAGCTTCTTCTCATCCCCAGCCTTGTACCACCTTGACCACCTGTGTCCCATCCCTCTGAGGCTTGTCAATCACGCCCCCACCCCCAAACCAATCCTTTAGGCTCGGACTTTTAAAATGCCTTGCGTCCATCGACCTAGACAGATGAGAATTTCTAACGCAACCTTATGTGCCTCAGCCACACGCGACATTCAGAACATGTTAACGAAGTCAGTTATTTGGGGGCCTCTTAGTTGTGAGCATTTCTTTAATTTGTTTATGGTGAAAGCTGGACAGTGGGAGCAAACGGCGGAGGAGCCTAGGCTTCCGTAATGTCATCGGACGAGTGACGCCATCGACCCTGGTCACAGTGGTGTTCATCACCCCTACAGGCAGAATGACATCACCGTCGGAACCCGCGGGGACAAGTGCGTGCTGGGTGAATTAGCTAATCGCTGGGGAGAGTACGAAGTGAGCGACCAGCGGCTAGAACCCGGGAGAGGAGGGGGGCAGAGGGAGGATACCGGCGCCCCGCCCTCTCGGTAACCGCTGCGAGCTGGCCAATCCGGGCAGGGCGCAGCGATGCGCAGCCTATCAGCGACCAGGTCTCTCCCGGAGGTTCCGCGTTAGCCTTGGCCCTCAAGGCAGGGGAGGGGGCGAGGGCGCAGCGGCCCACCGCGGCTCAGGTCCCTGCGGCTTGCCTCCGGGGCTCTGGCAGGTCCGGGCTTGCCACCTCACCCCCCGGAGACTTGATGGCCACGGAGGGCCTGGCCGGGGCGCTTGCCACCGTGCTGGGGGGGAAGGGGTTGCTGGTGCAGAGCTGTGACTCGGAGCCGGCTGGCAAGCCGCTGTTGCCCGTGCGGCTGCGGAAGAATGTCTGCTACGTGGTGCTGGCCGTGTTCCTCAACGAGCAGGTGAGCGTCCGACCGGCTGCCGGCCTTCGGCTGGTCTCGGGAGCGTGCCGCCTGCCCTGATCGGAACAGGCGAGCCAACGGCCGCTGCCTGTACGTGGCGCTTCCCAATGTTGCAAAGCACTCTCAACACTAGCAGCTGAGCTGAGATCACCCCTGTGTAGACTCTATAATATAGGAGAAGCCGAGGTCCCGGGGCGGTTTATCTCATCCACTAGACTTAGCTCCTCACCAGGAGAGGCCTGTAATATACCTCCTTCCTTTCCAGGAGTCTAGCACTGCCCGACCTGCAACGGGGATTTCCTAGTCTCTCCCGGCGCCACGGGTAGTAATGGGGAGCTTACATGCAGGCCTCCGATCCTCTGAGAGTTCTTTTTAGTGATCACCTCTGTATAAGTCAGCGTTATAAAATTCTGGCCAAGTAGGGGTAGGTTGGTATAGAGGTGGAGCTGAGTTTTAAAGCCGCAGACCCTAGATTGAGGATTTGACACAGGCAGTTTGTAAGTCCCATGGGAACAAGAGCAAGACAGTGGCATAAATGAGTCAGTATAGGAGTGGTTGGTGGCAGCCTTCAGGATGAGGCCTCCTTAGAGCAACGCCCAAGGACCTCAGCCCTTTCTACAACAGAAATCCTCTGGGTCCAAAGTTGAGTTGCAGCAAAGGGGAGGTGGCCCCGGCTCTCAGGCATACCAGGGCCTGGCATCCTGGAGATCCAGCACCCTGAGGTTGTCTGTCTATCAAGAAGGGAGCTCTGGGCCACCATGCAGACAGGGGCTGCTCTTCCGAAGCCCCCAGACTGGCTGGAGAGGAGTGAAGATTGTCTTGCTTCCTCCTCAGGATGAAGTGTTGATGATCCAGGAGGCCAAGAGAGAATGCCGGGGAACGTGGTACCTCCCTGCAGGGAGAATGGAGCAGGGGGAGACCATCGTGGAGGCCATGCAGCGGGAGGTGAAGGAGGAGGCCGGGCTGCTCTGTGAGCCAGTGACACTGCTGTCTGTGGAGGAGAGGGGTGCCTCCTGGATCCGTTTTGTATTCCTTGCTCGACCAACAGGTACACCCCACCTGGTGGCATTCAAGTACCTTCCTCAAAATTCCTTATCCTTAGACAGCCATTCCGTGGGCTTCTGCACACTGCTATTGACCTATTTTACAGACTAAGAGCTTTGGAGAGGGTGGTCTCCCTCTGGGGTGTTTTGGTGGCCATTTACTCTCTCAGGCTCAACACTTCTCATACTGGCCCTCTCCCCATCCCCCAAATCTCTCCTAGGTGGAGTTCTCAAGACTTCCAAGGATGCTGATTCCGAGTCCCTACAGGCTGGCTGGTACCCACGGGTCTCCCTGCCCACACCGCTTAGAGCCCATGATGTTCTGCACCTGGTCGAGCTAGGTGCCAAATTCTGCCAACAAGCCATGCACCCTCTCATTCTGCCTCAAGAGCTTCCCTGCAATGTGGTCTGCCAGCGGCTGGTGACCGCCTTTACAACAGTCGAGTCGGTGTGGGTGTTGGTGGGCACAGTGGGGACACCTCACTTGCCCATCACTGCCTGTGGTTTTACCCCTATGGAGCAAAGGGGTGGCATCAAGGTGGCCATCTTGAGGCTACTACAGGAGTGTCTGACTCTGCACAGTTTGGCAGTGGAGACGAAGGGGTTGCTTGGGCTGCAGCACCTCGGCAGGGACCACGTGGACGGTGTCTGCCTGAACGTGCTGGTGACAGTGGCTTTTCGGAACCCAGGGATCCAAGATGAGCCCCCAAAGATTCGGGGTGAAAACTATTTTTGGTGGAAGGTATTAGAGGAAGACTTACAAAAGCAGCTTCTGTACAGACTCCAGGAATCTTCTGTGGTCCCCCTGAGCAGATAGAGAGAACCCAGCAGTGACCAAAAGCTGAGCGGCCGCCCTCCCTCTGGGCCAGAGAAGAGGCTGGCAATCGGGGAGCTCACGCACATTCCGGGGGTGCAGGAACCACACGTTGAGCCCAAAGGGAGGGGGTCTTGAGTCCAGTCTTCGAGGGCGCAGTTGTTCTGAGGGGACACAGTGCTTCTCTCTAAGTAGGGGAGGGGCTTTTTGGACCTGAAATGGCACCATCTTCTTCGTCCACTTTGGAAAAGGCTGCATGTCAATCCTTCCAACCCCATAGGAATGTAGAGGGGGATGAGACATGGGGGACGCATCCCTCAGGGCAGAGTCCTCATTGCTGAGTAAAACGATGTTGCTTAACTTGCCTACTTGCCTAAATGTCTGTGTGTGTGGGGAGGATATGGGGCACTGTCCCACCCACAGCCACCCAGATCTTTCCTCACGATGTTCACACTGGTGCTACGCAGGGATGTAAGGATCCTGGGGAAGACACCGATGCTCACTGAAGCCTCGACCTACCCAGGCTCTCTTTAGTGTTCCTGTCCTGTTGGGGCGGGTGTGGGACTTTGAAGTGACCACACCCCTAATAAAAACACAGCTCAGACCTGTCCAGGTGTTGAACGGTTCGGTCTGGTGAAACTGCCTTTGGAAGGAGCTGAGGATGCCACCGTGGCCTCTGCCTGTCCTTTTCTCTTCAAGCTTCCTGGGCTCAGCCCTGGCTTTTTGGGTTTTGTTCATACCCTATCCTTGGTTCATGTAGCCCAGGCTGACTGTGAACTCTTTTAATGTAGCTGATGACCTGGGATAGCTATCTGATCATCTGGCTTCTGCAGAACTCAAGCACTTTTATCAACTGTTACACTCCCAGACCATCTCAGGATTCTGTTTTCTTGAGATAGACTCTGCCCACATAGACCAGGCTGACCTCAATCACGTTTGTTGTGATCTTCCTGTCTCCGATTCTTGAGTCCTGGGAATCCAGATGTGCTCTGGCATGCCACCGCCACGCTGCTGCTGCCTCTCATTACCATCATTATTATTATCTGATGAAAACTGGGGCTGGCGAGATGGCGCAGCTCAGCACTGAAGAGCATGTGCAGCTCTTGCCGAGGCCTTGAGCTTGGTTTCCTGTACTTGCACCAAGCGGCTCATCACCACCAGCTCCAGGCTTTCCAAAACCCTCTCTGGCCACTGAAGGCACTCACTCAATGTGCACATCTCCCACACAGATGTACATAATTAAAAATAAAAATTTAAATGAAAATCAAAAGCAGTTGGGGCAAAGGAAATGTATCACGTGTTGCTAATCACAGCTAGGGGAGAGAGTTCTGATTCTGAGCAGGGAAGCACACTCCTAGCATTGCTTCTCACAGAGGACAGTAGCTGGAGGGGCCAGAAAACTCCTCGATCCTTTCCCTAGTGCCCCAGGCCTCTTTGGTAACCATCGTGTCTGGTCTCTAGAGAGGAATCCTTCTTAGACTCCCTGAGGACACAGTTGCCAAATGAGACCAAAGTGAGGTGTGATGGTACACGCCTTTTATCTCAACATTCTGGAGGCAGAGGCAGGAGGATCTCTATATAGCAAAGTTGTCTATATAGCAACTTCCAGGAAAGCCAATACTACATAACTACATAGCAAGGCCCTGTTTCAAAATATGGAACAAAAGATTTTTATTTTTGGAGTGCTGTGGGTTGAGCCCAGGGGCTCGCACATTCTGGGTAAGCAGGCTACCTAATGGTCTCACTGAAAACCAAAACCTTTTATTCAGGCCAGTACTGCTTCGGTTCCTCCACACACAGAGAAGGGCAGTGACACTCACTCCCACGATTTAGCCTGTTGGTTTTTGATCTTGAGTACACATCACTGTCACCCAGAAAGTTCTCAGTTCTGTCCACCCACTATAGTGACTAAGCTGCTGAAACCAGCTGGGTGCTGGCGCGCGTGTGTATGTGTGTGTGTCTGCGTGCAGGCAAAAGGAGGAGGCTGGATGTCGGGAGCCCTGCTCTATTGCTTTCTACCTTATTCCCTTGAGACAGGGTCTGGTCTGTCACTGAACCTGGAGCTAGACTGGCACACAGCAAGCCCCGGTGATGTACTAGGATGTCAGACGTGTTTGCCGCCACACCTTGGTTTCTTACTTGGGTGCTGGGAAAAGAAACCCATGTCTGAGTTAGCACTTTCTCTCACCCACTGAGCCATCTCCCCAGCTTGGTACTGGTGTCTCAAAAAGAAGCCTAGATTATTCTTCTTAAAAGAATGTCGCTGGGTGATGGCGCACGCCTTTAATCCCAGCACTTGGGAGGCAGAGGCAGGTGGATTTCTGAGTTGGAGGCCAGCCTGGTCTACAGAGTGAGATCCAGGACAGCCAACCCTGTTTCAAAAAAAAAAAAAAAAAAAAAAAAAAAGAACAGCGCACTCAAGCACAGGACCCTCAGAGGCTAGAGGCATCAATCAGAGCCCCTGGAGCTGGAGTCACGGGCAGCTGAACGCTTCCTTCCATTGCCGCTGGGAGCCACACTTAGGTCCTCTGCAGCAGCAGTGCGTTACTCTTTAAGCTGCCTTCTAGGATGTACCACTGACTGAGGACCTGCTGAGGACCTGCTTCTCAAATCTCTCGATTGCCTGACCCCCTGGACACTCTTGAGGACTCAGAATACTCCTTTCCATACCATTTAAAAAACAAAACAACAAAGTTGGGAGTTGGGCATTATAGTACACGCTTGGAACCCCAGTACTCAGGAGGCTGAGACGAAAGGATACTATCCAGTTCAAAGCCGGCCTGGGCATTATACAGCATGACCCTTTCTCAAAGGGTCCCACCCACCCACCCACCCACCAGCCAAAGAGCGGGGCTAAGGACTGAGACCAACGGCTTTACCAGTGCCAATTAGGTGCTTTTCAGTTTTTGAGAGTTTCTCTGTGTAGCCCTGAGTATTTTGGAATTCGCTCTGTAGATGAGGCTGTCCTGGAACTCCGATCTGCTTCTGCCTCCTGAGTGCTGGGATTACAGACGTGTGTCACCACTTCCCAACTAAATAAGAGGTTTTATCCATAAAGGATACCTTTAGGTCTCCTCTCCAAACATCTATGTGTACGTTTTCATCAGTCCCAATTGTTAGGACTGAGATGGTCACATAGCACACAGCAACATACAAGATGAGGCTAGCCCACTGCCTAGTGACTCTCAAGCTGGCAGGCTCAGTTGGAGGGGAAGGGAATGAAACAATGTTGCTCAGCTCAGAGTCATTTCCGCTCGCGCTGAGGAGCACCAAAGCTGCGATGTCAGGACTCACACTGCCTCTCTCCAGTGCTGGACAAGGAACTGGGCTGTCTTCCCTGGGGTGACGGCCTAAAGGGGCAGAAAAGCTTGGGGAAATGAAAAGTAGGCTGGGGCTAGTCGGCGTGTCCACACAATCACAATGTTTATTGCTGTGCTGTTGTGAAGACACCATGCAAATGCCAAAGTGCATTGAGTATTGCCCAGCCCCGCAAATGAGTAAGACTCTTAGAGTGTAGACTCCACCAAGATCTGCTCCTGTGCCACACCAGTACCCATGTGTACTCACACACACACACACACACACACACACACAGCACACTCTCTCATACACAGAGTACTCTCTCTCTCTCTCTCTCTCTCACACACACACACAAATTCATAGCTCTCACACACACAAGAGTGCATGATGTTCTTCGGAGCAGCAGAGAAGTCCTCCCCCGCTGGGAGGAATGCGGGAGAGGTAGAGGTCATGGAGTTTCCTCCTCTTTCATGTCACCTCCTGGCAACCTGTGCCAGGCTTGAGAGGCGGCATGGGCAGGAAAAGGAAGCAGAAGGGGCTCTGGCCTGCTCCTCCTTGCCCAGAAGCGAAGCCAACAACTGCAGGCCTGTTGTGAGGTAATGCCTGGCGCCGCCCGAGTGTTCTTGCAGGTTGAGACAGATTCGGGCCGGGTGGGGTGGCAGCCCCAGCCATGGAGGACATACGAAGAACAATGCCGGAGCTATCTGCTTGAGTCTCGGCCTGTCCTCGCTAGGCTTCAGGGGTCTGGAGTTGGGGTGCCCTCTCCCATCTGTACCTTGAGTTCCTGTGCTCCTCAGGGTCACATTCCACTAGGATCTCCCGGGCACTGGGCAAGATTCAGAGGGCAAGGCCCACCATCCCTGGTCAATGACCTCTCTGCCCAGGTGTTTCGGACTTGCCGAGACGGGTTCAGAAGGCGCCAGAGAGGAACCATCTGGAGTGGAGCCCGGCACCAGCTCCCGGTTCCAAGGCTCTCGCCTGCCCTGGCCGCAGCTGCACCAAGGCTCTTGTTAGCAGCTGCCCCCGCCCGGGCAGAGCATACTTTGGGCCTCTGCCATGAGGCGGTTGGGAATTTTGCAACAGTCTCCAGGAGGGTAGAGCAGGAAGAGGGGGCTTCCCCCCCGCCAGCCCCCTTCTCTGTCTCCTTCACTACCGCTCATGAAGCCATGGAGAAACTCTCCAAGTCTCAGCAGCTTCCGTGATACCTAATGTAACAGACAGGGTTCGAGGCCTCCTATCTCTCTGGACCAGCCTCAAAGGCAAAGCAGTTCATTTCCCTTGGCCCCGGAGTTGTCCCATGCTGCGGCCCTGGTCACGATAGAGCAGACAGTCACGCAGCACATGCAGGGCAGCCTGTAGGTGTTCACTGGCCGGCCTCCAGCTCCTCCAACAGGCTCCAAGAGTACCACTGCCTTAGAAGCCAGCACCTCCCTGAAACCTCAGCTCAGGTGGTCAACAGGTGAGGTGTCCTGCAGCTGAAGTCCCCGGCATGGAGGACAGAGGGGCAGCACGGCCAGGCAGGAGACTGCCTGTGGGCAGTCCAGGCAGGAGTCCTCCCCCACCCATCATGCTCCTGGCTCAGACTTGCCCTTCTGGAGGTGGAGAGAGGTTCAGGTAAGGACCATGTGGGGGAAACTTGACAAACGCAATGGCAGCCAGCTCCTTGCAGAATTCCTCAAGCACTACCACGCCCTGGAGTAGGGTCTGATGGTCCAGACTGTGGAGAGACAGTGGCGGGTAGGGGACGATGGCATGGCTGGGTGTCAGCAGGTGTGCGGATAGCATGACCCGGGACAGACTCCTCAGTGCTGCCCTCCCGACCCTGAGCGACCACTGCCCTTGACTACTTACTGCTCTCCGGGAATCTGGCCCATCAGTTGCTTGCGCACCAGGAGCAGTTTGCCCGAAAACTGGGGTACCCTCTGAATTCTTTGCATTAAGTCACCGATCACCTAGAGCCCAGAAAGGACTAAGATGAGAAGTGACCATGTCCCACTGCTGCCCCTGGCTCTACCATCCTATAGGAGGCAGGAGGACAGGACTGGAAAACCTGTGCTTTTCCTGATACTGGCAAGGTCCCTATCCCGTCCCGCCCCTTGCCTTGCTCTGTCCCTTCCTGTCACACCCTCATCCTTACCCTGACAAGCACAGAGAACAGGCTCCTGCAGCCAGGGGCCAGGCTGATGTAGGGATCCAGGAGGTACTCGTGGATATGGGGGTGGGGGAACAGGGCGAGCCGGGACAAGACCGAGGTCACTTGTAGGTTCAGGCTGTACGGCTGGAGGGAACAAGATGGACAACGCTGAGGGCTGGCAGCCGAGGCTGAGCATGTTCGCACTCCCCAAGCAAGGCGCCTGGCTGCTGTGAATGTGTGCGGGGGTGGGAGGCTCACGTGATGTGTCTATGTCATGGATTCCCTGGGGCTGAGGGCCAGAGCATGTTAGGGCGTGTGGAGAGGAGGCGAGACAGGGCTTCCCACCTGGGGAAAGGTAAAGGGGCTGTGGAGCTGAGGAACCACAGAGGGGCCCACCCTGGTCGCCAGCCCCTCCAAGGCCCAGCCCGGAGCTCGGCTAGGCATGGTCTTTATGGCTACCTGATCCAAAATCCGGGCGATTCGATCAAAGAGCACTTGGAGGAAGCGACCCTCAAAGAAAGGCCTGTCAGGCTCATGAGAGTCCAAGGGTGCTGGGCCCGGGGGCCAACCCCAGTGGGCCACACGGGAGCTGCATTCCTGGAACTGAAGCAGAGGAGGGGAGAGTTGGGGGAATAGACCCAGAAAGGCCAAGCTGAGGGACCCCGTAAAAACAGTGTGGGGCTATCAAGAGCCTAGAAGGCCGGGGAGCCACAGGACCATCACTCACCAGGCCGTAGGCATCGTGTACATATGTGTCATATCCGTTCTCCTCCAGGAAGGCTGATGTCTTGGCTTCCTCAGGGACCAGGCAAAGGAAGCTAAGAGACAGGAGCCTGGGTGTGGAGGCGCCTCCCCAGGCTCCCCCACTCTCTGCTGTTCACAGGGTCCCAAAGAAGGACTCTAATTCAGGTGACTCCGACTGCCTAACCTTCCCACCTGTTCACAATCTCCGTCACTGCCGTTTTGCCATCCGAGCTGGTGGCAGGAGCTGGGGGAGGCCTGGTGGCGGGCTGAAGGCCAGAGTCGAGGAAGCCATCGGTGAAGTAGGGGTCTTCCTCCAGATCCCTGCAGGCAGGGAGATTGCCCGGCCCCGGTGAACAGACGGGTGATCGGTGCGCATGCGTGTGCTGAGTCCTGGGCAGCACCCTGCCTCCCTCCCCCTCCGCTCCACTTACAGGGTATCCTCATAGCTCTCGGGCTCTGGCGAGCCCCGGGCCACATACAGGCGGCCCTCGAGGTTCTGCAGGACCAGACTTCGGATGGCCCGCTCATGGGGCTTCTGCAGCAGCTCCTCAAATAGCCTCAGCGTGGCAATGCTGATCTAGAACGAGAGGAGGGCAGCGGGGGACCCTCCTGTCACCCTCCTAGCTTCTCTCTCTCTCTCTCTTTAAAAACAAAAACAACCCCCCCAAACCCCAACAAACAAACAAACAAAACAAAAACAAAAACAACAAAAAAAATCAGGGTTTCTCTGTGTGGCCCTGGCTGTCCTGGAACTCACTCTATAAACCAGGCTAGCCTCACACTCGGTGGATCCTGGAGATCTACCCGCCTCTACCCGAGTGCTGGGATTAAAGGCGTGGGCCACCACTGCCCGGCTCCTCCTGGCTTCTCAATGCCTGAGAACCAATGCCAGATAAATCCCTCTACGGTGGGGTCGCCTCCCTTGTTGGTTAGGGGCTAAACAAGGGGCTTCATTCTCATCTGATATGCCAGCTCAGGCAAACGCCTTGGCTTCTCTGTGCCTCAGTTTCTGAATTCGGAAAAATTGGGACTACCTCACAGAGAGCTCTAGTCTCTCAAAGTTGAATGAATAGAAAAGCAGTTTGCAAAATACACAGAAAACCGTGACAAAGCCAACATGGCTGTCAATCATAAACTGTCACTGCTTTGGCTTGAGGCCGGAGGCTGAGCTACCCCGGCCTGCAGGAGAGAACCTTCTGGAAGTCCTGTGTGGGCTGTGGCACAAACTGAGATGAAGGCTTACCTCGTCAGAGAGATGGTCACAGTGCATGATGAGGTGTGTGCCCAGAGTGTGGGGACTCTCCTCCATGGCTGCGGGCTGCTGCTCAGTGCCCAGGAGGAAGGTCATGGCCTCCTGCAGCAGTGCAGGGGAGCGCAGCTGACGGAGCAAGGCTGTCAGCAGGGCAGTGGAGGTCAGGATGCTCTGCTCAGACCTGTGGAGATGGGACAGGGACAGGGACAGGGACAGAGCAGGGGAGCGTCAGTGGGGGTGCAGAACCTTCTCTTCTCCTCCCACTGTTGGCTAACCTCCCCATCCTTCATGAGGTCCTTCAGTTAGGGGTGGAGAGGCCGCGCGTTAGCCCATGGGCGTGTGCGTGTTGGACCTGGCAAAATTAATAGGAGGTCCCTGGCCTTTGTTCTGGCAAGAGGCCTGATAGGGTAGGCCAGACACAGACATGGTCAGGGGAGTGAACAGACACTTACACATGCAGGAGCTGCGGCTGCAGGGTCTCTACAAACAGCTTCTCAGCCACGGCCTTTGCCAAGGCATCTGCAACCACCTAGGAGCCAGAGAGCATGTCTCCTGCACTCAAACCCCATCACTCTCATTCCGAAAAAGCCATGTGTCCTCATAAAGCCCCCAGATATGTCAGAGAGGCCTGGTCAACCAGGGCCAAGCTGGCGTCCGGCCCCAAGTCACCACGCATCAACTCTACTCCGTCACTGCCGTGAGACCCCCTCACTCACACCTGCCCCACTCACCGTGTGTGCCTCTGTGATAAGGTGGTCGCAGTAGTCAAACCAGCCCAGGAAGGCAGCCAGAGCCTCCTTGCCAGGGAACGCGGTCTCATCAGATGGGGCACTGGGTAACCTAAGGAAGGGAAGCAAGAGTCTGGAGGATGGGCAAAACGCTTCAGGGTCTTTCAGAAGGGTAGCCGAGAGGCGGTCTCCACCCCATCTAGAGCCGCTGTTGCTGCAGTCAGATTGTAGATGTGAGGCTTCTGCGAGGCTGGGAAGGGCCCTTGGGACTGGCTCTCCCCTCAGGAAGAAAGTAGCTAGACTAGCAGCCGCTGAAGGCAGTTCCCAGTGTCCCTAGCCCAGGAACCCACCTCCAGCTGATGCCCTCTAGAGTGGCAATGTCTGCTGGGTCAAGGCAGGCTGGCATGGACCGGTACAGTTGGCAGAGGTGCTCGGCTAACGCCACACAACAGGAGGTACTTTGGGTCAGGTAGGTGGCAGCTGCTGGCGAGGCCACGCTTACCAGCAGCAATATGTTCTCCTGCGCCTTCAGGGCCAGCCGACTCTTCTAGGGGATGGGAAGATGACGGCTGAGACGCCAGTTCTCTTCACCCCTCCCACCCCTGCCGCTCGCTCGCTCGCTCGTGGTCAGACCTTGCTCTTGCATAGCCCAAGCAGGGAGGTGATAAGGTTGCTCTCCCCAGGCCCGTTTTCTGGCCCCTCAGTCTCAGCAGACAGGTGGATGTTCAAGGCTGGGACAGCACAGTGCTCCTTATCCAGTCCAGGGTCCCTGCTGGGAGCACCACTGTGGGGACAGTCCTTGTCCCTGTGGCCAGCTGTGTCTTTAGGTGGAGCTGTAGACTCTCTGGCTGTCTTCTTCTTACCTATAATCTTTTTGCCCTGAAAGAAGGTGGGGGGTGAGGCTGAGGTCGGAAAGGCGAGCACTCAAGATGCTTCCTTGTGAGTGCAGGGTTAAGAGTCAGGGGGAGTGGAGCACCCCTGTAATCTTGGAAGGCAGAGGGCGGAGGCTCGCAAGTTCAAGTCCAGCCTGGGCTACACAGTCTCACTGTGTGTCTTGCCAGGCATTATAATACTACATATTGTAACTTCAGAACTTGAGAGACTGAGGCAGGATTATAAGATTGAGGCAGGCCGGGCAGTGGTGGTACACGCCTTTAATACCAGCACTTGGGAGGCAGAGGCAGGCAGATTTCTGAGTTCAAGGCCAGCCTGGTCTACAGAGTGAGTTCCAGGACAGCCAGGGCTACACAGAGAAACCCTGTCTCAAAAAAACAAAACAAAACAAAACAAACAAACAAAAAACAAACAAACAAACAAACAAACAAAAAAACAAAAAAAACAAGGCCAGCCTGGTCTACAGAGTGAGTTCCAGGACAGCCAGGACTACACAGAGAAACCCTGTCTCAAAAAAACAAAACAAAACAAAACAAAACAAACAAAAAAACAAAACAAACAAAAAAAACAAGGCCAGCCTGGTCTACAGAGTGAGTTCCAGGACAGCCAGGGCTACACAGAGAAACCCTGTCTCGAAAAACCAAAAAAAAAAAAAAAAAAAAAAAAAAGGAAACCTGAAACGTGTGTGTGTGTGTGTGTGTGTGTGTGTGTGTGTGTGTGTAGATAGATAAACAGACAGACAGACAGACAGGCAGGCAGACAGGCAGATAGATAGAGTACCTGCCTCTAAAGCCAAAATAAGAGCCAAAACAGATGGCTCATCAAACAAATGCATTTGCTACAAGAGACTTAGAGACCTGAGTACAATCCCCAAAACCCATGTAAAAGTAGAAGGAGAGAACTGACTCTGACCTAAACACACTTATACACACTCACTCATACACACACTCACACATACACACTCACATACACACACATACACAGACTCCCTCACACACACATACACGTGCACACCCACCCACACTCACTCATACAAGCCAGGGGCTGGAAATAGGCTCCGTTGGTGTGGTGCTTGCCTAGAACACATGAAGCCCTAGGTTCCATCCTCAGCCCATAAACTGAACACAGTGTTACACGCCTACAACTCAACACTACCGAGAGAGGAGTTCCAGGGACCAGCCATTCAAGGTCATCCTTGACACTACACAGTGAGTTTGAAGGCAGCCTGGACTATAAGACACCTCCCCCCTCACCCCACTAAAAATCCAAAATGCAGAAAAAGAATATAGAGTGGGAGGGGGGGCTGGAGAGATGGCTCAGCGGATAAGAGCACCCACTGACTGCTCTTCTGAAGGTCCTGAGTTCAAATCCCAGCACACATGGTGGCTCACAACCATCCCTAATGAGATCTGACGCCCTCTTCTGGGGTGTCTGAAGACAGCTACAGTGTACTTAGATACAATAATAAGTAAATCTTTAGACTGGAGTGAGCAGAAGTCCTGAATTCAAACTCCCAGCAACCACATGATGGCTCACAACCATCAATACAGCTACAGTATACTCATATACACATTCAATACATAAATACATAAATACATAAATAAATAAATAAACCTTTTTTTAAAAAAAAAAAAGACAAGCAAATTTTTTTTTTTTTAAAAGAATACAGAGTGGGAAAAACAAAACAAAACAAAACCGAGACACCCCCAGAGTGCCTGTGGGCACCGACTTCTGCTTCCTCAGCAGGGTGAAGAGGGCTTGCCTTTGGGGTTCCGCACCACACTCTGTTCCCCACAGAAGCACTTACTTCCAGAATATAGGCCAGCAGCTCTGGATCCTGCTGTATCTTTGAGCAGAGGACACTGGTGAGCTGAACTTCTTCCTTCTCTGTGAGGGATCCAGACACTGACCCTCCGAGTCGGAGGAGTTTCTGAAAGAGGAACCCAACAGACAGGCAGAGGAACGGGGTGCTGGGCAGGGAAGCCCTGGGCCGACACCCTCTGAGTCCTTGGTCCTCACCTGCACGGGCCTGTGCACACTCAGGTAGTGCAGCAGAGGGTGCTGCACC
This sequence comes from Apodemus agrarius, assembly GCA_964023405.1. Lineage (NCBI taxonomy): Eukaryota > Metazoa > Chordata > Mammalia > Rodentia > Muridae > Apodemus > Apodemus agrarius. Next base: position 55,962,488 of record OZ030013.1, on the reverse strand, counting down.
TGCGCCAGGACCTTGCTGAAGAACTGGAATACCTGCTGTCGCATGCCTGGGGGGTACTGAGACAGAGCGTCCTGTCAGAGGCCTGAGACACTCCTCTGCAGAGAGCCGCCGGCCTCAGAGCCGTCCTCCCTGCCAGGCCTCTTCCCTTCCACACAGTGTGTAAAACACATCTTCCCTCTTGCCCCAAGCCCCTTTCCTGAGTTAGCTCCTTTCGTGAATGGGTTATTACTGAACACAGCTTTCCATCCGTATCTACTGGTTTTGTATCCGTGGGTTCAATCAGCCTCAGATCAAAAATAATCAGAAACATGTACAGACCTTTTTCTTATTACCTAATTACTGTTTCAGTAATACATGAGTATTCATAGTACTTCTATTTATTAATTATAAGCAACCTAGAGATGACTTAGAGGTACAGGAGAGTGTGTGTGCAGGCTATCTAAAAACATAGTTATCTGGGTATCTGTGGGACACTGGTTCTGGGAATGTGCCTATCTGTCATCTACCAATCTGTCTATCATCTCTTTGTCTCTCTCTTGCTTCCTGGATCCCATGTACATTTTTATTTTCTTTATTTATGTATGTGTGCACACACATACATGTGCCACATTGCATATGAGGAGGTCAAAGGGCAACTTGCCCTTCTCTCCTCCCATGTGGATCCCAGGAACTGCAATCAAGTTGTCAGGCTTGGTGGCAAGCACCTTTCCCACTGAGCCATCTTGCTGGCCCTCAGATCCCATTTTATAGAAGTGACTTGGACATCCACAGATTCTGGATCTGAGGGAGAAAGTAGCGAGGTCCTGGACCAGTCCCCCGGGATGACAAGGACCCGGGGTGTGTGCCTACGCTAGCCCTCAATCTCAGCGCCTGGCACCTCCAACAGAGCCCCGCAAATGGCAGGTCCCTCCTGGCCTGGTGGGGCGAGTTGGCTCGATGAGTCACAGCATTTGTTCCATCAGATAGAGAAGCACAGGCAGGAGAGCGTGGGATAAGGGGTTGACTGGGGTGGAAGTTTCCAGATGCCCCAGGAGCATTGCCCACCTCTGCTTTGCCCAGAGTGCACAGGGTCTCCAGGATCTTGTGCTGTAGCAAGTATTCCAGACAGGGTCCAGCCTCACCAGAGGATGCCTGCTGCTTCTCCTCATACACTAGGATGTCCAGCATCTGCTTCAGTCGCCAGGGGATATCTGTTTTCTTGGCTGGGGTGTTTTCATCTATTGAGGTTAAAGACACCAGGGTAGGTGACAGGAAGAACACCAGACCCTCTCATGACAAGCCCAGAAGAAGTCATGCCTGAGATGGGCTGAGCACCCCCAGGAAATGGAAGTTTACAGCTGATACTTGTATATTTAAAAAGACAAAGTGGCAAGGGACAGGGCCCAGGCCGTCGGCCGCTAGATGGGAGTGTGTGCTTGCCCCAGTATGTTCTCAAGCATGCAGCCACAGTCCCTATTACAGTGAGAAAAGGAGCCCCTTGTGAGCCCAAAGGAAGACAGGGGCCCATAGAACATGTTTTGAGAGTTGCCTATCTATTCCAGGCTTAAGTGGGCAGCTACAGAGTCTGCCCGGTGGTCGCCCAGGCCGTATTTTATTAGATTCCTTCCTAGCATCTGTTAGGTCCTGGCCTTGCCCCTTTTTCATTGTGTGAAGTCACGGGGAAGCACAGACAATCTGTTGGTCAGATGGGTGCTGTGCCTAGGTACAGAGAGGTTCCCAGCTGGCCCTGGAGCGCCCCCTAGCTGTCCTTTACGGCAATGGCTGTTAAGCAACACAGCTTGCTTCACTCTCTCCCTGTAACTCTGGTCTAGAGAGCACTCTGGAAATTAAAGGCCTAGATGTAGAAAAAGGCCCGGGTCAGGTGGAGGACTCTTAAGACAGCTTTTAGGCTGGGCTTGGTGGCACGGACTGTAATCCCAGCTTCTCAGGAGGCTGGCGATCAGGAGTATTAAACATTCAAGGCCAGTCTAGATAACCTAAGTGAAACTTGTTTCAAAATAAAAAGTAAAAGGGCCCCACAGGCTGTTACTCAGGCGACATGGAGATAGAGAGGACTCCTCTGGGTTCAACCAATTCCCAATACAGAGAGTGAAATAGCATATGACTTAGTATAAAAGACTGGCTCCTAACCAGAAAGAAATTCTTCCCCCATCCTGAAACATCTGTCAGTATCAAGAGACATTTATGAATGTTACAGTGGAGGGAGGCGATATCAGAATGAGGTAGGGAGAAGACAGAGTTGCTGCTCAACAGAGCTCTTTACCCTTTAATACAAACAGTCCTGACTCAGTGTCCATAGGAACCCTGGCCTAACAGAATCCCCAAGGTTCCCCTCCAGATTGCTCAAAGGCCATTTCAGTTCATGGGCTGGCTCAAGCTGGAAAGAAAGCCTCTAGAAAAGTCATAGGCCCAAACACAGTCTGAAATCAGGGAGATGAAAAGCTACAGATACAGGATCCGGTTACCTGGCAACCAGGCTTACTGACTACTAAGCAGCCAATCAGATTCTGACCCTCTCTGAGTCCTGGTGGGGTTAAACGCAGGAATGCTTCGGCCCTTTGGGATGTCAGTCAGGAGAGAAGGGGCCGAAGAATGGTCCAAGCCTTAGCGCTCTTCCTTGTACTTCTTCTTTAATAAAGAATTATTTATTTTATGCATGTGAGTACACTGTAGCTGTCTTCAGATAGCAGAAGAGGGCATCAGATCCCATTACAGATGGCTCTGAGATACCATACGGTTTCTGAGAACTGAACTCCAGGAACTAAGAAGGTGCAGTCAGTGTTCATAACCACTAAGCCATCTCTCTAGCACCCGTCTTGGACTTCTTAAGGTAGTCATGGCAAAATGATTTAGTACACACCTTTCTCCTTTTCCTGACTCTCTAAGCCAAGGTCCCATGGATCTCGGGGTGACCTTGGACTTCTGACCCTCTTGCTCCTGGCTCCTAAGCACTTGGTTACAGGCATGCACCATTGCCTGGCTGCTGCAGTGAGGACTGAACCAGCAGGTCTCGGTATAGGCTGGCCAAGCACGGCGCCACCTGAGCTGCATTCAAGCCCTGCTGCGTTTCCTTAATCAACAGCCCTGGGGACAGGAACTTGGGACTGAAGGCCTGAGGACTGCGTCCCTTTACCAGCAGTGTCAGGCTGGTGAGGTCCCCAACCTCCTTGTTCTCACTTATCATTCAGACAGCTCCTTCCCCTAAAAGAGCAGAGTGGGGTCAACAACTTAACCACGAAGACCAGCAGCAGCGAGGGCTCTGGGTCTTACCCCCATCTGTCTGTATCTCTGGCTCAGCAATGACGGCTCAGGACAGAGATGTCCTGGTGTCCAGAGCCCCGACATGACCTTTCCCAGACACCCGTGATCGCGCTCTACCCATTCTCCCCACCTCCATCCTCGGGTCCCAGGCTGGGGAGCGGCAGGCTTACCTGTGCTCTCGATATAGTAGTGTGTGATGCCTTTCCAATGCTCCACGAAGGCCTGCAGCAGGTCAATGCTGGGCTCCCGCTGCAGAGAGAGGGGACACGGTCTTTGTGGGAGTGCCAACCACAGCCCACTAGCACCAGCACTCACAGGAACAGCCCACGGGCTTGCTCACTGTCCAGTGAGTTCTAGGTCCTAGAAAAAGCATTCTGTTCCCGGCCTTTCAAAGGGGAGAGTAATTCATCTCTCCAGGACACAGCAGCAAAGTCTCCCCCAGAGGATGTTTCCCACATGACTCTACCCCACAGGCTCTCTCCCCAAGAAGTTGAAGGAGGAACAGACACAAGTATTTCTGCACAGTCCCAAACCCATACATGCTACAACAGAGGGACTGCCATCAATACAGGGGCACCTGAGAGGAAAGATAATGAGAATGTGACACATAGAAAACTTCTGGATTCCTCTCTGTTGGAGTCCACGAAAGCCTGTGTTCAAGGCCATGGCAGACTATTCTCAGACAGTCAGCACTTCTATACCCTATAAAAGAAAGGCTTTACTTATAGAGAGCCTCAGGCTTTTGTCCCAGGCCGAGGTCCACACCCGTAACTCTTGCCCACCTCCTTCGGTCAACCTAGAGGCTTCAAGACTCTGCTCTGCAAGCCCCTCAACTCGCCCTCCCCAAAGTGCTCTCTCCATTATGGGTTGATGTGAGTCATAGGCGCTGCAGTAGAGGGAGAAGCTCACCAAGATGCTAAGCCTTCGTTTCTGAGTTAGCAGAGGGGTTCAGCCTTCTCGGGAACACCCAGCTAGCTCACTCCCTTACTTTATTCAAACATACAAGGTTAATTGGGGCTGGGAAAGGTTCCAGCTACAAAGTTATCTTGCCCTTTGCTGCTCCCACACAAATCTCAGTCCCTTTTGACCACGGCTAGCCATTATCAAAAGGAAGAACCCCAGGTTTGCCGGGAGTATCTTAGGACCAAGGCTGGTGGAGCTGTAAGCTCTCATGTAGCACCAAGTGCAGATTCTCTAGAGACATTTCAAGATTCGGTCTCATAGCAATTTCTAAGCCTCTACTATTGACCCAGACATAACAAAGGCTTCCTTGAAACATTTCACTTAAAGCCAGACACAAAGGCTATACTCTACATATCTCTACACTCCACCCTCGCCCTCCAGCTGGCTCTGGCCTTGAACCAGGGTGATTAATTGGCCTGAGAAATACAAAACAAAACAAATGCACAAAAACCTTCTTTCCTTGTACAATAAATGTTTATGGCAGAAATGCAGAAAACAACTGACAGTGGCTTCCCAGCCCTGATGGACATATCCACAGTGCACCCCTGCACCTAAGGTTTGGGGAACACTGCAGAAGGGGGATGGGTTTGGGAGGGGGTGCCAGAGGTCTAGAATGTGTGCTGCAAGACAGTGTCTTCTGTGTGACAGGGAAGCTGGACCCATGAAGTCTCAACAGTAGTCACCTAATCAAGACAATATGAGTCCATGCCAACATGGACGGGGGAAAGTTCAAAAGGCCCCACCTCTAAATGAAGAGCTACAGACAGTTAGTTAATAGCTGCTGAGAGACACAGAATGTCTTCCCCAGGGACTAACACCCCGACAGATTATCCAATACCAAATGGTCAGTCCCTAAATGGGTGTAGACAGACTCAGCAAGGGATGTGTGTGTGTCATGTACGTGCTCATGTAAAACAACAATTCAAGAAGAGGTCATTAATGTGAGGGGTGGGGGGGGGAGATGGGAAAGTTTGTAGGGGAAAGGTAAGAGGTCAAAATGATCTAAATTCAATACTCCTAAGAATCTGAAAAAAAAATTTTAAAGGAAAAAAATAATTGTTACCAGGACAGAAATGTATCGACAGTCCCTACCACAGGCTCTAATTTCCTCTAGGGCTTTTTGCTCAGACCAGTGTCCTCGGGCCCATGGCTCCTTCATACTTGTCTAGGTCCTGAGACTCCTCAGTGAGGTCAGTGAAAGGGTTAAGCAGGCCCATAAAAGCCTCGGTACCACAGAGCAGGGCATCTTCTAGCATCCGTCATTAGGTGCACATCTTGTGAGGGCCTTCTAAGGTGCAGGCTGCTCTGCTATATGCCACAAGCAATCTAATGCTAACTAAACTCCAGAAAATGTGCTGTCACCAAGAAAAGAATATAAAATTGCACCCCAAACCAGTCATCTGGAAAGGGACCTCTTAAAGGGAGTCACTTTCTAGAGGCTGGCGTGATGGCTCAGTGAAGAGCACGTGCTGCTCTCCAAGATGACAGGAGCTGGCTTCCCAGAACCCACGTCAGATGCTTCGCAACTGTCTGTAACTCCAGTTTCTTGGATCCAACCCCCTCTTGTAGCTTCCACGGGTACCTGCACACATGCTGCATAGATTTGCATATGTATAAAGTAAAAATAAAAATAAGTCTTAAAAAAAGAGGCACCACTAATGGATCCCTTTCAAGACCCTGCCGAAGAACAAAAGCTCCAACTGGATCAAATATCAGCGGTGCAAGGGAGGCGTTCCCCGGAAAGATCTGGGCAGAGGTCATTAGGGTAAAGGGCATGAGGAACCTGTGGGTCTCCAAGGCCAAGTCAAGAAAGGTCTTTTGTTTTTAAGGCAGCAGGGTCAGTGCCAACTTCGGAGGAAGGTTTTGGAAGGATCTGTCTGGTAGTGCCATGCAGAAGAGGTGACAAAGGAGGAAGACGTTTAGCTGGCCAGGGCAACAGGGGAGTAAGGAACAACTAAGTCAGAGACTTCGAAACTCTCCCCACCCTCCTTGCACACAGTGGGCGCTTCATCCAAAATCAGTTGTCACCTATGTGGTCCCCCTGCTGCACCTTTAATCCTAGTAGTCAGAAGGCAGAGGCAGGAAGATCTCTATGAGTTCAAGGCTAGTCTGGTCTACAAAACAAATTCCAGGACATCAAGAACTACAAAGAGGGATCCTGTCTCAAAACTAAAAAGATTAGATGTAGGGTCAGTGACTATTCCAGAAAGACATTACCCACAATCCTTCAGGATACTTCATCCCAGGCTGGTCAGGTGGCCTTGCAGAGTTCTAGGACCTCTGACCTCCACAATTATGCTTGTGGCCTGCCCCCCATATACTAATCAACTGTAATAATAAGACACCTCACCCAAAAGGGGTGACCTGACTCATCATATTCATACGCCACCATTATTTGGGTTCTGATAGACTGTGAGCTTCCAGAGGGCTGTGGGTTTTTTGTTTGTTTTCTTGAGACAGGGTTTCTCTGTGTAGCCCTGGCTGTCCTGGAACTTGTTCTGTAGACCGGGATGGCCTTGAACTCAGAGATCTGCTTGCTTCTACCTCCTGAGTGCTGGGACTAAGTGTATGCTGCCATGGCCCAGTTTAGGGCTGTTTTGTTTTTTAATCTGACAATCCCAGAAGGCTTTTCATCAACTCTCAGAAAGCTCCTGAAGATACGATCATACTTTCTTGTCCTAGAAAGTCCTTGGATCCTCGGCCAGCACCCCAGTGACCTCCCAGCTTCTGTGATAGGGTTTTATCTAGCCTCCGATTTCATCTGTAAGTTCCAAAAAACCTTGTGCCAGACTCGGTGAAAAAGACTACTCAGGGACGCAGGGAAGAGGGGCCAGCCATGAAATCCTGGTGGAGAGACAAGAGCAGGGCAGAGCTCTCTACCTGACAGCACAGCAAAACACTGCCCCACAGGTTCCTCTGGACAGTAGCGATATTTCTAGAAAGAGCCACAAGGATCCACATTGTTGGGTCCGGAAGGGGTAGAAAGCGTTACTATGGTTCATAGTGGGTTATACTCGACTTGATGTTCCAACCTGAGGGAAGACCTAACTCCCCAGACAGTGGGCGGAGCTGAAAAGAGGGATTCCTATGTGGCATAAAGCACACTTCCTGAACACGCTCTATACGGTGCACACTGCAGGTAACCTCCGCCCTCTGCATCTGCAGCCCCTGCTGTCTCGGCTTTCCGCACTCAGAGAGTAAGGGTCATGGAAGCGACCGGCTGTCCACACCTCCAGCCCTCCCTGAAAACCGAGCTGTGTCCAGAAGGATGAATTAAGTGTATCAGATCACTTTCTAGGATGACACTTGTTTTTATTTGGGACAGGAAGAAGAAACGATGCAAAGGTCATTTTGGAAACTCCCTCTTGGGGTCCCCCGGACCCTGTTCCTCACGGCAGAGCAGGAGGGGGGGGCATTACAGAAATGTCTCCCTCTCCTTTACCAGTTTTCCTAAGGCTGAGCCAATTCATAATAACAATAGCAGCCAGGCATGGTACTTTAATCCCAGCACTCAGGAGGCAGAGGCAGGCGGATCTCTGAGTTCGAGGCCAGCCTGGTCTACAGAGGGAGTCAGAGAACAGCCACAGCTACACAGAGATACTCTGTTTCAAACAAACAAACAACAAAAATAAAGGATGTTCTGACTGGGGAGGAGGGGGAGTCAAACCTAAGATTGTTTCTCCGGAGACAATTTGATAGACTAAACACATCAATTAGAGGGTGTTCTTATACAGTGACAAAAAAATAAGTGTCCAAATAGCTTCTCGAAAGGCTGAATGAAGTGACCCACTCACAGTGAGGGGTCAGGGACATGCACTCCCAGAAAAAAAGGCCCAAACACAACCTGACAGTTGTAAAAAAACAAGAGAGAGAGAGAGAGAGAGAGAGAGAGAGAGAGAGAGAGAGAGAGAGAGAGAAGCGCTAAACCACTCTTCCATGCAAGCCCCTCAGGCAGGCTGACGTCCCTAACTCAAGGTCAGTTCTGCTGGGTGGCAGGGATAAGCCAGCAGAGGGCTGCTTCCGGGTTCTCGCGACCACCCACCCCTGCAGTGCTCTCTATCACCTTCCTGGGGACTTATGTCACTCAGGGCCACAACTTCCACGCTAAGACGGAACTCGGTGCGGGAACTCCTGTTCCCAGGAGTTGTCTAGCAGCTAAGAGAGGAAGGGGAAGGCTGCTGTCAACCCCAGGTGAGGAAGAATGGAGGAACGTCAGGAACGAGAAAGGAAGGCTGAGGAGGAGCCCAGATCTGCGCGGGGGCAGATCTGGGAGAAAGGGCTGGTGACAGGGGAACCTTAGGGGAGGAGAGTTAGAAAGCTAGCGGGAGCGCTCTCTCGGGCGCTGGGAACGGTCTAGAAGGCGTGCGGAGCGCAGGATCGGGGGACCGAGGCGCAGGTGCGGGGAGTGGGACACAGGAAGCACAACAGGAAGCAGTGCGGAGGCCGGGTCGAAGGATCCGGACTCAGGAGCAAGGGAGCGTGTGGCTCCGGGTCACGAGAGTCGGGAGTAGGATCAGGAGAGCGAGGCGCAAGATCGAGGGAACCGGTCGATCTGGAGAGAACCCCGGAGCTAGGCGCTCCCGGCGGCCGTAACGAGGGACGGTCCCCGAAGACCAGGCCCGGAAGCAGCGTCGGGGCCAGGGGAGGGGCCCTGCCCGAGGGGCCTGCGCCCGCCCGCCCGCCCGCCCCCCCTGCCCGCGCCCGCCCCTCCGGTCCGACCAGGGCCCGGCCTCACCGCCCCCACGGCCTCCTGTAGCAGTGCCCCGAGCCGGCTCAGCATGATGGCGGCCCGGCCCGGCTCGCGGCCCGGCTCCCGGTGGCGGCGCGGCGGTGGCGGAGGAGGCGGCCCAACGGGCGGGAGGCGGGGCTGGGGCCTGAAGCCCCGCCCCTGCCGGAGGGCTCAGGGAGCTCTAAGGCCAGGGCTGGCCAGGTCCTGCAGGAGAGCCATGGGGACACCCTGGGGAGCTGATGACCGCCAGCGAGCTGGTCTTTCCCTACCGTCCCTTTGAGTAACTAACACCCAGAGACTTCTAATTCCTCGTGCATCCTCACAATCCTACCAAAACAGTAGCCCTGGACACGCATGACTGTGGAGCTGTTAAAATGTCTTGGTCCTGACAAGTTATGTCAAGGACACTCCAGAAGGCAAAGACATAATGGGAAGAAGAAAAAGATTAGATAGCTCCACTATTGATATTGACGACACGTTTAAATGTAATGGGTTAGGAATATTGGGTTAGGTTATGGCTAATATTAATTTCACCTGTTGTTCAGTAGTTTTTTTGTTTTGTTTTGTTTTTGGTTTTGTTTTGTTTTGTTTTGTTTTGTTTTAAAGTGGTTATCTGGGGCTGGAGAGATGGCTCAGTGGTTAAGAGCACTGACTGCTCTTCCAGAGGTCCTGAGTTCAATTCCCAGCAACCACATGGTGGCTTATGGCCAACTGTAATAGGATCTGATGCCCTCTTCTGGTGTGTCTGAAGATTGTGGTAGAGTACTCATAAAATTAAATAAGTAAATAATTCTTGCCAGGCAGTGGTGGCGCACGCCTTTAATCCCAGCACTTGGGAGGCAGAGGCAGGCGGATTTCTGAGTTCGAGGCCAGTCTGGTCTATAAAGTGAGTTCCAGGACAGCCAAAGCTATACAGAGAAACCCTGTCTCAATAAAACTAATAATAATAATAATAATAATAATAATAATAATAATAATTCCTTTAAAAAAGTCTTTTTTGGAAAAGATATTCGCTTAGGTTTGCAGTTTGATTAGGGATTGATCAGAAGACTCCTAACCAAATCTGTCTCATCCTTCACTCTGGAGGGAAAGAAGGCTATTGGGGCACACCTGAAAACAATCCCAGCACTCAGTAGTGTCACCAATTCAAGGAGGTAGTGAGATCCTAAACCAAACACACACAACACACACACAACACACACACACACACACACACACACACACACACACACAGTGACACACACACACACTCCGAACACAGAGATACACAAACAAGTTCACATACACACCACTTGCACAATTACACTGACACTACACACATACACACCACTCAGAGAGAGAGAGAGGTTGAAGACATGAAAAGTTTAAGACAAAAACCAAAGCAAACAATAAAAAACAAGAGCTGCATGAGGCTCTTGGTTCAATCCCCAGTATCAGATACGTAAATAAATAATACATAATTAAATTATTTATATAAATATATTTATGTAAATTTACATAGGTATTTACATAAATAATAAATAATTAAATTATATCTACCCTAAGTATCCAGGCTATCCTGAAGCTCGCCCTTATTTCTGTTCCAGCCTCCCAAGGGTTGAGATTACAGGCTTGTGTTAACATACCTGGGCTGCATTGTAAATCCCAGGCCAGTCTTAGAAACATAGTGAGACATCAAAAACAAGAGCTGTGCATGTAAGGTGGACTTGGTATCACATGCCTTTGATCCCAGCACTCGGGAAGCAGAGGCAGGCAGAGCTCTATTCAAGGTCAGCCTGGTCTCCCGAACAAATTCTAGGTCAGTCAAAGCTATACAGAGAAACCAAGTCTTGAAAAAAGAAGCAGAGTTGACTTTTTTTTTAATTATCAGATTATTTTTGTTGCTCATTGATTTCATGACTGTAATGTCAACTGCTATTTTCTTTTTTCCAGACAGGGTCTCATATGAACCAGGCTAGACTCAAGCTTACTATGTAGGTGAGGTTGGCCTTGAACTTCCAATCTTCCTTTTCTTGGTGTTGGGATTTGGCACATGCCTGGTGTGTCCACTGCTAACAGGAGAGCCCGGGGCTCATGCACGCTAATCAAGCTCTGTGCTGCATTCTAAGACTTCGGCTCCTGATTCTAAATGCTGAGGTGTTTAATAAATAAAATCAAAGCAAAAGCCTTGGAAACCACTGGAATAAAGTTTCCTGGGTTTTCCATCTTTGTGTTGAGAAGAAAGCATGAAGGACCCTCCCTAAGGCTTTGTTTTAGGGGTCAAGAGCCTCACTTTGAAGGACCCTAAATTCTCAGGAGTTCCAAATCCTTTAGGACTTAGTGCTAAAATTCACCCTGCCACAAACATTTCCAGTCAATCTGGTCATATGTTGCTTCCCTTGCTAACCGGCGAACTTAACATTTCCTGCAGTGACTGTCACTTCTAAGTAAACAGAGTCCGCTTCAGAACCACACAGTCCATGATGTCTGATAGCATATGGGGAGCCCGGCCCTGCTTCCCCTGGACAAGCAGCTGTATATCTCCAGTGCTGGGCCCCTCCAGCTCACATTAAACCTTTCCCAAGGCTTTCTCGACCTGATGTCACCTGTCCCTAGGACTCAGGGCTGGTGGCTTATAAAGAAACAAACATGGGTTATCAACGTGGCTCCGTTGGTAGAGCACACGCCTAGCAAGCAAGAAACCCTGGGCTCGATCCCCAGCACTGAATAAACCTTAGCTGTCCGTGTATTCCAGCACCTGTGAGGCAGAGGCTCAGCCTCAGATACAGGTGTGAGGCCAGTGTAGGCTACGCGAGACAAAACTCACAGACATGTGGAACATGTCTGTGATCCAAGCACTTGGAAGGCAAACGCTGGATCAGGAGTTCAAGGCCAGCCTTTGCTATGGGAAACCTTATTTCAAACAAAACAACAAAACCGAATGAATGAATAGATAGTTCTGGCTGCTGGCCCAAAGCCTGTACTCCCAGCTCCTTGAGACGGAACCAAAACGACCAAAACTTCCCAGGCTACAGAGTGAGAGCTGTCAGGTCCAGCCTGGACAACTAAAGAGCTAGGACTATTGGTTGTGGTAGAGTGCTTGTCTGACGTGCACAGGCATGGATGGAAACAATAGATTTAGGGACCCAGTGCAACCTTTTAATTCCAAGCAGTTACCCCTCCCCCAGCATGATCACACACACACACACAGAGGACAGGGAATGCCAGGGCCTGGGCAAAAACGAAACCCAGACCTGGGCAAAATAGATATATATATATATATATGTATAATTATATACATGTACATATGTGGACAGACAGGACTGGAAGTGCAATTAGGTAGGGCAGGGGGTCAGGGAAGCAGCAGAGGATGCCCCAATAAATTACATTCTGTAGAGAGCACAGTAGGGGGTGCATGGCCATGGAGGGACCTGGGAGCCTGGACTCTCAGCGACGCCCCGAGCTGGGCCTCTCCCTCCCATCTCAGGGAGGCTGAGGTCTGGGCTCCGTGGTCCCTGGACAGGTGCTAGAAGGGGGCATCCATCCTATCTGTTTTTGCCCGGCGGCTGGTGGTGGTGAGGCGTTGTGTGAACAGCGTCTCTGCTCTTAGCCACAGCTTTGAATAAGCCCTGGGTCTCGAGCAAGAGGTTTGAAGCTTAGGGGTTGCAAAGTACAGGGCATACAAGCTAGAGGGAGGATGAGCTCCCAGCTGGAGGCCCAGGTAGAGCCTGCTTCTGCCAGTTGGAGAAGCATCAGGCCCAAGTGCAGGAAGCTGTCAGGAGTGCAGCTGGCTGGAGCCTTTGGGTGGACAGGCACAGGGTCCCAGAGCTGCCGCCTCCCCCTGTACAGGACAGCAGACAGACCTCCCCACTAAGCCCCCCTCATTTCTCCTCACTGTCTTCTGGAGACCCTCATGTGGGGTGACAGACAGGGAAGGGGTGCAAACATTGACTGTGTGCTGGAGTCCGGGCTGGGTTTGGCTAGGCAGTGAAGCCCAGGGAAAAGGCAAGGCCCCCTGGCCCGTTGTGGGAGGAAGTTCACGCCTCATGACTCTGCGACTGTGCGCTTCTTGGCTCTCTCCCTGAGGAATGGAGCCCAACGCTTCTGCCCTGCCTCCTGCTGCTCCCAGCCAGCAGAGGAAGAGGACGCTGTGGGGGGGTCTCACAGCCCCAGCTTCAGGGCCTCGAAGCAGCAGAAGGAAGGTACTGTCACGGACAGGACAGGGCGAGCTGGCAGAGACGTCAGAAGAGGGAAGCTTTCTTCAGAAGAGGGAAGCTTTCTTCTTGAGTTCATTCCGCTTCCACAGGGCCAGCTTGCCGAACTCCTCGGGAGACATGGCGAAGACCCTAGAGAAGTCCTCTGCTGACAAATGCCTCTGTGGGGACAAAGGCAGCTGAGTGTGACTAAGGAGGTAACCTCTACAACCTCAAAGTCAAAGGCAGCCCCACTGGGCGGCCCCTCCCCCATGCCACACATCTTTCTTTGCCTACCTCAAGCCTCATGCGGTCTACACCCGGAGGCAGCTTAGTTCTCCCCTTGTTGGTCACCACCAGCATCTCATAGGGATAGATCTGGAGAGGCAGAGAACGCCCTCTTAAGTTCCTAGTCTCCTGTCCCCATAACCCTCTTGACTCCCCTGGTCCCGCTGCCGAGGCCACTGGGATTCATGCCATCCTGCCATTCATCTCTCTCGGCTTCCCTGCTGCCCGCCACCCCACCGCCACCCCACCCCGTCATCTCCAGGAGCACCCTGAGCGCATTCAGCTTGGTGGGCTTCACCACACCCCCCCCTTGAAGCCCACCCCACTGTGGTGGTCAGGTCCCCTGCCCTCACCTTCTGCTCCAGCACACAGGGCAGGGAGTTCCCCCGATCCATCCTCCCCCTCTGGCCCTCTCCGTTCTGGGGAGACCAAAGCCGCAGTGAGCCAGAGTGGGTCAGGGGGACCTTCTCATCCTTACCCTAGGCCGTCTTCAGTCTTCCGCCAAGCACCTTGTCGGCCCGTACCCCCTCCCCCACCAGTACCCACGCCTGGCTCTGGTTTCCTGAGCTTCTCCTGGTCCCCTCCAGGGGGCACTCACCTGCAGGCCTAAGGAGACAAGAGTCGAGGTTCAGAGTCAGCTTCAGAAGCTGCATCTTCCCCTGATCTTAAACAAACCACTGCCCACATTGGACACAGGCTGTCTTATATAACGCCTGTGGGGGCCCGCGTCCCCAGCGACGTGTGACCCCACTGCTCACCTGGGCTCCCAGCCTCACTTCCCGATGGGCTGAACTCTGTGGACTGTAGCTAGGAAACGATACAAAGAAATCAGAGGAAGCAGAGGGGGGCAACCACCGAGGGCTTCCCATCACCCCGGACCTCCAAGTGCTTGGCCCCTCGAAAGCATGGTGGGCACACACCTCGCCCCTGCCGCCCCTGCTTGGTCTGAAGGCCTTACCCGGCTCAGGGTGGTCCTGCCGTAGGAAGGAAGGGAAGAGGATTTAGATGTCCCCGAATGCAAGGCTGGAAGAGAGCAAGAGGACCCGGGCTCAGTCCCTCGATCCCCACAGTCCTTCCTAACCCAGCAAGGGTTCTATGGACTTCCACAGTAAAGCTTTGGCTGAGGCTATGTCTTCCCTCTCCTCTCTAACCGGAAGCGAGCCAAAAGTCTAGTGTGAACCCCAGGCAAAGTTAAGGCTCATTTCACTTCAGCCACCATGAAGTAAGTTCGAGATCTACAAATACACAACAGCTCTAAGTGAAATCTCGAAGGTATGACAATGGTATTAACAGCGGGTCACCTTCTGGCCATTTGCACAGCAAAGTTCTGACACAGTCATCGTCTTAGCACAGCGAGTGCAGTCGGGATCGCTCCCGTCTGAGGCTGTGGAGCTGCCTCAGTAGGTAAGAGGGCTTGGGTTAGGCTCTGCAAGTATGAAAACCTGAGTTTGGATTCTAGGGCGCACATAAAAAGGAGAGCATGGCTGTGTGCCCCCGTAACCACAGCACTGGGTGGGGTCGAGACAGGGGGATCACTGCCAGGTCAGCTTCCACTTCAAGTAAGGCAGAGAGCAATAGTGCAGGACACCCAGCGTCCTCTCCTGGCCTCCTAGTTGTTTGTCTACATTACACACACACACACACACACACACACACACACACACACACTTCCTATTCGCATTACTGGAGGTTGTTTGCAACTTGTGCCTTTTGTAAATCACTAAATTTTTTAACACTACAAGTTATAATTACAGAGATTAGTTTGCAACAGGATTTTTTTTTTTTAAATCTAGCAGTCTGTGCAGCCATAGTTGGCCTTGGACTCAAGATCCACCTGCCTCAGCCTCCTAAGTGCTGAGAGAACAGGAATGTGCCACCACGTCTAGAAACTAATATTCTTTTTGTGTTTTTTTCAAGACAGGGTTTGTCTGTGTAGCCCTAGCTGTCCTGGAACTCACTTTATAGATCAGGTTATCCTCAAACTCACAAAGACCTGCCTGCCTCAGCCTCCTGGATGCTGGGATTAAAGGTATTTACCACCACACAGAGATAGAACAGAAGCTACCGTTCTTAGTGTGGGCCCACCTCAAAGCTCCGTTGTCTCGACTTATTAGAAACGACTGGCATCCTAGTGCAGTTGCCTCACCAGGCATTCTGTTAAATGTCCAGTGTAGGTAGGTCTGACACTATAAGCATCAGTCCTCCAAGGCCTACTGGATGTTTAGTGCCTGAGAATAAAACAGGTTTGGGGAACCTGGTACTTATTCTCAAATAAGTTTAGCATCTCTAAACCGAAAGTTCAAAATCTGAAGTCCAGTCTCCTCTGCATGCCAGACTTCTTCAGTCTTGTTGGTGGGTTCTCAGTTTTGGATTCGGAAGGTTTGGTTTCAGATTTTGCATTTTTATTGGATTAGAGGGTCTCCAATTTGGTAAAGTTTATTCAAATATTCTAAAATCCAGGAAATGAAACAAACCCCTCTTTAAGCCTGAGACCCTTTGAATCCTAAGCATTTTGGATAAGGAATGATAAGTCTGCATCGGAAATGAGCAGCTCTCCAGGCTGGGGTTGGCTCAGGGCCGTTTGCGGTCAGAGCACAAGAACCTGAGTTCGGATTCCCAGAACCCGCTAAAGTGATGGGGAAGGGGAGACGAAGAAGGTAACTGGTTCTCACAGTCACCGCTCACTGCTGAAGTATGTCATGAAGTTGTAATAACAAGGAACGTTTATACTTTGATGGACAGGATTACAATGAGTCAGGTACATAGAAACATTTTCCATCCAAATCACTTTCAGAATGCATGCTGGCTGCTTTTTTTGTTTTGTTTTATTTTGTTCTTTTATGTCAACTTGACATAAGGGGAACCTCAATAGGGAAAATGCCCTCAACAGACTGGCCTGTGGGTAAGCCTGTGGGGACAGGTTCTTGACTGATGATTGATGTGGGAGGGCCCATCCCACTGTGGGCGGTGCTACCCCTATGCAGGTGGTCATGTACAGTACTAGAACACAAACCAGGCAAGCCACGAGGAGCACACCTCCATGGCCCCTGCACCAGTTCCTCCTTCCAGGTTCCTGCCCTGCCTTCCCTGGATGATGAACCACAAGCTATAAAACAAACCCCTTCCTTGCCAAGTTGCTTTTGACTGTGGTGTTTTATCACCACAATAGAAACTTTAACTAGGACAGAATGTTTGTGTTTGAAAGTGACGATTCCAAGGTAATACCTGTCCATAACTCTGGGCCATTAAGCCTGATTAGATCTGTCAAGAACCTACACAACCACATGACATAAATATCCAGGGTCTTGTGCTGAAGGAAGGATAAGGAGGGCACTTAACTATTTAACTTTACAAAGCCAAAAGGGAAGTCACAGAGCTCATCTCCTTAGCTGAACAGAAGAACCTGGAACGCTGAGACTGTATCCACCCCTTGGGACGGTTTGTATTACTCTTGTTCTCCAGGTCCCAACTACAGACTTTATATTCTTTAAAATACCCTTTGCAAATCTTCCCACCCACCCCAAACCTGAGCCCTGGGTGCTCTTCATGCATCCTAGCCGTGGCCACTTTACAGGTCCTTCAGTTCTGGATGCGGCGGCAAATGCCTACAGTCTCAGCACTTGAGAGGCAAAGGCAGGAGGAGAGAGAGAGTTCAAGGCCATCCTCAGCAAGATAGGAGTTTGGGGCTAGCATCAGTTACCTAAGATTGATCGTTTAAGGCGTCTGGGCATAAGTGGTGTATGCCTTTTTTTTTTTTTTTTTTTTGGTTTTTTCGAGACAGGGTTTCTCTGTATAGTCCTGGCTGTCCTGGAACTCACTCTGTAGACCAGGCTGGCCTCGAACTCAGAAATCCTCCTGCCTCTGCCTCCCAAGTGCTGGGATTATAG
>OZ030013.1:53987688-54092688 GCA_964023405.1 Apodemus agrarius | reverse complement strand
TCCTCTTCCTTCTCTGCAGGAACCAGAACAGAGTGCAGGTATTTAACTCAGATTTCCACTCAGCCACTGACTCTTTGAGTTGGTGATTAAAACCGAAGAGCTTTGCTCAAGGGCATTTCATCCTAGAAGGGGACTCAAGGAGGGGGAAGAACTAGCAGTCCATGTAAAGAAATTGGTCAGGGTGGCCAGGGTTCCCTGTGACCACTTGCCAGACTCTCTTGGGAGTCTAAGGGTCAAATGACCCTGCATCTGGCCATCCTACATCAAGAGTGGGATCATTCTAGTTCACAGAGCATAGGCGCTTTCTCCATGACAACATAACTTCACAGGCAGCTTCACAGAATCGGGGTTGTTGCTGCAGGTATTGATTGCTGCATGAAGCTCAGGGTGGGGTGTGTGTGTGTGTGTGTGTGTGTGTGTGTGTGTGTGTGAGAGAGAGAAGAGAGAGAGAGAGAGAGAGAGAGAGAGAGAGAGAGCTGTCTGTGCTCAGTCGGATTTCCATTTCTACGTCAGAACTTGACAGCACAAATCAAGCAGGCAAAAGAAAATAGTGTGAAACAAACAAAAACAAACAACAACAATGAAACAGTAAGTCCATTTAGTTAGAGAAGAACAAGCAGATTCAGACAGAGTGCCCACCTTGACTAATACACAAGAACCAGGGGGACAGGATGGTGTCTTCCACTCTGTCTCTGGATACCTGGTCTGAGATCACATTCAGTCTTCCTATGTATGTATGTATGTATGTATGTATGTATGTATGTATGTATGTATATCCCCAGTTATAGGGACTTTCAGAACAAAGCAACTCACCAATCTGTTTTGTTTCAGACATGTGTCAACTGATACTTCTTATTTTCAATTTTTATAAATTTGCAGTGGTCACAGTCTGGGGTTCTCAGAGTATCTTAGTCCAATATGCTCGCCCCCATCTAGGGCTTGTATGGCCCTGAGCCTGAGCTGTGGTATTTGCCCCAGGCTCGCCCTGCCTCCAAGTTTTCCTTGGACTTCTGCCCTCTTCGGGGCTAACCCAACATCCACAGCCATGAGTCTGAGGTTCACCAAGCATCTCACGGTGGCCTGAATAGATGTTATTACATTAGGGAACACTGGGAAGAGACCCACAGACTCAATTCAGGTTAAAATAGTTACATTTATTAAAGCTAGTATCAAGACTAGAGTCTCAAACCCACACTAGAGACATGCAGTGCTGAAGCAGATGAAAAAAAAAAAGTGTTCTTAAATCAAGAGTCACAAGAGGACCTTAGATATCTGCACAAACAAGGCAAGAGCTCTTTTATCTGCCAAGATTAGGCAGTCAAAGAAACCTCAAAATAATCCTGGGATATCTGTACAACAGATTACAGAAGCCAAAAATGCAGTCCCATCATAACAATGCAGATGGTCACGCCTGCACGTTTCTAAGTGGGAGAATCAATGAGTCAGGGTTAATGGGCTTATCTTCCAGGGTCTGGGATCAGAGACAGAGATGGATGCCAAGCATGAATGGAGTTTCTTTAGCTATCACAACACAAGCCTATGAGGGATATTTCATATTAAAACCACCAGCAGAAAGCCAAGGGAAACTGAATAACACCACGACTGGGACACCCCCGTTTCAGCATCTTAACACTAGGAAGAGCCACAGGACCGTTGTCAAAGGCAAGGATTGTGTTAAGCAAGGTGTTCTACTTTCAGAGTAAGGCATAAGACAGGGTGGGCAGGGAGGGGTTAGATACGGCCTATGGGACCTTGATACCAGACAGGCACGAGAAATGGTATGGTTGAATGAGCTCAAGCCGGGGGAATCTCAGAATCGAGATTGGAGTGGAGCCAAGAGTGGAGCCACCCCCTTGCCAACTTCCCCCTGCTCAGGAACAAGTTAACCATGACAGCCAGCTGAGAAGACCATAGACCCTGGATCAGGTAGCATAAACACCTGGAGTTCTCCTTGCTAATGAGGTGCCTAGACAGCCACCATGCTTTCAGCCGATGAGCTTCCCTTCCCAGACATTCCTTATCGGAAAAAGGTATTTAATTCCTGGTTCACCCTGAATAAAGTGTATGCATTTACATCCCCTCATCAAATAAAACAGTATGGTCAAGCAAGGATCATCTCTTCATCAAGGACCGCCACAGGGTAGGCCTTTGTCATAAAAAAGCCAGGCCTGAGTCCCCCAGAGAAGGCCTTCTCTCTTCCAACCTCTCTATATTTTCTAGGCACTCACTCAGAATCAGACCGGTTCTGCATGCCCACCCTGTCCAGAGTTCTGCCTTCCCTGCCCAGTGTATGGACACCCTGAAGAGAAGCATGGATGGACCTCGGACCCCCCTTTCCTGATTCCCAGTGGTATGTCAGTGGTGCCCGGGTACACAGAAGACCGGGAACCACAACGTTTGTCCCAGATCCCACTGTTTTCCCTTCCGGGAAAACACGGACTGTGGACCACCGAACTTTGCCTTTTCCCTGCGGTGTGCCAGGCCCTCCTCCATGCACCCCAGTGGAGAAGCAGGTGCGGTATAACGGGATTAAAGTGAGCCCTTGAAATGTCCTGTTCCACCAGACGCCTGTGGGAAAAACTGGAACCCCAGCTCCTAGTTACATACCCCAGACAATGAATGGGGTAACATTTGCTGTCTTTCCCCGGTCCCTTTATTTGATGAGAGCAACACATGCCTCTCCTTGAAGCTGTAAGACTACCTGAAAGAACATTCTCGAGGCTTGATAAGGACTGCTTTAACTTGTCAAAACCCCTCCTTATGAGGATTTGGTGGGACAGTCCCTGCATGTGTACAGGCCGCACTGGGCCTATGAAGTCCCCACAAGACTGGAGGTCTCCTGCCGAAAGCCTGGGTTTGAGTGAGTGAGATGGCCCAGTGGGTAAAGGTGTCTGCTGCCATTCCCGATGATCTGAGATCAATCCCTCCCGGACCTCAGTCCTCATGTAGTGGAAAGAGAGGACTGATTCCAAGAGTCAACTCTGAGACTCAGAAGCAGCGGGTGGGCTGCAGGGCCAGAGATATTTACTTCATTTCTCTTTCTTTCTGTGTTCACCTGGAAATGAAAGGGAAGGAGGAAATCGATGCTGACTCTCCAGTCCAGAAGCACTGGCCGAGAGCTGCCCCAGCCCTGTGCACAAAGAGCAATCAGAGGAAGTGCTCACTGCCCTTAGCAGGGTCCCAGGCACTCACAGGGGACCTTATGTCCTGGTTTCCCTAAAGAAAGTTTCCTCACAACGAAAGTGTTTGGGACTGGGGTGGAATATACCAAAAAGAACTTTCATCCAGAGTACCTCCATGCGTTATGGAGGGTTTTTTCCCTTGGTCATTACTCCAAATGCAAATCAAAACAACCCTAAGATTCCACCTCACACCAGTCAGAATGGCTAAGATTAAAAACTCAAGAGACAACAGGTGCTGGCGAGGATGTGGAGAAAGAGGATCACTCCTCCACTGTTGGTGGGATTGCAAGATGGTACAACTGCTCTGGAAATCAGTCTGGCGGTTCCTCAGAAAATTGGGCATGTCACCTCCAGAGGCATACCACTCCTGGGCATATACCCAGAGGATTCCTCTGATACAATAAAGACACATGCTCCACTATGTTTATAGCAGCCTTGTTTATAATAGCCAGAAATTGGAAGGAGCCCAGATATCCCTCAAAAGAGGAATGGATACAGAAAATGTGGTATATTTATACAATGGAGTACTACTCAGCAATTAAAAATAATGAACTCATGCAATTTGTAGGTAAATGGTTAGACCTGGAAAATATCATCCTAAGTGAGCTAACCCAATCACAAAAGAATACACATGAAATGCAATCACTGATAAGTGGATATTAATGAGCCCAGAAGCCCTAAATACTTAAGGCACAATTAGCAAGTCAAATGACTCCCAAGAAGAAGAAAGGAGAGGACCCTGGACCTGTAAAGATTGGATCCAGTATTTTAGACCCAGAACAGAGAAATCGTGGGGGGGGGATGAGTGGGGAATAGCAGGGGGGAGAGGAATTATGGAACATATGGTGGGGGGTAACTGGGAAAGGGGAAAGCCTTTGGAATGTAAACATAGAATATAAAAAATAAAAATTAAAAAAAAAGAGTGACTTTTTAGGGTTTTGGAGACAGGGTGTTACTTTGGAGCCCAAGCTGACCTGGAAATCACTGTGTAGCCTATTCTTCATGGTTCCTTTTCTGCCTCAGCTACCCTAAGTGCTGAGGTTACAGGTGTGAGCCAACATGCTCGTCGGCATTTTAATACATCTTAAAATGATCCTGGAATGGACTGACCTTTTCCAGATCTGAATCTTTTGTTTATCCAGGCTAGTTTTATGTCAACTAGACAAAAGCTAGAGTCATCTGAATTAAGAAAATGCCTCCTTAAGATCGAGCTATAGTGCATTTTCTTAATTAGTGATTGATGGGGACAGACAGCCCATTGTGGGTGGCGCTGCCCCTGGTCTGGTGGTCCTGGGTTCTATAAGAAATAAGGGTGAGCAGCCTGACACCAGGGTCAATGAAACACCCTGTTTGAAAGAAGTGAGGTAAAGAGAGATGACACAGGACACCAATGTCAGGACACCAATGTCCTCTCCTGGTCTCCACACATATGTGGGTGCGTACACGCACACGTGCGCATACACATACACACACACACACACACACACACACACACAAACTCACAAATGCATACCACACTCAAGCACATACGTATGTGCTTACAGAAAACAGGGTCTGAAAAGAGATGGCTAAGTGGTTAAATCACTGGCTGCTCTTGCAGAAGATCTAGGTTCAACTTAAACACCCACATGAGGGCCCACAACAGTCCCTAACTCCAGTTCCAGGAGATCCGATGCACTCTTCTGCACTACACTGAGATTAGTGCACAGACATGCATCCAAACAAAGCACACGTACACATGAGATAAAAAAGAAATGAATCCAAAATTATTTTTAAGAAACAAAATTAGGTTTAAAAAAGTGAAGTTAAAAGCGGACATTTTAATTTCATCTCTTTCTGTAATAATGCACTCTGACTGAAAGCAATTTAGGTGAGGAAAGAGTTTATTTCTGCTGACAGGTTGTAGTCCCTCACAGAGGGGAGTATACACAGGAACTCAAGCAGAAACCATGAGCTGCCTCCTCACACACTCAAAATCTTTGTGCTTAGATAGTGTTCTTATGCTCCATTTGACACCCATCCGGGTACCTAACAGTTCTCTACCTCTGACCCAAGTTCCTGCCTCCTTCATCCTCTCCACAAAAGGGCGGGTGTGTCCATCTCCTTGTTATGATACAACTGACTGCTGTTTTGGGCTGCTGTAACCTGCTTATGCTGACAGTCGAGGACTATTTTGAGGCCCCCTGCCCGCCTAACCTCTGCACAGCAGGACAGCTCTTGTGGCTTTTACCTTTAAAAACCTTCTTTACGTGCCTTCAGGCAGCAAGTTTCTTATTTGGGTCATAGACTGTGGCCCTAATAGTAGCCCTAATAAATTTGACTAATTAAAATCTAAATTGAGTCTAGGGGTCTTTTCCTGATGGTCTCAAACTCCATATAATGACACTACATTGGTTTTTAGCAAATATAGCTCCATGCAGTGTTTTAGGACAACATGCATGTGAATGCCAAAGAAGCCATTGTATGGCTTGAGTCGTAGATATGTCACAGATATGTAAGCAGTACTCTCCTGTTCCTTCTATGTCAGTGAGTATCGAGGTACATTACTATAATAACATTCTCATGTGCTCGACTTCCCAGTGAATCTACCATCACGTATGTTACATTACAACTGTGTGTGTTGCATTGGCATTAGAAAGTTCTTCAGGCTTACAAGTCATTGGCACTGTGTGCTAATCAATTGTGATGCACTTAGAAATGTGTGCATTGATGTTTTAATGCAAGCAACATGGGAACCATACAAGTAAAACTGTGTTTGCTTTGTTGTAAATGCAAATTTAATTGCATTACCAATTACATTACATTACTACTAATTACATTAGTAGTACATTGGCTTTTGCAAATGAACCTTCGTGTAGTGTTTTAGGCATAAGTGCCTGTGTTTAGCCAAGAGACTACTGTGTATACATGAGCTGCAGATGTGTAAGAGGTGCTCGCCTGTTCCTTGTATGTTCAGTGAGGGCCCACATGCACTGCCATAGTAAAAATCTCACCTGGTCATCTTTCCAGTCAATCTATCAACACCTCCATTGCAATACAGCTGTGGTGTACAATACAGTTGCATTAGTATTACAAAGTTCTTGCTGCTGTAATCCGTACTACCATTTGTACTGTGTGCTTATCAATCCTGGTTCACTTAGGACCATCTGTGCTGCGATGTTACTGCAGGCAACTTCAGAAGTGCACAAGTAAAACGGTCTGCTTCTTTGTAAATGATTAGTGGTAGTACAGTGGATTTTGCAAATACACCATTGTAAGGGATTTTAGGCATATGTGTGTGTGTTTTCCAAAGAGGCCTCCATCATGTAGTGCATGAGTTATAGTCCAAAACACTGTGCTCCCCTGTTCCTTTCATGTTTGATGAGTGTCCAGGTGCACTGCTGTAATAAAAATCTCATGTCCTGTGCTTTCCAGTGACCCCCCTACCACATCTGTTAGAGAATATCTGTATGCCTTGCTTGGGTGCTGTAAAGTTCTTGCTGTAGTGACAGTAATACATTTCACAGTGTGTTGTTCAACCCCAGTACTCTTAGGAATGTGTATTCTGCAGTTCTGATGCAGCAAACTTCGGACCTATACAAGCAAACCTGTCTGCTTTATTTTAAATGCACATTTGAATATGCTACAGTAAAAGTACATTTGTTTTTGCAACTATATCATTGTACAGTGTTTTAGACATACAAGGGGAGCTCGTTGTGTCATGCGTGAGTTATAGATGCTTATACATGCTCTCCCATTCCTCTCATGCTCATTGTCCAGATTCATTGATTTAATAAAAAATCCTATGTGATCTACTTTCCAGTAAACCTATCACTTCTGTTACAGTACATCTGTTTTGTTGCATCGGCATTACAAAGTTACTGCTATTGTAACCTCACTACCTTTTGCACTGTGTGTTAATCAACCCAGGACTCCCAGGAATGTTTACGCTCCTGGTCTAACGCAGGCAACTTTGTTATAAATACACACCAGAACACACTACTTTTATACAACATTGGTTTTTGCAAGTGTAGCATTCTGCATTGTTTTAGGATTAGGTGCTGGTGTATTCCAAAGAGGTTATTTTGAATAGCTTGAGTGTGTAAGTAATGCTTCCTGGTCATTTCATGTTCAATAAATTCCAAGGTCCACAGCTACAATAAAAATCTCAGATCCTTTGCTATCCAGTCAATCTATCACCCTGTCTGTTACAGTATAACTGTGTGCCTAGCATTGGTATTGCAAAGTTCTTGCCATTGTAATTTTACTACCATTACCCTGAGTGCTTCTCACTCCTTGTTGTCTTAAAAACATTTGAGCTGCTGTTTTACTACAGACAACCTTGGAGTTGTATGAGGAAGCCTGCCTTCTTTGTTGCAAATGAACATTAGATTATAATATATTAGTAGCCGTTGTTTTTGCAAATACACCATTGGGCATTGCTTCAGGAATACTAGTGTGTTTTCCAAAGAGGCCATTGTGTGTGGTTGAGTTCTAGATGCATATGGCATGCCTCCTGTTTCTTCCATGATCAAATAGCGTCCATGTGCACTGCTCTGGTAAAAGTCTCCTGTGCTCTGCTTTCTAGAAAATGCATCATCATCACTTTTGTTTCCCTGAGACTGTGTGCCCTGCTTGGGTATTACACAGTCCCTGCTATAGTGAAAGTAATGCCATTGTCAGAACGGGTTCATTCATCCCGTGCTCCTATGAGGAACATTCGTGCTGCTGTTTTCATTCAAGCAAATTTGGAGCTGTAGGAATAAACCTGTCTTCTGTGTTGTTAATATTCTTAAGATCATGCTACAGTAATAGGACATTGGATTTTTGCAAAGGCACCATTGTGTAGAGTTTTATGCATTTGGGTGTGTTTAACAGAGTCCATCATTTAGTGTATGAGTTATAGTTAAGAACATTGTGCTTTCTTATTCCTTTCATGTTTAATGAGTGCCCAGGTGCACTGCTATAATAAATATCTCATGCACTATGCTTTCCTGTATCTCTGTCACTTTTGTTACAATACATCTGTGTGTCTTGCCTTGGTATTACAAAGTTATTAATGTAGTAATAGTCCTGCCATCTGCACTCTGTGCTAATCAATCCTGGTACTCTTGGAAATATATGTGCTGGTGTCCCAACGCAGGTAATTTCAGCTCTATATTAGCAAACCTGCCTATTTTGTTGTAAACACACATTAGATTACACTATAGTGATAGTACATTGGATTTTTGAAAATACACCATTGTATAGTGTTTTATGCATATGAGCATGTGTTTTCCCAAGAGCCCATTGTGTACTGTGTGTTACAGATATGTGTATTGTGCCTTCCTGTTCCTTTTATGTTCAATCAATGTCCAGGGTCATTGATATAATGAAAATCTCATGTGCTCTGCTTTCCAGCAAACCTATCACCACTTCTGTTAGTACATCTGCTACATTATTGCATTGGTATTACAAAGTTATTGCCAATGTAATCTTGCATTGTGTGCTAATCTATCCTGGTGCTGTTAGGAATGATGTGCTGCTGTTCTAATGCAGGAAACACCAGAGCTGGAGAAATAAACCATTTCTCTTTGTTAGAAGTGAACATTACCACATCTGTCCCACTGTGATTCTGTGCGTTCCATTAGTATTGCAGAGTTCTTGCCCTTGTAATCTTACTACCATTTGAGCTGTGTGCTAATCAATCCTGGTGCTACCATTATGAATGCGCTGCTGTTCTGGTGCAGGCAACTTCAGAGCAGTGAGGATAAACCCGTCTGCTTTGTTATAAATGCACATCAGAACACACTATTTTTCTACTACATTGATTTTGTGAATATGCCATTGTGCATTGCTTTAGGCCTGTGTGTCTGTGTCTGTGTTTCTCTCTCTCTCTCTCTCTCTCTCTCTCTCTCTCTCTCTGTGTGTGTGTGTGTGTGTGTGTGTGTGTGTGTGTGTGTGTGTGTGTGTGAATGGCTTGAGTTTCAGGTGCATCTGCCATTCTTTTTTTCTTCTTTTCATGTCCAGGTGCATGAATATGATAAAAATCTCATGTTCTCAGCTTTCCAGTGAACCTGTCACCATTTCTGCTACATTACAAATGTATGTGTTGAGTTGACATTACAAAGTTCCACCATTTTCGTCATACTATCATTCGCACTGTGTGCTTCTCAATCCTGGTTCACTTAGGAACGTTTGTGCTGCTGCGTGACTGTGGGCAGCTTCAGTAGTGTATGAATAAACCTGTTTGTTTCTTTGCAAATGATTAGTA
Source organism: Apodemus agrarius (assembly GCA_964023405.1). Lineage (NCBI taxonomy): Eukaryota > Metazoa > Chordata > Mammalia > Rodentia > Muridae > Apodemus > Apodemus agrarius. Next base: position 54,083,274 of record OZ030013.1, on the reverse strand, counting down.
GTAAAACCCTAGCTCTTGTGCACCAACTTTGTACAGTATTTTAGGCACATCTTTGTGTGTTTTGGAAAGACACCTCTGTGTAGTGCTTGAGTGACAGATGTGTCTGCTGTGTTCTCCTATTCACTCCAAGTTCAACCAGTGTCCAGGTGCACTACGACAGTGACAGCCTTATGTGTTCCTCCTTCCAGTAAATCAATCTCCAGTTCTGTTACAGTGGAGAGTTGTGTTGATGCATTGCTATTACAACGTCCTTCCTCTTCTAATTCTATGACCATTTCTAGTGTATTCTTCACCATCCTGAAGAACATAGAAACACACACACTAAGGATTTAATGCAAGCAGAACTTCAGAACTGTGCAAGCAAACCTGTCTGCTTCCTTGTGAACAGGACTTAGATTTCCCTGCATTCGCTTTTACAACTACACCATGGCACAGTGCTTTAGTCATATGTAAGTGTGTAATCCAAAGTTGCCCCTGTGTGTTCTGCTCTTCAATACCACTCTTTTTCAGTTAGTTTCTGGTGCCGAGCTACAGCATGGATCCCATGTGCTCTGCTTCTCTGCAAATCAATCCCCATTTCTGTTACAGTACATCTCTGTGAGATGCATTGCTGTAACAGAGTTCTTGCTGACATAAGAATACTCCTGTTTACACAGTGTTCTTACCAATCCCACCACGCTTAGGAAAAAAAATTTGCTGCTGTTTTCACGCAAACTACTTCAGAAAACTCTACTGTGCAGTATTGTTTCAGTCACACGAGTGTGAGTCTTCCAAAAATGACACAGTGTGGAGTTTCAGTTGTAGATGTTGTTCGTATGCTCTCCTAGTACATTCATGTCCAACTAGTGTCATGGTGCAATGCTACAAAGTGATCTCATGTTCTTCTCTTTCCAGGAAATCATCTATGTCCTCTGTTACACTATGGAATTGTTATGATACACTATTCAACACACACACTATCATACAAGAAACATGTCCATGTCCTTGAGATCAGAAATTAGACTGTGTAGTATCTTTGTCACATGTACATGTATTTTTCAAAGATGTGACTGAGTACTGCTTTGGTGATAGATTCATAGGTTCCATTTTTGTTCAATCGCTGTCCAGGTGCAATCTCGTGTGTCCTGCTTTATTGTAAATCAGTCGTCACTTGTCTCACAGTACATCTCTGTGAGTTGCATTGGCATAACCAAGTTCTTTTTTCTTTTCTTCCTTTTTTTCTTTTCTTTTCTTTTCTTTTTTATCTTTTCTTTTCTTTTATTTAAGACAGGGTTTCTCTGTGTAGTCCTTGCTGTCCTGGAACTCACTTTGTAGAATAGGATGGCCTCAAACTCAGAAATCTGTCTGCCTCTGCCTTCCAGGTGCTGGAATTAAAGGCGTGCGCCACCACTGCCAGGCAACATAACCAAGTTCTTACTGATGTAAAAGTACTTACTACCTTTTTACTGTTTCTTGACAATCCTGGTCTCCATGGGAACCTAGCGTTGCTCTGTTCCAGTGCAAGTAACTTCAGTGTTGTATGAGTACACCTGCTATCTTCACTGTAAACAGAAATTGGGTTTCACTGTAGCAAGAGTACATTAGGTTTTGCAAATACATCTTCGAGCAGTATCTTGGTCACATGTGTGTGTTTTCGGGAGATGCCACCATGTGCTGTTTCGGCTATAGAGGCAGGTGCTGTGCTGTCCTACTCCATCCAAGTTCCACCAGCAGTGTGTGCTCCTGGGTAAAGCTGGCCCATTAAGAACACAGTGTAGCACTTTTACAGCAGCAAAACTTTATTATAGTAAGCCTCACAGAGGTGTACTGAAGCAGAAGTGTTGGCTGATATTCATGAAATCAGAGCACATGGAATCACTGAGTCACTAAGCCAAGTGAGGCACTGAATCAGTACACAGTGGAGTCTCTGGAAAACCCAAACACTCCACAATGGCATATCAGCAAATACAAAAATCCGTGTACCTTCAGTGAAATCTAAATCCCACTTACCGTGAAACAGACCACTTTACACATCCAAGTCTGAAGTGGCTCTGAGCAGAACAGCAGCCATATATGTTCCTAGCTAAAGCAGGTTTGTTAAGAGCACAGTGAACACAGGGGTACTGTTACAGCAGCAAGAATTCTGCTATACACAGGGATGTATGTGACGTGGTGAGCGATTTACAAGCAAGCAGAGCACATGCATTTATTATTGTAGCATTGCCTCAGGACACTGAACAAACTTGCAAAGGGAAAGTTCACACTAAGCATCTTAATGTGAAGCAGGTCCCAGTGCCATCTTTAGAAAACACACACACACACACACACACACACACACACACACACACACAACTTAAACACCCTACAATACCATATTTTCAAAAAACCAGGAACTTTTATTGCAGAGAAATCAATCCTATTCGCATCAAACCTGATGGATCTATTCATACATTTCTAAAGTTACTTGCACCAGAACACCAGTGCATAGCTCCCTGGTCAAAGCAGGTTTAAGAACACAGTGAAAATGGTAATACTTTTGCCACAGCAAGAACTGTTATATACCAATGCACCTCAGAGAGATGTGCTGTAACAGAAGTGGCTATTGATTTACAAGAAAGCAGAGGCATGAGATGATTATCATAGCACTGTGCTGGGACACTGATTGAATTCAAATGGAATAGGAGAGCAGAGCATAGGCCTCTATAACTGAAACATAACACAATGGCAAATGACTAAAACACCCCACAATAGCGTGGTTTCAAAAACCAATGCACCTGTATTGCAGCAAAATCTAAATCTCATTTACAATGAAACATACAGGTTTATTCATATATCTCTGAGGTTGCTTATAGCAGAACAGCAGTACCTTTCTCTGTTCCTGATGAGATGAGTTTGTTAAGATCATGATGAAGTCGGCAGGGCATTTACAGCAACCAGACCTTTGTCACGCCAGTGCTACTTCACAGAGATGCACTGTAATGTAAGTGGTGAGGGGTAGACAAGAAAGCAGAGCACATGACTATTGCTGTGGCATTGCACCAGGACAGTGACTGATAAAGAATGGAAGAGAAGAGCTCAGCATAGCATCAGTAACTGAAGCCGTGCACAGCGGCATCCTTGGAAAACACATGCACAGGTAGCTGAACCAGCACAATGGCGTTTATAAAATCCAGTGTATGGTATCTTCGGCATCTGAGATTCTTCACAAAAGAATACACATGGAATGCAGTCGCTGATAAGTCGATATTAATTAGCCCAGAAGCTCTGAATACTCAAGACACAATTAACATATCAAATGATTTCCAAGAAGAAGGAAGGAGAGGTCCCTGGTCCTGGAAAGGCTTGATCCAGCACTGTAGGGGAGTACCAGGACAGAGAAATAGGAGAGGGATGATTGGGGAATGGGAGGAGGGAAGAGGGCTTATAGGAGTTATGGAGAGGGGGGAATGGGGAAAGGGGAAGGCATTTGGAATGTAAACAAAGAATATAGAATAAAATAAAATAAAATAAAATAAAATAAAATAAAATAAAATAAAATAAAATAAAATAAAATAAAATCCAGTGTACTTCTGCTGCAGTGAAATTTAAATCCTGCTTACAATGGGAGAGATGGGTTTATTTTGACAAAATGGTAAATCCAGCTGCTTGTATCACAAAAGCAGTGCAAATGTTCCTCTGTAAAGTGGGTTTGTTGAGAACAAAGTGTTGAAAACACTCCTGCCAGAGGAGCTGGTGGGCTAGCTAGAGAGCTTCACCTCCCCTTCTGCTCCTGGCTGCCCAAATCCCCACTGTCCCCAACAGCCCTGCAGCTGTCAACTGCTGCAGCCTCCCTTCTTCACTGTGGATTTTCACCTCACCCTGCATTCCTTCAAGTCCAATACTTGAGTCTCCAACCTAGCTCACTAGCAAGCCTTCTTCTACGGCCTCTCCTCACTCTACTCCTATTCTCAAGGGGCTATCTAAGCAGATCCCAGTGGAACACTCTGTTTTCTTCCCTCCTGTGAACCCTCTGCACCACACCCTGCCCTTCCTCATTTTTAAGTCTATAGTCCCAATACCCAGAAACAACTTTTAGTTGGAACCCCCAGTACCTACATCTAGCAGGACCTAGAAAGATTTTATCTCTAGGCAAGACACAACTACAACACTCCCCTAAGAACCAGAGAGGCAACAATACCAAGGAGCAAATCATGCACCCAACAAAGACAAGACCAGATATCAGCACCTAGAATTAAAATCTTCCCAATCCCACAGGACTAGGTACCAGCATGAAAACAAAATCAATAACATCCAGCAGGACAATATGTCTCCACTGGAGCCCAGCAAATGTGTGTGTGTGTGTGTGTGTGTGTGTGTGTGTGTGTGTGTGTATTGGAATGTCCTTCCTTAGGTAACTTTTCTTCTATGATTTTGTTGAAAATGTTTTCTGTGCCTTTTACTCGTGCATCTTCTCCTTTCTGCATTCCTGAGTACTCCAACATGCCCTGAATATTCCAACATGGTGAAAGCACAAGCATAAGACCTCCAAACAGCCTTTATGAATATGACAGAGGTCCTTTTTTTCTTTTTTATTGGATATATTCTTTATTTACATTTCATTTCCCTTTTCCTGGTTCCCCACCCCCCAAAGGTCCCACACGCCCTTTTCCCTCCCCCTGTTCTCCCATCCACCCCTTCCCACTTCCCTGTTCTGGTATTCCTCTACACCGAGTTAACACATTCCTTAAAAGAAATCTGTGAAACCACAAACAAACCATGGAAGGAAATGAATCAAACCATCCAAGCCTTCAAAGTGGAAAGGAAACTCAAATTTAAAGAAATCTGGAAATGAAAAATTTAGGAGCTCAAACAGAAACCACCAAGGCAAACTTCACTAATAGAGTACAAGAGATGGAAGAGACTCTTGGCCATTGATGACATGGAAGAAGTGTAACACTGGTCAACAAAAATGTTAATACTAAAAAATTAATGCATGGCACAAAGCATCCAGAAAAACTGGAAAACTATGAAAAAAAACAAATCTAAGAATTAATAGGAATACAGGAGAGAGAAAAAACCCAGGTCAGAGGCACAGAAAATATTTTCGACAAAATCATAGAAGAAAAGTTTCCTAACCTAAGGAAGGACATTCCTATTAAGGTACAAGAAGCATACAGAACATCAAATAGACAGTACCAGAAAAGAAATTCCCCTTAGCGCACAATAATCAAAACACTAAGCATACAAAACAAAGAGTATTAAAAGCTGCAAGGGAAAAAACAAGTAACATAAAACCAAAACATAAAAACATACCTTTTAGGATTACATCTTATTTCTCAATGGAGACTCTAAGAGCCAGGAAGACTGGACAAACGTGCTGTAGCATCTAAGAAACCACAGATGGCAGCCCAGACTGCTATATGCAGCAAAACTTTCAATCACCATAGATGGAGAAAATATATTCCATAATTGTATTTTAAAATTTTTATTATCACATATTCAGTAAAGTAGCTGAGTACAAAAATAACTCACAAAAATCAATAGCCCATCTATATGAAAATTACAAATGTTCTGAGAAAGAAATCAGGGAAATAGCACTTTCTTCAATAGCCTCAAAAACTATAACATTTCTTGGTACAATCCAGAGCCAGAGGGAATAAAGGACACCAAGAAAGCAAGGCTCTCAAAATCAACATGAGCAAAGCTCATATGAACTCATAGTCAACTACAATGGCCCCCTGTCACTTAGGGCCATTTTTATGCACAGGGCCTGCATGGGTCTACATCAGATCCTCTATGCTTAAATTATGGTTTTGATTTAGTGTTTTTAAGGGATTCCTAAGGGTATGAATGAGTGGGTCTCTAATTCTTGTATCTTAGGCACATATAAACAGCTATTCCATTTTAACAGGGTCTTGGTCACTGTTCTAATGCTGTGAAGAAACACAATGACCATGGCCATTCTTAACTCTTAACTCTTATGAAGGATAATATTTAATTAAAGCTGAATCACAGTTCAGAGGTTTAGTCCATTATCATGGTGGGAAGCATGGCAGCATCCAGGCAGACATGGTGCTGGGGAAGAAGCTGAGAGTTCTCTATCTGAATCAGCAGGTGGCAGGAAGACTAAGTGAGCCACTGGACCTGGTTTTAGCTTCTGAGACTTCAAGCCACTAGTGATGCATGTCCTCCAACAAGACACACCCACTCAACAAGGCCACAGTTTCTAATAGGGCCACTCCCTGTGAACCCATGGGGGCCATTTCCATTCAAACCACCACAAGTGGTATCTGTAGTTTCTAAGGAGGTAACAGTGAACACAGAGACACAAACTATAAAGTTGCTTTTCAGTGAAAGAAGATAGAACACAAAATGAACAGTAAATCAATGAGCACCACTTCTGGTTTCCATAGCTGTGAAATTAAACAGATTGAAGCTGTTATTCTTTCCCATGTGTGCTTAGCCACTTAACAGAATGAGATACTACGATAGCAAAGCAGAAACACAAATATGACCACATTAGTTATCAATCCATAAGCCACACACAAGCCTCTTCTGGTCCTCATTGCCGGAAGGATCCAGCCCCAGCTCTCTAGTATGTGATCTTTCTTTAGTGTGTAAAGATACTCCTCTTTATAGGGTTTTGTCCTGACACTCTCCATAGACCTAGGACCTACCCCATTTAGGCCTTAGGTATCAGTTCTAAAGCCCTAAGTACAACTGCAACTCCCCATGTTGGGGACATTATTTGATAGATGATCCTCTCAGAGGAGATATTTGACCAGTGACCATCTCATTGGAGGTCTTATTTAATGAGTGATAATTATCATAGGATGGGATACTAGACAGTGATAATCTCACAGGAGGTATGTCTTTGATCTATGACCACCTCACTGAAAGCATGATTAATCTGTGATTGTCTCTCTTACAAGCTTATGATCTCAGGGCAAGGACTTTATTGACTCCATACTCTAAGCCACAGTTGAGGTCCTGAGCCCAGCAGGTATTACTTAGAAGAAAAGCAAGCCAATGGGCTCTTGAATGAGGATTCCTTGATCCTTTGATTGTGGAAACCTCTCATTGTGGTTTGTCCAATCTTCTTCTCCAGAGCTAATTTGTAAGAACAGGAACTTTAAACTGAAAAATGCAGTCAAGTTCTGAGTCATTGTAGCCTTTAATATAGCTACCTGGACATGGGGGGGGAGCACATTGCTTTGAAAGGGGCAGGCCAGGGACAGTCATGATGTCATGACAATCTTTTAAGTTCCTGAAGGCATGCATTCCTGGTCTGGCTTCTTCACTTTCAGGAAACCCCTTCAAAGTGACTTTACTAAGAAGATGTGAGACTTAGGCCTCACAACTTTCCTCCAAATCTTTGTGTTTTCCTGTCTTAGTTACAGCATTATTGCTATTGAGAGACTGTGACTGCAGTGGTGGCACACACCTTTAATCCCAGTACTTGGGAGACAGAGACAGGTGTATTTCTGAGTTCGAGGCCAGCCTAGTTTACAGAGTGAGTTCCAGGACAGCCAGGGCTACATAAAGAAACTCTGTCTTGAAAAACAAACAGAGAGAGAGAGAGAGAGAGAGAGAGAGAGACCATGACCACAGCAACTCATATAAAGGAAATAGTTCATAGGGGCTGATATAAAGGAAATAGTTCATAGGGGCTGGCTTACAGTTTTAGTGGTTTAGTCCATTATTGTCATGGTGGGAAGCATGGAGGCCTGCAGGGAGACATGGTACTAGAGAAGAAAATAAGAGTTCTACAACTGGATCTGCAGGTAGCTGGAAGAGACAGTCACTAGGCCTAGCTTGAGTTCCTGAAACTTCAAAGTCCATACACCCTGCCCTCAGTGACACACTTCTTCCAACAGGCTACACTTCCAATGATGTCACTTCCTGTGTGTCTATGGGGGCCATTTTCATTCAGACCACCATGCTTCTCTAGTCAGCCTTTGTGCTCTGGTCCAATTGTACCTTCTTTTTTTCCCTAGTCTTGCCCCATTAGTCTGGGCTCTAAATCCAATTCACTCCAAGTTCCTCAAGTAGTTCTCACGGTAGTCTCACCCTCACTCAAATAGGGCTAACCATTCACTCTGCAGATCCTCTCTGATGGGCTGAAAGTAGGTGCAGCCTTCCCGCTGGAAGTGATGAGAAACATGCAAGGTAACCTTAGCACCAGTGTCACCAGCCTGGCTGCCTTCCCAGTGGCTTTTGCTAGTTGTCTTCTCCACAGTAGCCCAGGCTCAAAGGCACAGTCACCCACTATGTTGCCCCAATCCATCTCCCTTCTTAGTTAATTTGTTTTCGAATGCTGAGGAATCTGACTTTATAACCTATTCCACATCTAGCCTCTTCCTTTGCCCTTTCTTTTATAACGCTAGTAAAATTCTGGATTCACAGCACTTCCCTTAACTATAGATAGGCTGCCTGTGTGCTTCTCTGTCTCATCATGTTTTAGCTCCCTCCTGCACATGAACCCAATGCTACATGTGTTATTAGCTCTGCTCAACATGGGTTCTTACATACTCCATCTTCTCATCATCCTTCCTGCTGCCAAATGCTTACTACCTCAAACCATCATTCCTTACACATGTTCCACTTTGGGAGCCCTGGCCCCTGGCTCACATGGCTTCTTCTGCCTGGAAACTTTTACATTTGGCCTTGGGTTTCTAAATCCAGTTTGACTATCTGTTGTTCAACAGAGGTTTCCCAGCTGTCCTTTGGGTTCTGCCTTCTCATGATTCTACCACTTTTTCGTGTACTTAAAATTGACATCCACCAGGACCTGTGTCTCACATTTAAAATCTCAACACTTAGGAGGCTGAGGAGGGGTGATCTGGAGTTTGAGGTGACACAGTGACACTCAGCACAATATACTTTCATGTTAGTTTGTGGACTTAGAGAGGGCAGGCCTGGTGCTGGAATAGTGTCTTATAGATAATAGGTTCTCAACAAAAATACTCCTTGAATGGGTTTTTAATAAAAACCAAATAAGATAGTAATAGCATCATAGATTTATTTGCATGTTCTATATGCTAAGACAGTTCTGCAAGTTTTGCATACCCACAAAGCCCTTCCCACCAGCCTTGGAGATGATCTTTGGAGGAAATACACACTGAGAGGTGTGAGAATGAGGACATAGGAGGTTGATAAACTTGGCTGAGGTCATGGGTCAGTTAAGAGCTGGAGCTGGATTTGGACCTCTTTCCTACTTCCTGGAATACAAAGACAAGGGCTTGACCCTTGTTATGGTTTTATATGGTTTGAGTGTGAGCCCTAAGGTTCATGGGCTAAAAGCTTGGTCTCTAGTGTGTGGAAGTTTTGAGGAGTAGAGTTTTCAAGTGCAAGGGGATTAGATCAAATTATTCTCTCCCTCAGGGAGGGGCTAATATTGTTCCCAAGGTATTTTTAGTCAGTCCCCAGAAGTGCATGTTGCTATAAACAGTGCAAACCTAGTCTCTGACTCTCACTGGCCTCCTATCTCATGACATAATCTCTTCACACATGCTCCAGCCATTGCAAAGCCATTTCCCATGAGGCCATTGACAGAGGCTAAATAGGTGTAGCATCCTTATCTAGGGCTTCTAAACCTACGAGCTAAATGCTTTGCTAGGGCTATGCTTCTATAAGAACATGGGTTTTTCTGTCATATTGCTGGACTATGAACCGGCCACTTACAAGTGATGGCTGGTCACTGTGGCCCTTGAAGGTCCACCGAACAAGGTGCTGCTGGATGACTAATGGTCCAGTCTGTCTAGTGGTGGTACTCTATGTCAGCTGCATTCAAACAGACTCTATGGGTCACTTGAGTGTGGGTTTCTGTGTCACCATGTGAGTTTGTGAATATGTTTGTGTTTATCTCTGTCCCTATGGGAGACAGTATATGATTGTGTATGTATACCTGGATTCAATTATATGTGTGTTTGTGTACAGTTCCCTAAAGAGAGAAGACACATTCTGCTTTAAGAAACTCTTCCAGAAGGAAGGTCCACATGGCATGGCATAGATAACTAACGTGAGAATCACATACAGGTAGAGACAGCAGAGGGCATTGTGGCATATGCCTCTTGTGTAGTCTATGGCAGTGATTCTCAAACCATCATTCACAACCCTCTAGTGATTGAATGACCCTTTTACAGTGGTCTTATGTCAGATGTACTGCATATTAGATATTTACATTATGCTTCATAACAGTAGCAAATTATGATCTTGAAGTAGCAACAAAAATAATTTTATGGTTGGGGATCATCAAAAACTGAGGAACTGTATTAAAGGGTTGCCATATTAGGCAGGCTGAGAACCACGGCTCTAGGTGCTGTGGTTCTTCCTAGGACAGGACAATGGAGGAAGAAGCCCTGCCCGTGAGGGAACTTCTCAAAAAGCAGAGAAGGCACCAAGGAGCATATTCCAGAAGGTAAAGAGTTGAGAACGTAGTGTGGCAGTCACCCTCAGGAGTCAGCGGCACTGGAGGCCCTCAGTATGGCTCAGCCTCTGGATACACTTACCTCTCAGCCATCCAGGTGGCCAGCTCTAGCCAGAATGGGAAGTGGCAGCTTGGGCTTCCAGGAAGTGCATTGGCATTAGAAACTCAGTAGAAAGGTAAGAAGAGGAGTGGAATGTGCCTTACTGTGTACTTACACTCCAGGGCCCTACCCACAGCACTTCTTACCATGGGTCTGGTACCTAAGCAACCTTTAGACAGCATGAACTCAGACCACAGGACAGAGAACACAGTGAACAGTACTTTAGAGAGAGGATGCGGGAAGCATTCGTTGATTTCTTTTTAGTAGGAAACTTAATCATCCCTCATCGTCAAAGATCAAAACTTAGCACATACTGAAGTCATCTTCTGACAGAAATCGGGATGTTGCCAAAAAGTACCCCTAAACCAGCATAGACTCCAGCCTCAGATACCCACTCATGGACCCCCACCTTAGGTACCCACTCCATCCTAACACAGTGATGTGGTTGTGTCCTCGGTGTAGAGGGGGCATCCTACAGGTGGCCACCTTTGCGTCCTTGGTGACTCGGGAACATGCTGGCTGTCACTGAGATTGGACTGGCTCCCTTCTGCTCCTGAGCTGCTGGTGGAGGTCTGGAGGAGCAGGGACAGCTCCCACTCCAAATCCTCAATCCTCTGAGCCAGGTGGATCCTTCGCACTTCCAGCATCAGCGCCTGTGTGCTCTTCAGGATAGAACAGACGTAGAACAAGGAGAGGTGAGCTCCAGGAGTCCTCACTTCCCATTGCCCTTTGTCACAATGATGCTCCCTGAATACCAACATCCCCCACCCTCAAGAATGGATCGGGAGATTCCTCTAGGGACCAAAATCGCTCAATGGAAATGGTATGCCCAGCTTTTGCCATAAATGAGTCAGATAACAGTCAATTAAATCACTAGATAGTCCACATATATAAATCATTTGGAATAACTAAACAGTTAAACCTCATCGGCACTGTAGCACTCCGCCTCAGCCCGTTTGTTCTTCCCTCACCTCTAGGAATAGTTTCAGTTAATATTTCCTAAGAATGAAGTTTCCCTGCTTCTATGTCCTCACTGAGTTCCTTATCTTCACAGCTGTCCTCTGCAGCAGAGGAAGGGGAGCTTGGAGAGGAAGCAGACCCTTGGCTCAGCATGAAGCCCACAGTTCAGCCTGACCAGAAACTCCCTGCATCTTGTTCTCCTCTAGCTTTTCTTATGTCTTCATCTCTAGAGACACCAGTCAAGGTAGGAAAACTCAGAAAACACAGATCATGGAGAGTCCCTGGGACCAGAAGCACGCTCTGTCAACTAGGCAAAATCTACAATAATCCTGGTACTTGCTATGTAGCTGAAGCTAGCCGCTAGCCTCCAAACTTCTCTCTCTCTCTCTCTCTCTCTCTCTCTCTCTCTCTCTCTCTCTCTCCCTCCCTCCCTCCCTCCCTCCCTCCCTCTCTCTCTCTCTCTCTCTCTCTTTCTCTCTCTCTGTGTGTGTGTATGTCTATCTGTTGTCTGTGTGTGTCTGTCACTCTATCTGTGTCTCTTTGTGTGTGTGTGTCTGTGTGTGTGTGTTATTATTGTATATGATGGAGATCAAAGGACAAGTATAGGAGTCAGCTCTTTCTTTCCATCTGGGTTCCAGGAATCACATTCACCCAGACTGCCAGTTTCCACAAGTGCCTTCACATGCTGAGCCACATTGATTTTCTGCCTCCAAATCCCAGGTACTGAGTTTATAGCACCACTGAACCTGGTACAACAACTATTTCTATTAATCTCGTCCGTATTTCTATAATCGTTCTAGCTATGAATGTCCTTAGAGAACTGCACTCCAACTTCAGTGCAGAGGCATCCCTGCCTGTATCCTCAGCCCTGGGTCCTCCTCACTCGGCCTTTCATGTGCCAAACAAAATGCAGCCTGCAGCCATGGCTACTGGATGTTCTGGTCATAATCCACCTCTGTGCAAGGGGCTCTGACACTATGGGCTCCCCCTGTGGACACTGGAGCTGCTGAGGTGTCCACTGGCTAGGCTTACCGTAGAGGTGTCCTCTTCCCCTAGGGGGACTTGGTCCAGCTTGCCAGCCTCTTTCTGGAGCTCCAGGGCTTGAGCACTGAGCCAAAAGAACTCCTCATTCAGCTCATCCAGCGCCTCTTCCACTTGCCACATCCTTTTCTAAAACCACAAAACATCGTTTGCTTTCTTTCTTTCTTATAGGGCTCAGTCTTGCTATCTTTCCAAGGCAGACCTTGAACTTTTGAATTCACCAGCTCCTTCCTTGGGTACCCCTGTAGACTGGGCCATAGATGTGTGTCCCCCGGCAGCAGGGGACTGTATTTGATGCTGAAGAACTAAGCCTGGGCTCTTCAGGAAAGCTCTCCATCACTGAGCCTTGCCTCCTGCCAGCTCCTCGTCAGTTTTACTTCCATTATCATTTCATTAACTGTTCCCCACTGTGCCGCGAAGCACCACTCATGCTGGATGCTCTCAGGGTGCTCAGAGCCTCCCGAGTCAACCCAGACCCACAGGAAAGACGAGTGTAAGGGATGCGCTAGGCTGCAGGAGCAGAAAAGACACCGAACCTGGAGGTGAGATCAAAGAGAAGAAATGCCAACTGAATTTTAAAAACTGGACGGGAGTTACTTGGGCGGAGTGTGGGGGAAAAGATAATGTAAGCAAAGAGAACAGCATTCTACAAAGGCTAGAGATATAAGATAGTATAGAGGATGTGTATCTAGCAGGCTGTCTGTCCATCCATCTACCCCCTCCCTGCCTATTTACTCAAATCACCATCCATTCACCCACCCTCCATCCATTTACCCCCTTCCAAAGCCATCAATCATCTCCCCCTCCATCCATCCACACATCTATGTCCTTATCTGCCTATCTACTCAGCTTCTCAAACATCAATCTGTGTTTCCACCCACCCACCCATATTACCTACCCTCACTCTACCTATGCATCTGTACACCCTTCTTTATTCATGCACCCATAGATTAAGTAATACTTATTGGGGACCCGGAGAGACTCTCTCAGCAATTAAGAACATTGTAGCTCTTTCAGAGAACCTAGGTTTAGTTCCCCCGCACCCACGTGGTGGCTCACAACCACCCATAAACCAGTTACAAGTAATCAGACACTCTCTTCTGAGTTCTATGGACATAAGAAATGCACATGGTGCACAGACATACATGCAAGAAAACACTCATAGACATGAAATAAAAATAAACCTTTTTTAAATTTTTTAAAAGAAATGTTTACTGCACACCCACCAAGCACTGAGGACAATGTTTTGGTATTTTGTTAATGAGCTTCTATGAGTTTGTAGTCTATCAAGAAAGACAGACACACAAGGAAAGAGGTTAGATGTGATAAATAGTGTCTGAACAGATTTTGGGTTGCTGCGGGAAATAGTTAAAATTGGCAGCATGGAATTTCATTTGGAAAGTGGAAGAAGACGCTAGGGAAAGGCGTATTTAGGGGCCGTGGAAAGCTAGTCAGCCAGGGTCTGAGTGTTCTTCCTGCCACTGAGGGATCATCAAGGACTACGGCGTCAGAGTCTTCCTGGTTATAAAACCCACACTGGGGGTGGCAGTATGCGCACTTGAAAAATAAATGTTTCAGACTCCCTAATAGAACTGATTATAGTGCTAAATGTTGGTTAAAGCTGTTGTAGAATGAATAGGAGACAAGAAGTTTAGCCAGGTATAATAGCTCATGCCTAGGCCGGGCGTGGTGGCGCACGCCTGTAATCCTAGCACTTAGGAGGCAGAGGCAGGCAGATTTCTGAGTTCAAGGCCAGCCTGGTCTACAAGGTGAGTTCCAGGACAGCCAGGACTACACAGAGAAACCCTGTCTCGAAAAACAAACAAACAAAAAAAAAATAGCTCATGCCTGTAATCCCAAAACTCAGGAGTCTGAAGCAAGAGTATTGGCATGCATCCAAGACCAGCCTCAAAATGAGACGAGGCTTCAAAACAGACAAATGAGTTTAATTCCCGGCATCCACATGGTGGCTTACAGCCTCGGTAACTTCCGTCTTCTGGCCTCTACTTGTGTTCTGTGACACAAGTGCATTTATAGTCAAACACACACACACACACACACACACACACACACACACACTGAGTAAGGGAGACAGAGACAGAAAGACAGAGAGAGATCCTATATTCATGGATTAGAAGAATTAACATTGGGTTAAACTGTCCATACTTTTCAAAGTAATGTACTGACTCAGTGTATATTTTTGTCAAAACACTAATGATGTTATTCCCACAAATACACACATAAAAATAATAACCTCAAAGTTTGAATAGAGTTAAAAACAGAGAACCCAAACAGTCAAAGTAATCCAGAGGCAAAAAGCAAGCAAACAAACAAACACACCGGAGGCATTAGCACACCCTACTTTAAAACATATAACACAGGACTGGAAAAAAATCAGTTTAGTGGTAAAAGTACTTGTTAATCTTGCAGAGGACCCAGGTTCAATTTCTAACTCTCACGTAGCAACGTACAACCACCTGAGTTGCGAAATCTACTTCCAGGGGATCCAATAGCTTTTCCTGACCTCTGCAGACACTCAGGCATGTACATGGAACTCATACATATATGCAAGCAAAACACCCATACATGTAAAATAATAATTAAAAATAATAAAACATGCTACAAGCTGGGCATCATGGTGCCAACCTGTAATCAATCCCAGCATGGGGACAGGGAGATCAGGGTTCATGGGCACCACAGGCTACTTGGAAGTTGGCAGCCTGGATTACATGGAACCTTGGTTTTGACAAAAGAAAAGATAAATATCAGCTAAAGGAAAAGGCTCTACCCACTGCAAAAGACATAAACTGAGTTCTTTATCATGAAAAAGAAATTCAAAGTAGAGCAAAAACCTAAATATTAGATCTGAGGCAGTGAATGCAGTAAAGGAAACATGGGTGGGGTGATGCTTTAGGGCTGAGAATGGACTATGGCTTTTGGATATGTGTCCCTAAGCACTGGCAACAAAAACAACCCAGCCAAGCAGCAGGAGCTGATCCACAGGGTAGGCATGGATCTGCAGCACAGGAGGAGGTAACTGAGAATTATTCATCTGACCAAAACTTAGTATCTCGGGTATGTGAGGAACCCAATACAGCAACAAACAAATCACACAAACACAGCCCAAACTCATAGTCCGTTCAAACAGGGAAAGGAAAGGAATAGGACAGTGTCACAAATTGTCAGGGAAGTACAAGAAGATGGCTCACCCCAGGAAGAATGGCTGTCATCAAGTGGCAAAAATCACATCACTGGCAAGGACACAGAGAAGTCTTATACATAGGTGGTGAAAATGTGAATTGATCATTGTGGAAAACATGCTGGAGGCTACTCAAAACGAAAACAAAGCACTCCTCTCCAGCATGAATCCACAATATGATCCAGAAATCACATTTCCGGGCACATATCCTAAAGTATTCAAACCAGTTTGTTAGAAGCATATCTATACTCTTGTGTTTGTTGAATATTATTAATGGTAGCCAAGATAATGGCATCATCCTAGGTGTCCACTAATAGATCAATAGATAAATATTACTAGCCACAAAATGCTTTTATCATGTGGCTGGAATTGGAGAATATTATAAAAGCTACAATACATCAGACACAAAGGGACAAGTGACCTGACTTAACTTGTGTGTGGAAGCTGAAATGTTTATCTCATTGCACGAAGATTCTTTTAAGCCTCACAGGCTTCCATTTCCTGTCCTTGAGAATATTGTCACCAGTTACTGAATACATGTTGATTCCCCTGACCAATATTCACTAGTCATAAAATAGCTATTCTTGCCACTTTCTCTCCAAAGTTGTGCTTGATTTCTGTCTTCCAGACTTTTAAAGTGACTAGGAAATGAACAGGATTGACAGAGAGGACAGAGAGACACCCAGAACCCTGGGTGGGTCAAGGTGAGTGGAGAAATTGTCCCAAGTTCTTGGGCTGTCCCTACCTGCAGGTCAACATCAGGTCTGTGTCTGAGTCCAGCCCCAAGGATCCATTTCTCAGGAGTTGTGGTCTGATCCTCTCTTCCTTTAGTGTCTTCCTGGGGGAGCTGGGGAGGTTCTGGGGCCTGCTGGGGTCTATGGATGAGGGAAAGAAAGGTTCCATTTGGGCTTCACATGCAGTAGGAGAGAGCTGTCTCCTACAAGTTGTTCCCTAAACTCTATGCATGTACCACATCTTCCCCCACACATACAATAAACAAACCAACCAATATAATAAACATAGTCTACATAAGCAAATGAGCTCATCACAGCCCGTGGGTGGGACTTGGGGAAGGATAGTAAGAGATCCCCATGGAAGAATTCAGTACATGGTGGTGAGAGGAAGAATTAAGTAGGCTGAAGCATGAGGTCTCGGGGTCTGCCAGAATCACGTGGGCTCGGTCTCAAAGGCGGGAACACTTTGACTACATGCTGTCAATAAGCTTTCATAACAAACACGGATGGCCTCGGTGAGCATAAAGAACCTTCAAATCTTGTAGTTGGATTTGAGTTTCTAAGGCTTCAAATCAAGTTGTGTTGTGGAAAACGAGACAGCCACAGTCAGAGATGTAAGAGTCATCCTTAGAAGCACCTCTTGTGGACTGGCAGGCCTGTCCCTACCTTATGCTCTGGGGTTCCTGGTCAAGGACCGGAGGCTGTCCCATCATGGGTGAGTCCTTTTGATTGGTGGAGTGAGGCTGCTCATCACAGTGACTAGAGCCCTAGGAAGAACAGACAGTGTTGTAGTCTACAAAAGAAAAACAGAGTCTACGGTTTCAGACCAGAGTTCATGGCCAAGTGCAAAAGCAAGGCTCCAGGGAATATGTTGAGTTGTGATTGTCTGTGCATATTTTTTATGGACATTTGCATGCATGATGGGTCAGTGGGTTCCACTTAGCTCCATGGCAATCTGTTTTGCTCACACGTAGGTACATGCATGCACCATTGGCTCATGGGTCTTATTTAACTCCAAAGGACGATGACAAGGGTAACAGGCAGGCTCGTGTGTATCCAGTTGCCTCTGGGGGCCTCTCACCTTCCTGCTGGCCCCAACTGGTGGCTCACGTGCCTGAGAAAGTGCAGATGACAGGGCAGTGAGGACTCTGTCAAGCTCTGGCTGGAAGCCCAGGGAAGAGATGCTTGGAGGATAGCCTGGAGAAGCAGACCGAACAGACACACCTCAACATAGACATCTCAGCCTAGCATAGATATACGACACGACATCCAATTTCCCTGCTCCTGGATTCCTAGCCTTGTGTGGGGCTAAGCACATGCCCCTCCCCTTCTCATTGTCTTTTCCTCTTGGGCCACAATCGACTCTTGATGAGATGGACACTTTACTGTGTGAGATGCTTTGAATTGAGCCTTGCTCACCTATGGAAGTTACCCTGTGCACAAATATACACATGAGCTCTTTCCTCTGTGTGTCGAATTATTTCTTGGTTATGTTTATGAATACAATATTCATAGATGTGCTGATCTCTTATACACATCTCTCCACAGTTTCTCTGCCTTTCTCCAGCGGTGCTCACCATACAATCCTACAGACACATCTCCCTCTGTCCCCCACACCTGGTGGTGCTATATCCTGCATAGCCTCCCAAGAGAGCACGACATTCCATCCTGAGAAGTTTTCCTGGGCTACAGGCCAAATGTTGCCTGAGCTTAGACAAATTGTTTAATTTTTTCCTGTTTGATGGAATTTCATATCCTGTTGATTGGAGGAGGGGCACAGACCCTCACCAAGGAAAATCCTCAACCCTCTGCCTTATAATACATAATGGTCCAGGATGGAAATAGGCTTCATCTAGCTTCCAAATGCACCCTGTCAGTAAGCACCCCAGGTCAGAAGGTAGGAGAAGGGAGCATCTGGACACAGCTTTACAGCTTCAAAGAAAATGGGCTTTCTTGGTCATCCTCACAATCATTGGCCAGAGATAATAAGATGGGAGAATACTGACCAGAAGTCCAAGGAAAAGAATTGGAGTAGAAGGAAGCTCATAGAAGTCTCAAATCCCTGTGCGGGTGTTAGACGGGATTGAGAAGAGTTCCCAATGGATGTCTGACCCAATTTACAGATCCCTCCCCAAGGCCAGTCACCCAACACCAGAGCCTGGAGTCCTCATGATGCTTGTAGTACATTACAGTATCCCTGCGATCTGGATCTCTCTGTAAGTCCCACCCTTAGACTATGTTAGGCTGGGTATTGACTGTTGTGATTGGGTACTGAGTACCATATGAGATGACTAAGTGGAGTTGCATACTCCGCCTCTATTGCCGACCCTTCTGACCACACCCACCTCTCACCTGGAGCAAGCTGCCAGGATTCTGTCTGAGACGCTGCAGTGTGACTGGCTCGTCCTTCCCGTGGTTCATCCTTCTCCCCAGGAACTGATTCCACCTCGGTTGTGAGCCCTGAGGGCTCAGGCTGGTTGTCCATGACCAGAGATGGAAGTTCTGGCTGGCTGAGGCCCTGGAGAAAGTCCTGGAAGAATCAGAGCTGTGTCACCTCTTAGCAGTTAAGGTCCCCATGGGCTCAAGCTGTCAACAGAATAGTGGCTGCTTTCTGAGTGGTTACCCAGGAGAGGGGCTGACCCGGAGTCCCTGCAGCTGCTGGCTTGCAGCCTCATAGAAGGCCATCGCATCCTTCCTGTGCCTGCTTAGCTGGGCTGCTATGTGAAGACTCTGGTCCTCCAGTTTGTCGTAGAGCGTGCGTACACTGAAGTCCTCCAGTGTCAGGACCTGGGGTGGCTTCCCTGTAGCAGGAGGTCTTAGAGTGAGACTTGAGGATGAACAGGGAGCCGTACAGGTCTGGCTGGGGAGGTGTAGCTATACCCTCCTTAGGGACTTTGTAGGACAAAGAAAAGGAGGCCCACCTGCAAGAGAAAGCCAGATGCTTTCCACCCCAGGCAACACTGGAGAAGAAGGAGGGTGATGGGGAGGGGATTGAGAGAGCTGTATGGGCAGTAAGCGGCAGGTGAGAACCTCTGTGGCTGTGACTGGAAGGGGCTTTGATTGCAACCCAGCTGGCCTCGGCCTTCCTGAGAGAGCCGCTTGCTCTCCTCTCGAGCCCCGTCAGATGTTCTACGCTCAGCCCTTCCCTCCGCTTGCGCCCTCATCACTGTCTGTGTTCCCTCAGCTGTAGTGGTTTGTGCCCAGCCCTTTGATGCCAATGCTCTTTGGACTCCTGTCTAGCTGGACTTCTCCAGCACCCTTGCTGTGAGCGCCCCCACAGCTCCAAGCACTGAGTCCAACAAGTACTTATTTGTCAAGGAATATGACCCGAGTCAACTTTAGAAGGGGAAGAATTGGGGTGACTCCATCAATGTCCCTGCCTACCCAGCCTCTGGCTCCAGTGGACTCTTGTAAGTCCTGTCATGGCTTTCTATTGCCCTTGGCCCCATTTTCATCCACCTATTCAGCTCTACAAGAGGGAAAACAGGATGACAAAGACCCCTTTCCAGGTGCAATACTAAAGAAAAACTCGGTGCACCAGGATTCTGCATCAAGAAGCACTAGTCTTCAAAAGTGAGGGGAAAGTGATGGAATTCCCAAATAAGAAGAAGCAGAAGGAGTCTGCCACCGTGTCACCTGCCATGTAGAAATGCTCACAGGAGCCCTGGAGTGTGACATGAAAGGATGCTGAACAGAGACTCTCTTGAAGCTAGAGAGTCACTAAAAGCTATAGAAATTAAAGACCTTAACAATGGTTAACAAGTAAACAGTTGTAGAAGCTGACATTTACTGTAACAACTGTCCATGACTTTATACTTAAAATCCCAGACTGTATGAACTGGGGCATCTTCTGAGCATAGGGAAATCTCTCTACTTAACTTTGGGTCTTGTTTGAGATATTAATACATTAAAAATTATTGAGCTAAAAGCTTTTGCTATTGTAACTTTGATTTGCATTTTATTCTTTGTTTTTCTACACAGCTTGAGAGGTAGATAGAAGAGTAGAGACTGCCTTCCCATGACATTTTGAATGAAAAGAGTCAAAATAAGGGTGTCTGTTCCAAAAGCAGAGATGAAATGGGGACATAATCACTAAATTCTTCACAAAACAAAGCTAACGTAATAGTACTATGACAATTCCAAGCCAAGACATCGCATAACTGTGGGCAATGGATGTATTGCTACAACCAGAAAACCTACCAAAACTCACGAAGAAATAGAAAATCCAGAGGATACATAACCAGTAAAGAGAGCAAGGTTCCAGAAAGAAACCACTACATCTTTGGTCAAACGATTTCAGCAAAGGTTCCGAGACTATGGGGAGTCTTTTTAATAAATGATTCTGAAAAAAACTGGATGCTCACATGTCAAGGGACAGGTCTGTATTCTTACTTAATCCCACTTCCAGAAGTAAAGCAAAAATGGATCAAAATTCTAAATATAGAACCTAAAAAAAAAAATCAAACCCTTAGGGGGTGGGAAACTGCAAATCCATCATAATATTGGATTTGTCCTTGATTTAATATCAAAAATATAGTAAATAGTAAGAAAAAATGCAGTGCACACTTCATTTAGCCTAAAATAACTGTATCTTGAAGATGCTGATGGCTGGAGCTCATGTTAGTGACAGAACACAAATTCAGCAGGCACAAAGACTGTGTTTAATGCCCAGCACCTCTTTTACACATACAGGACTACCCAACACAATGCTTTGTGGGTGCATTCTGTTTTCCCAGATAGACTGGGAATTCCTGAGTGTGAAGACTATTTCTCAACTATCTCTGTGTGTTGTGTCTCCTAGTATTTGTCAATATCTCCTAAGTGAGAAAAGACACTATAACCATTACAAAGGCAATCTAGAGAATTGCAGAAGATATTCTCAAATTACATATGTGATGATAGGTTTAATATCCAGAATATACAGAGAAGTCCTAATCCTAGAAGATGAATACCCTGATTCAAAATGAGCAAAGGACTCACCTAGACTTTCATTCAAGATCCTGCACACAGCCAAGAAGTGTGTGAAGAAATGCTCACTGTCTTCAGTCATCGGGGAAAAGCAAATGAAAACCAAAGGAAAACACCCCAAGCCCATGAGGATGGCTTCTACCAAGAGGAGTGCTTTGCCAAAGGTATGAGGAGCTGGAACTCAAAGGAGAGAGAGGGTCTCCTCCCAGCAGTCTCTTCCCGTGCCCTTCTGCTCAGCATCCC
This sequence comes from Apodemus agrarius, assembly GCA_964023405.1. NCBI lineage: Eukaryota > Metazoa > Chordata > Mammalia > Rodentia > Muridae > Apodemus > Apodemus agrarius. The sequence continues at coordinate 54,061,642 of OZ030013.1, read as the reverse complement.
CGTCACAGTGGGTGCTACGTGCTGTGAAGGATGAAAATGGTCCAGGAGGGGAAGTCTGAACTCTAAGAGGAAACTGACAGTCACAGTCCCCTTAGAATGAAAGCACTTCTCCTTGCTACCCCTGAGCTGAACCAGGGCAATTAAAGAATTGTCCCTGGCTATAGAACCGACTGGCATAAAAGTAACTAACAATTGGAGAGTCTTGCCTCAAACCCAGGGCCACCCTTTCTGCACACCACACTTGCTGCGGACCTCTGAAGACTCATATTTCTTGGCCCAGTCTTTCTATCTGTAAAATGGAAAAACAGCTGGACATGCTCATTTGTTAGTATCAATAGGAGACTCCGGTGGATGAATGATGTCTCTTATGGCCCATTGGTACCCAAGACACATGAGGCACTGCACCAGAGGGTATGCCTGGGAAAGGTGTGGGGATGACGCAGAGAGAAGGGGACTTAATGCACACTTGTAGGTACCTGCACCCTGAGTCACATCCTTCTCCCTAGAATCAGCTTCTTTGCCTGAACCCTGAGGACCAAGGTCTTCACAGGACAGGAGTCTGGAAGAAAGATCTGGCCTCAACATGCAGACACACACTTGCTGGAAGCCCCTCTGAGAAGCTCCTCATAGGTTACTGGATTGCTCTGTCCATGGTCTACACCACCAGGGCAAAGTTCAGCAGTGCTTGGCTCTTAGGAGGGACACGTGGTACTTACAGAAGCCCCTACATAGGACTGGTCTAGCACAGGTGCATAGAGAAATGGCTTACTTTCCCTGAGGGACACATACCCAGCAGGAGTATGAGGCCGCCCCATGCTTCTCCACTGAGACGCCATGCAAGCCTCTGTGGGCCATTCCTGAGGCATGGCAGGTTTGAGAAGGAGGCCAAGGCCAGTGAGCAGAGCTGTTGCCAAGCCAGCAGCCAGTAGCACCCCTGAGAGTTGGAAAGGAAAGAGATTCGTGTTGGGTCCTCGGACATCATTCCCTGAGAAATCTCAGCAGGGATTGGGCAGTATCTTCTAGCAATGGGCTGGACTAGGTTTCTCCTGATCTCAAGATCCAACCTAGGGATCTGAGATCGTGACGGATGGGGACAGTCAGGAAGGATGGTGAGAAAGCCTCTTCTGAAGTGACTCCCATCATGGCCCTGTTCCCAGGTGCCACTCTCAGGACCAATGGCTTCAGTGGTGCAGGAAGGCAGGACGAGAAAGACCACTCCCAATGGAGGAAATTGGAATCTCGTTGCGTACAACTGACACCCTCACTTCAGACCAAGTTTTACTCGTCACCTGTGGGGCTGTCACCGGAGTCCCAGGAGGACTGGCTCACACTAGAGCCCTGCTGAAAGGTCCCAGCTACCATGTCTGAATTGGTACCTGTGATCACTGTCCAGTCTGGGCCTAGGGTCAATATCCTGTGCCTGAGGACCCCGAGCCTGCCAAGCTGATACGGAGAGGAGGGCTGCACGGGGGACAGGCCAGCACCACAAGCTGCCCCCTCCTCCTTCACCAGTACCACCGCAATGTTCTCAGGCTGTCCGTTGTCTTGAAATACATAAGTGCCTGGATCTAGGAACTGATGGGCAAAGCTGGGGAGTAAAGAGACAGAATGTGGGAGCTGGCTTTGATAGGCCACTCAAGCCAGGGTGAGCGCGGTATCGTTGGTTATGGCCGAGACTGTCAGTGCATTAAAACAGTCTGGTCTAGCTCAAGTACCCACAAAGCTCCACTCTGCCAAAATGCTCTGCCTACCTGGGTACCACCTAATCCTGCCCAACTCTATTCCAGATAGACCCCTCCTAGACTTTCTGTCCTGGCTTCTCGTCAGGAAGGGCAGCAACATGCCCACCCCCACCCCTATCCCCAGTTCCCAGGCAGATCAACTGTGTTACCGCGAGAGGCTGAGATTTGTCTCTCGGACTAAATGGTCTAGTCTCCTGAAGGCACCGAAGTCCCAGTGGGAGTTGCTGTTCAGCAGGTGCTGCCTCTGGTACATGGGGTAGTGACTGGCTGACCTGTCTGAGGGATGGATGCACATGGGTCGGGGCTGTGGTCCAGATACAATCCCAAGCCCGGACCTGGGCAGCCCCAAAGCAGAACCCATCACTCAGGCCTAAGGTGAGTGGGTAGAACTGAGACGTGTCAAGCAAGCCCTTCTATTCCTCTGCCCACGGATGTCTTCCAGAGTCAAATGGGCTGGGTATGGCAACCAGGCCCTTTGTAATGAGCCCAGCTGATTCTCTAACACGCGAGCTGTAGGATGCTCTCTACACGGTGATCAGTGCAGCAGGTGCTGTTGACAGCGAGGTGACAAAGCAACTAAGGGGAAAACTGGACCTCTGGCAGAGGCCGCCGGTGGCTCTACTTGAGGTGAGCCTTTCCAGTATGATGGAGAAGGTGGAGTTTCCCAGGTCCCAGTGGGTTCTGGGAAAACGGTGTACACGGAGAGCTTATTTTCTCATGTTCATGTTCATGTTCCTCTCTGATCCACATCACCTTGTATCTCTGAGGCTTTTGCCTCTTCACCTGATTCGCCATGCCTTCAGTACTGTAGTCCCCATGTGCCTGTCCCTGCTTCAGACAGTGCTGTGGGAACAGCCGGGACAACAAGCTACATCACCATGTGAGAACAGAGGCCCATGGAGCCAGGCACATCGGCCCGCTCCACAACAGAGTCCTGGAGAAGAACTCCATGAGCTGAGGTATACTGAGGGGAGTGGACTAATTCCATGACTAGATGGGGGAAGAGGATATGAGGGGGGAGGGAAAATGCGCTCGGGACCAGGAAGGACCCAGGCTTCCTCCTCCTTCTGCAGATGGAGCCTGCTCAGCGGGGCACCTAGAAGTGGGGCTTTCTAAAAGGCAAGCTTTCACCATTTTGAGCAAGGCATCCATCAGTGACTAATGTGCCACAGCAGGAGAGGCTGCCTTGGATCTTTGGAGCAGCTCTCCAGGCATGGCAGGGTGACAGTGTCACAGCTTTGGAAATGATCAGTGAGCAGAGGCTTCAAGGCAAGGTGTGGTAGAGCCTCCCTCAGTGACTGACCTCTGTCCTCAAGACATGAAAGCCTTCCAGGCTACTGGGCTTCAGGGCGAGTCACAGAATGTTGGAACTGGGATATGTGATCCACTTGACTAAAAACAGGGAAACTGAGGCTCAGGAAGGCAGGGAGCAAGTGGGTTGAGAGATGTAGTGTCTATGTGAGATCACCTGTATGGGCAGAGTGGGTTGGAGTGTCAGGACATGCCGGGAGAGCAGGTCCTAGCTCTCAGGGTGGCACTCACTGTGGGGAAGGAGGTGGAGCTGAAAGAGGATCACATCTCCAGATGCTAGGCAGATCGCTGGATTCGGAATCTGGTGATAGATGTTGGGGCGCTCTGGGCCTGTTGTCCTGTGATGCCTTTGCTGTGAGGGACTGGATTCAGTTGTTCCTGGAATAACTGGGAAAGGCACAGTAGAGACCTGGGCCTGAATTGGAGGCATATGCTTGTCCATCAGCCCTATCTGAGGAGCAGGCTCAGCCCCACGAACCATTTTATGAATCCATGGGCCTTGGGGGGGGGGTCCCTGTCACACTCTTATCCCCCCCAAACTCTAGACACAGGTGAGGGGTTTGTGAGGGGCCCTTCAGTTAACTCTGCCTGACCGTTTTTTGGGGGATCAAAGCCACCCCTTTTCCTCAGCTTACCTTGGAACAAGGAGATAAGCATATCCACTCTGGAGATGATGAAACCAAAGGTACCCCGGGGGCCAAACTGGACCAAGTAGACCCTGGCACTCCCTGAGAATTGCAGGTCAGGACCCAGAGTTTCTAAGATCTCCTGCAGACGTGCAGCACCCGATGCCAGAGCGGGGTAAGGTAGCCAAGAAGGACGAGGAGAGCGCCCGTCAAGTTCTGTGGCTGCTCAGAGCTTAACGACAGGAGCTCCATTTCTCTCAAGCCTCCTTCCTCACCCACAGCTGCCCAGGGAACGTGCTACATCCTGGTCCCTCAATTTCTTTCAGAGTGCCAGGATTCCAGCTGGTCCCTCTGCTTGAGTCACTCGAGAGTCCACCTGGCCTTTGCTCCCCTCCTCTCTGTAAGCATCCTGCTTGGAAGTCAATAGGAAACCTCTCACCATAGATCTGCAGCCTAGCACCAAACCAGGAGACCACTGCCACCCACGAAAGACAGAAGACAGAGCTGTCTAGTAGCCATCCCTGCCAGGACTAGGCCCTGGCTCCCACTCCTCCCACAGGAGAAGAAACATCAAGGCTTAAAGGCAATCATGGCAACACCACAGTGGCTATAACCTACCCCTGCCCTGAGCTCAGATGCTTGGTATTGGGAGGCCTGACCCCATTTTTGTGACTCTAAGTGGCTTCCGGTCCTAGACGTCACCGCACATGATCTAATAGCGTCACATGATGCTGATATCTTCCAATGTCCCTCCTGACACTCAGACTGTATGGTGGATGCTAACATAGGAATATCACATGCCCCTTCCTTCCTGCCTTCCCTTAACCCAGAGAATTGAAAGGCCCACAGGCAGTAAACCCAGGCAGGATAGCAGTGATCAAATGGGCTTTCCTCCTTTTCAATTGGTGCTTGGCTCCTCCTTGGCCACAGGTGCTCGCCTTTCCGTCCCCAGGGGGCAGGAGGCTGCCCTCCCAAGCCAGCCTTCCCTGAGTAGGCTCACCTTTTGCATGCTGTCTCCATCCTCGCTCTCCACGCTCAGGATCAGCTTCTTGTCAGGGCCCCAGGACAAGGAGAGCTGGGGAGCGCTGGCCAGACATCTAGTGTCACAGAGTTCTTCTGCGGAGACATACCCCGAGCACCGGCAGCTGCAGGAGAGGAGAGAGTGTGAGGTAGACCCGGGGGCACAGGCCCTCTGAGGCCTGGAGGTGAGTCCTTAGTCCCTCGCCAAGAAGAGTGAACTGTCTGCTTCCCCAGAGGCCATCGCACCGGGAACGGATGTCAGTGAAAGGAACGCCTTATGGTGCAAGGTCCAGACTCTGCTTTGTTCTGTTAGGCTGCTTTGCAGGCTGGTCTTATGTCAAATTGATACAAAAACTGGAAATGAGAAAATTATTCCATCAGATCTGGCCATAAGGCATTTTCTTCTTTAGTGATCGATGTGGGAAAGCCCAGCTCACTGTGGGTGGTTCCATGCCTGGGTTGAGAGTCCTGGGTGGCACAGCCATATCCACTGGAAGCAGTGAGTTATGAAGCCAGCACCAGTGTGTGACGGGTCCAACCAAAGCCGAGCAGATTGCTACAATCACTGCCCTTCTATCTCTAACTTTTGGGTTTTGGTCACTGTGGTGCTGCATTCTTAGGGACTTCCTGCAGTATGATTCATTGTATGTCTTTTCCTGAGAAAATTACATGAGTCTTTTTTTTAGGAGAATCCTAAAATTAACTTTATCTGGCTCTATTTGGAAGTCTTCCTCACGCCCTGGATATCATCACGCTCAGATGAGTGTGTGACTAGATGAGGCCATTACTCCAGAAGTCTTCTTGGCATATCTGCCCTGAGCAAACTCAAACAGTATAATTAGTGCAGGGCAAACAGAGACAGCTAACAAACTCTGACTGGCCAGGAGAATAGGCTACAGATTCAAGGTCTCTTTTTATTATAGGCTTAGAACTCTCTGAAAGTGTAGTTTAAAGATAGGGGGTCATACAGAGTACACCCCTGGAGAAATAGAACTCAATGAATAAGGTAGACTGACTAAAATAACTTTTCCTACTGTATAGTATAGCATAGATAGTGGGACATACAGTAGAAGAAGTTAGGTATTAATATTTGCTACTTATAAAGAAACAGTTCAGATATGTTCTGTTTGTCTGCAGTGCTTTCAAACAGCAAAAACTGCCAGCCTAAATGCGGACTGTTATATACAAAATGTGTTTGCTTCATAGGCGACATCCTTAAAATTCTTTAAATTGGAGTTATAGGACTAATAATGAGAAAAATCTATTCTATTCTGTTTGTATTTTCTAATTGTGACAACTTATAACCCTGGACATGTCATGAAAAGTTTAGCATATATTCTGTACCACCTGGATAATCACTAGTCTGTCTTTGTTCTGTGGGCCTTGGATAAATGAAGAAGCACCTGGTTGTTAGTCCCTCGGAGCAGAAGTGGCCTGATTGCTAGCAAGAGATTCCCAGACCATTACCTCCCTCCCTCCCTCCCTCCCTCCCTCCCTCCCTCCCTCCCTCCCCTCCTCCCCTCTACAACTCCTTATTTCCTGTTCAGGCTGTCCTGTCATCAAGGACTCTAAGACCCTAGGCTGTGAAATGCTCCTGGGAGCCCCTGGCATCTCGGTTCTATAAGAAAGAGGCTGAGCAAGCCAGGGGAAGCAAGCCACTAATTAGAATCCCTCTATGGCCTCTGCATCAGCTCTGCCTCCAGGATCCTGCCCTAGTTGAGTTCCTGTCCGGACTCCCTTCAGTTAAACCCTTTGCTCCCCAACTTTCTTCCTAGTCATGGTTTTCATCAAAGCAATAGAAATCCTAACTAAGAAAGCCACACATAGCAGACAGGACTTATCCCACAATGGAGTGCAGTAGGCGAGGGACAGGCCGATGTACCAGAGTCATTGATTCAGGCATCTTGCTAAGGCAAACATGGGAGAGACCTACAGAGTCCGAAACACTCCTATTGGAGCAGAAAATAACCCCTCCCCCACCTAACCCACAAGACAGTAAGGATAATCAGAGGTCAGGTTTCAGTGAACAAGCATCAATGTTTGGACCAGGGCCTGGGGTGGGACCCCATGGGGTCACCTCTTCCCAGCTCTGTGCTGCAGACCCAAGCTAGTGTTGGACAGGGACCCCTTGGGAAGTACGGACCCAGGGAAGTCCCTGGAAGGAGCTTTCATTGGGCGTGGTGTCCTGTTGGGGCTGGGCTCGACTCCACCTGTCAGAACAAGCCCTCTAGGTCTGCAAGAACAAGTGTGGAGAGGTTTGGGGAGCTGTGTTCACTCACATTCCCAAAGCGGTGCTGAGTTTTCCACCCCCTGGGCCACAGAAGGAGGTACAGTCATACTGCTCTGGGGACACACACTCACGGGTGGCGGACAGGCGGACATCACTGGGTGGGCAGTGCTGGGAGACCTGCAGGAGATGGTATAAAGAGAGAAAATGGAAATATGCCTTGGCCTCGGTGCCTCTACAGGTCTAGTGGAAGTTTTCTCAGCTTTGAAGAACGTTCCAGGGACATGGGGAGATGCCCTGGAGGAGACCGGCGCTCGATATGGGATGCTCCCTGCATGTGGTAATGACGAAATTGGCTGTTGTAAGATATTAAACGGAACACAGCAGAGGGGAGGGTTGGACTAGGGTGTAATAGAGCAGCCCAGAGGCTGGACTGACATACAAGGTCATTTGCCAAAGGAAGGGACATTCCATGCGGCCATCATTATGGTATCCTGAGTGGCCTCCTGGTGGCATGAATCTGGGGGAGGATGCTAGGATGCTGTGGCCCTTTCCTTGGAAGACACATGCGCATTTGGATGGCCCAGCATTCAAGCCCAGTATTAGCCAGACACGATCATGCTCCTTCTAGAACAAAAACATTCTAATTATTGACATTGTAAAAATGTTACTATAATGTGTACTGTGTATAAAATACGTACTGATGTACTGTGTAAATGAAAAAACTAGTGCGCGAGCAACCAGATTTGGACAGTCATCCGATCGACAGGTGATCCTGAGGCCCTGGGAGATGGGTGGGGAGACCTCCAGCCTCACTAGATCTATGACCAGGGACGGCAGGCATGCGTAGGAAGCCAGCCTCTTGCGGATGAACAGCTGAACAGCTGTTTACTGATGGCAGAGAGGAGTCTGGGTGGTCTTCATAAAGGCACTGTCCTACGTGTACTTGTGAAGGGGCTGGAGGACTCTACAGTCCACGTTAAGCTGGCGGAGGGTGGGGGGAGAGGTAGTGTGCTGGTGGCAGGCAAAGAAGGGAAGAAAAACTATGGGACAATCATCCATGGGGAGCTGTGTCTAAGGACTTCTGCAGTGGGCGGGTCAGTGGGCGGAACAGTGGGCGGGGCCAGTTAGGAGACCACTCCTCTCTGAGAGTCTGAGGGTTGATGGAGAAGACTCCAGGGTTTTGGTGTTCTTGGCTGCCATCAAGTGGGAGGCATGGAGGGTGGCCTGGCTTTGACCTGAGTAAGGACACAGGGAAGCAGGGCTGGTTAATGACATGAAGGATACAGGTTCGGATTGCTGCATGGTTTTAGATGCTCCTGGGCTGGTGGAAGTGAGTGCGTGCAAGCCCCAGCCTTGGGGTTGCTAACTCAGTGCCCTGAGTAGGATGCAAAATACACTTCCAACCAATGTCCCCATGCAGGTGCTGGCGCTGCTGTTTCAAGGGGTTCACCAAGAGGGGGAAAAGGGTCACCTGTGCTCTCAGGCAGGCCCCAGCCAGGAAGCGACTGATGGCCCTAGATTGCAGATGAGGCAGGGTTCTGAGGGTACTGAACTCTAGTAGCTAAGGGCTGCCTAAACTCCAGGGCTACGACCAGGTTGGTGTGTGCTGCCCTCTAGTGGAGACAAGACAGAATGACTCATCTTGCTGGCTTTTCTCAAGACAGCAAGGAGCTGGACTGAAAGAATCTTTGTTATTCCTTAGTGTCAGGACAGAGCTTCTGTCTGACATGGGTGTGGGAGGCAATAGGATCCTGACCCAAAAACTCTCTGTTTAGCGCTAGGTATAGGCTTGGGGCTGTCTGTCACATAGAGACATGGGCTCAAAGCTGAAATTTATACACAGGGAGGGTCTATCTGAAATGCAGTCGGCTTCAGGTGGGCAGATGTGCTCTATAGGGAGAGACCCTGTAAGGGTTTTGCAACAAATGGCTGGGGGTCAAGGGAGGTATGCAGCCTCAGTACAAGAGTGGGAGGTTCAAAGAGTCCAAAACCAAATGGCAGGATGAGGGAGCCTCTCGGGAGACACAGCTATGTTTCCAAATCAGCTTAGAGTGAATGGGTGCTGATACAGCTGCCATCAGCTGCTGCCCAGAGTGGGGAGGGGCTGACACTCTCTTGTTGGCCTGTCAGTCAGCCCAGGCAGCCGCGACCCTCCTGCTGGCCACAGCTCTCTGGTTTACAATGTCGCAGAGATGCGCACAAGGCGGATCCAGTCTTGTATGGCCACTGCTGCTGGCCGTGCCCAAGATGCCAGCTCATGGAGAGGAGCCCCCAGAGGCACCTGGGGAGATGCCTGCTCTTCGCAGATGAGGGTGGCACAGTGGCCCGATTTCTCTGAGGACGTGCTGAGGAAATCTTGTTGAGCTGGCAGCAACCCTACACATTATCAAACGCTGTGCCTGCGACCCTGTGTAGGAGCCTCTGGGGTGCTCACCCTCCGTCGCCAATCTGCCCCCCCCATCTGTTGGGCCTACCTCAGGTTGGCAGTCTTCCTCACTGTGGCTGCTGCTCTCCTGGTCAGTTTCCAGACCCCTGTGGTCATAGGAGACATGTCCAGCCTGGCAGATGCAGGAACCATCTGACTTCTGGAAGACCCTGTTCAGACCTCGGCAGGTACAGGTAGGAGCACCTGGGGACAGAGAAATCTGCTTACCTCACTGACACTCAGCTGGGGACCGCCCCATCCAGTCCTCTGGGAGTTTAGGGTCCAGCCATAGAATTCATTCACCAACTTAACCATGCTCTTGGCCTCAGGGGACTGTAAGAAGACACATGAAGTCTCAATTGGCCAATTTCAACCCTGACTTTGTGTTGACATATCTGAAGGCATTTCAAACAACACTGTCTCGAAGATGGCCTTTGGACTACTTAAATCAGTGGCTGTCACCCTTCCTGATGCTGCTGCCCTTAAATACAGTTCCTCATGCTGTGGTGACCCCAAGCCATGAAATTATTTTCATTGCTACTTCATAACTGTAATTTTGCTCCTGTTGTGAATCCAAATGTAAATATCTGTGTTTTCAGATGGTTTTAGGCAAATCCTATGAAAAGATCATTCAACATCTCCCCTCTCCCAGGACTCACATTGATTGAGAACCACTGACTTAAATAGATCTCTCTGAGGTTAAGCCAGGGTATACAGCTTATAAATTAAGTTCCCTGTGATCTTCCTGTGCGGCCTGGGCCGATGCCTGCTAAGCAGAGGTAAGCACTGGGCACCTGGCTCAGGGTTCATTACCATGCACATAATGTGATCCTGGTCCTAGATCCTAGAACATGGGCTCAATTGGCTGCTTCCAGGATGGGGGGGGGGAGGAGGAGGGGGAGGGAGAGGAAGAAGGAAGAGGAAGAAGGAGGAGGAAGAGGAAGAGGAGGAGGAGGAAGAGGAGGACGAGGAGGAGGAGAAGGAGGAGGAGGAGGAGGAGGAGGAGGAGGAGGAGAAGGAGAAGGAGAAGGAGAAGGAGAAGGAGAAGGAGAAGGAGAAGGAGAAGGAGAAGGAGAAGGAGAAGGAGAAGGAGAAGGAGAAGGAGAAGGAGAAGGAGAAGGAGAAGGAGAAGGAGAAGGAGAAGGAGAAGGAGAAGGAGAAGGAGAAGAAGAAGAAGAAGAAGAAGAAGAAGAAGAAGAAGAAGAAGAAGAAGAAGAAGAACCCCGAACAGTAGCCATAGCATCCAAGCCCTATGGCTAGTCTCTGAGCAGAGCCATGCTCTCTGGGCTGAGCTGGCTTCTGCTTGCCCATGAGCTTGTTGGAGGGAGGCCTTGACATGCACACAGAGCTGCACTCCTACATTTTCTCCCACAATGCAGCTCTTCTGACCCGCCACCACTAATCACATGAGGATTGCTTCCTAAGACCTTGCCCTGTGGTTCTGCGGGAAGCAGGAGCAGATGAGGATGACACAACCACCAGAGGCAAGCTGTGCTTGGACCTGGGCTCACCTGCGGGAGAGAAGGCGGCACTCCCACAGGGGAGGCACGCTGCCTGTCCTGGCAGGGCACTGAAGGTGCCTGGGGGGCACGGCTGGCATTCCTCAGACGCTGCTGCTTGGATGTTCCCTCCAAAGGTTCCTGCTGGACAGGGCCTGGGCCTGGATGTCCCCGCAGGACAGTAGTGGCCCACTGGGCAAGGCTGGTTGTGGTAGCTCTCCGAGCCTGCAGGGGGAATCATGCGGGGATTACCATGAGCTTCTTGGGGCACAGGGACAGACCCGAAGCCAGATGGGGAAGGGAATGTCTGATAGAAGGGGGCATCGAGGGCTCTGAGCCCTGCCATCCCTCGTCTCCTGCCCATGGGTCTTCTGGGCACATAGCACACATTTCTATCTTCTTCTCAGATAGATGTGGCTTAGGGAATCTGCTATTGAGCCACCTGGAATGTGGTTCTCTTCCCCTGAGAGTGTTCGGGTCTCCAACTGTGCCCCACTTGGGTACCTGGGCCTTTACACATTGTACTTAATGACTTGCAACCCTAGCAGAGGGTGGAGCTGTGACTTCTAGGCCTGTTTCTTGTCTCACCTAAGGGTCCAGGCCTTACCAGTCTATGCCCAGTCTCTCCTGACACTCACCTTGTGGGCAGATGAACCCAGGTGGACAGGGCTGGCAAGTCAGGGTATCCAGAGCAGGGCTGCGGTAGGTGCCTGCTGCACACGGGCGGCAGGAAGTCTCTGCAGAGACCCTAAGGCCACTCTTGTTCAGAGCCTCAGAGCCCCCAGGGCACCCAAGGGGGTGGGTGCTGCCTTGAAGGCAGTAGTAGGGAAACATGCACCTGCACAGAGAAGAGGCCCAGGCTCAGGCCATCTTGGCAACTGAGTCCCACAATCACCCCACGCAGGACCAGGACCTGGGGTGGTTGCTCTGTGTCCCCTGTGTCTCTGCAGGCTTAACTGCATTGATGGAGAAGGCTGAGCCTGATAAGAGGGGATGACCCTGGGCAATCTTTCTACACCTAGGTAGAGGGCTTCGTGGAACTGACTTGATCTCTGAAATTCCACTCCTCACTCCTGGACAGGACCTGGGATGATCCATTGTTAACTGCAGTTCCCAGAAATAAAAGGTCACACCTATGTTAAAGATTAACTGATTATGTTCAGGACTGACGGAGTAGGACTCTGGTCATGGAAACTTGGGTTGTAGCTGAGCCAGAAGCAAATTATTTGGGGGGCACCTTTAGTTCTCCTGTCACTCACTGGCCACCTCTGTGTCTCACCTAACATACTAGTGACTCTCACATGAAGCCTTTTGGGACACATTAACATAACAGACCAGCGGCTTCCACTAACTCAAAAGCTTATCTCATCAGATGCCACCCGAATCAGACCCCACATCGCCTTAGGCTGCCTACCTGATGTTTGCACCAACAGGTTTACAAAGTGCCTTGACTTATGACTTCCTTCTTTTGGGGACTCTAAAACCTTTATGAAACCATTTTACTTGAAACATGGTATCTGGGGTAAGATGAATCCATGTTTCCTGGCCTCCAAACAATGCATCTTTCTTATTCCCCTTGTGGTGAGAGCTGTGAGTTTCAATGTTAGTCCTCAGAACGGCTGACAAACACCAACAACATTTTTTTTTTTTGGTGTTATGAATGTATCATAGGTATAACACAGGCCTTGTTTATAAAGAAAAAAATGTTATTTAAAATTAAAATGCAACAGGGTGTTTCATATTCTTATTTGCTAAGTGTGGCTGCCCCGCAAAGGATGTGGCTGGAGACTGCGTGTCCTACTGACACCCTTGTTCACTGATGCCTTCCCAGAAGGGCTGGGCCCTAGCGGGCAACCCAGGACAGAGGGTTATGGAATACTTGCCCATGATTGTCATTTGGGTCCAATCACCAAGAAACTGAGAATCTATTTGTCACAGAAGAGTGACTCTGACTCACAAGATGGATGAGGTAATCTGGAGGGTTCAGCTTACAGGATGGTGGGGACCCCTGAGAGGACTCGGACTCATAGGGACGTGAAGGGACTTACTGCTGCCCAGGACCAGTGTAGGTAGAGGAGCCAGGCGGGCAGGCATAGCCCCCAGGGCAGAGCGGGGGTACTCCTGTGCGGGGCCCACAGTAAGAACCAGCCCTGCATGGGACCATGTCCACAGCACCTGAAGGAGACAAGATGCAATGAAGGCCAGTGGGACCCTGGGTGGGCCTGGCTTAGAACCATACTACGTTTCTGTCAGGAACTTGGGGGAATTTTGGAAGGCCCTAAGATGTGAGGAGAGCCAGGAAGTCCCCAGGATCCCTGGCAGAGGTCTTGGTTGGGAAGACTGTTGTAGGGTGGGGACATTGAGGCAGTGGGGAGCTGGGGCGGGAGGGATCATGTGAAGACCAAGGAGAGAAGAGGGGGCTCTGGCAATCCTCACCGTGTGCTCAGAGAGGGAGACTCATGAGGTTGGAGCCCAAAACCAGAAAAGATCAAAGCACAAGTGAGTCCCACAATGCTTTTGGACTGTTTGGGTGTGTCTCCTGTGTGGAGCGTGATGGTGTATCAACGGAGAAGACACAGGGACCCAGCGCAGGGAAGCCATGGGCTGAGCTACACAACCCTATTCTCATTGTCCCTCCCCCACTAAGGATGGTACCTGGGATGGAGGGAAAGTTCAGGGCTCACCCAAGGCCGGTCCTTGCAGTTTCCCTGCAGGAACCCTCCCCATAATGAAGGACGTCTTTCCTGTGACCCAGCCCCATACCCACATTGACTTCTTCCTGTCTACCCAAGTAGCAGAGGTCTCATGGGTTCTTGGGGGGGGGCACAGACTTCCTTGTGCTGGGCTTGCGGAGTCTATTAAGCTGTTAGCCAGACCCTCCCTGATCTAGCTGAAGACAGGGGCATCTTGGTCCTGAGGAGATGCTGGTAGAGTCTGAGTAAGCGAGTGGCTCAGTGGCTAGGGGAAGGTCCTAGAGCGAGTGGGTAGCCATTACACCTGCAGCCTGAGCTCAGTAAAGGGCTCTGTAAAGCTCCAGCCTGAGCCCTAGAGGTGAGCGTATGAAGGGTAGGTGACAGCAAAGGGAAGTGGGACCAGGCTAGGAGGTCCTACGGACTCACCTGCCGGGCACTCTGACCCAGGCTGGCAGGGGATGGCAAACACATTGGCGCGACCAGTCACCTGTGTGTCAGGGCAGTAGTAGCCGGAGGGACAGAGCTCACACTCTTCTGGTGAGGATGCCCCTGGCTCTGAACGAAAGGTCCCAGGGGGGCAGAGGAAGGCACCCAGTGCGCCTGGACACCAGTGGCCAGGGGGACATGGGTGGTCTTCAAAGGAAGAGAGCCCTGGAGGAAAAACACCATGAAAAGTGGGGTCTCCCTGGGTCTTCCATGAGGGCTATCTCCATTCATTCCCAAGGTGTCAGCTTGAAAAGGGGCCCTTACCTGGCCATGGGCAGTGGTACCCAGGGGGGCAGGGGAGGCACTCGGCCGAGCTCCGACCTCCTTCTGTGGCCAGGTAGGTATGCTCAGGGCAAGCCTGGGGGACTCCTGGGTGGGACTCACTCATTCCAGGGCAGTAGTGACCAGCAGGGCAAGGTTTCCGGGCTTGGGCTTCTGCAGGGTGAAGGCTACGCTCAGCTTTCCGCCCAGGCGTGGCCTCTCAGGCCCTCCACGGGTACAAACAGCTTCTAGACTCTGATACAATTACTTTGTCCTAGGATCTCACCTGCTTTGCACCACTGTCCTGGGGGGCAAGGCTCACAGTCTTCTTTTTTCTGGGCTCCAGGGGTAGCCGCCAGGGTGTGAGGGGGGCATGGGATGGGTTCGCCACTGCCCTCGGGGCAGAAAAACCCTAAAGCAGAGAGTTTTCACTGTGGCAGATATGATACAGATAGACAGTGCCAGGCTGGGAGCCAGAGTGTAATGGGCCCTGGAGTCCTGAGTGACCATGCTGGTCAATATGGGGAGGTGTAGGCATTAATCCTGTTACACACACACACACACACACACACACACACACACAGGCATGCACGCACGCACGCATGCACGCACGCATGCACGTACACAAATGTGGCATTTGCATGGGACACATTTATAAAATATATATACATCCATGCACATACATGTTATATAGATAATTGGGTGGATTCTGAGCCTTTCATACCTGTAGGCTGGAGGTAGATTCTGTTACCTGGTGGACACTGTTCTGCACATAGCTGTTTCTGGGTACACAGAGCCTGGGGCTTTCTTGGGTCTGATGTTATTTCAGAGGTTCCAGGTGGGCAGAAGTAGCCAGCAGGACATCTTCCCCACACTTGACCACGTCTAGTGCTCAAAGAGAGGGTACCAGGGTAAGAAGCCAGTGATGGAGCGTCTGATCTGAGGCAGGAGGGAGATTGCCCTACTAGAAGTTTCTCTGTGAATCGTAGTGTGATGATCTCACTTTAGAGCCCCAGCAGACTGGGATATTGTGACACAGGCAATACCAACACAGTGCAGCAAATTATAGAGAGGAAAGGATGAGACCCATGGCCAGCGGAGGCAGGCAGCTTCTCAAGTGACAGCCTGACACGACCCAGGCTGCCATCAGCGCAAGTCCTTCAGACAGCTCAGTCACCCTAAAGCAGTTACCTCTGGAAATGGGGATTGACAGAGCAGGTGAGGATCCTACCTGCTTCCTCTACTAACTGGAGTGTCTGTTGAGTCTCTAGGAGCTTAGACCTGGATTCTGAGGCATTCATCTCAACAAGTGAGAGGGAGACAATTCCTCAACAAAGAGGAACCTCTGATTTTGTGTTTTAAGTAGGAAAAGAGTTGCTTAGAACAGTGGAGATGCTGGGGTCCAGGGCTACCTGGAAAGATGCTTGAGCATAGGCTGCAGGCCTCTCCACCCATGGAGGCTGCTGGCCTCTGGACAGAGCAGGCAAAGAGCCGGGGTAACCGTAGTTTGACTGACCTGCAGTAGTGACCAGGAGGACAGATGGAGCAGCCACTTTCTTCCTGGAGGCCTGATACATCCTGAGGAGTGAAGGTCCCTGGGGGACACAGACTCGGGGACCAAGTTCCTGGAAGAAGGAGAGACAGGGAGTAAAGGAGAAGCCCCACAGGGACAGGGCCACCTCAGTGACTGGGGAACAATGGCCTCCGCTCTAAACTAATCCATGACATGAATCCCTCTGTTCTTCCCACCCTCCACACCCAATTGCCCCCTGGATTCTTTCTACTATTTCCTCTGGCAATAGCTGATGATATGGGCTTACTTTGATCTTCCCTCTAGGAAGGGGACAAGGCAGGGGACTGCCACAGGGAATAATCCTGGAGCCTGCAAGATGGCTCAGTGAGTAAGAAGCTTTCTGCCAAGCTTGATGACTTGAGTTTTATCCCTAGGATCCACATGGTGGAAGGAGAGAATGGACTTCTCCAAAGTTGTCATCTGAGCTAGCATACCATGTGTGCACATGTGCAGATACACATGCATGCACACACAAACATACATACAAACACACACACACATACAATATAATAAAAAATGTAAAGGAATATCAGTGTTGGAGGGTCTTTGAACATCAGTTAAGTGTTGGGGTGCATGATCATACCTTTAGTAAGGACTTCCTGAAATCCTCTGGGCTAAGTCTAAATCTTTTCCACATCTGAGTTGAGGTAGAGCTTCCTTCTGCTCTCTCTCCTACTCTGTGAGGAGCAGAAGGTACCTAGACAAGGAGTGCCCTGGTGACTCGCCAGCTCCCAACACGCTACCTTCTGATCACAGCCATGTGGTCAGAGTGGCCCACAGAGTGCTGACCATGGCTCCGTTGTCCTGGTCCACAAACACTGTTTTAATAGGTGTCAGAGCCAGCCTTCTCCACCTGGGAATGCCTTTGAATTCCCTTTAGACCCAGGTTGATGACTTTGTAGCTTGGGTCAGGACCCTTAGGGAAGAGGTTTAAGTAGAGGATGGGGTCAGCAGATGAGGAGAAGGCCAGCAGTAGAATGGGAAAGCAGAGAGGAGACTGGCCAGGACAGGAAGGCAGAAGGCTGGACGCAGCCACAGAGGGTCCTGGTACAGGTTGGTGTGCTTAGATATTGGAATGAATGAGTGAACAAAGATAGGCAGATTGTGGGAGAATAATGATGTGGGTGTGAGGCTTGGGCACATACCGGCTTGGCAGTACGCATGGGCTGGGCAGGGCCTGGGTGTCCTAGTACCAGGGTGTGGGCAGTAGGAGCCTGGTGGACATGAAAGGCAGGTGTCTGAGCCCAGGGAGGGCTGGTAGTGCCCACGGTGGCACAGGAGAGGCCATGTGGCTCCTGGCAGGCAGAAGTGACCCTGGAAGGTAGATCCGAATAGAAATCTCTGAGTCTAGGCCGGGGATGGTTGATCTGCTCTGTATCTCTGTGGGTTGGCATGGAGTCTTTCTTTCCTTGGGTTTAGGCCACTCCAGGAGCAAAAAGGCCAGGGGAAGTTGTAAAAATTGAGACCTAGGAGATGGAGGTATTGGAGTGGATCCCTTGTGATCCTCTGAGCCATCTTGATGGCCACAGTCTAAGGGCTTCACCTCAAGCCAAGGCAGTACCTCTGTCTCCTGAGCTGGGAGGTACCTGAGGGCACGGGACAGGTGCAAGGGGGGAGGCTCTGGTGTCCAAGGAGCAGTCAGAGTCACCGGTGCAGGATCCATTAGCTGAGCCAAGGTCCAGGCTAGGACAGAAGTATCCAGCTGGGCAGGGCCTGCAGCTCCCCTTAGAGGTGCCACCTGTACAGAGAGGGTCATAAATGCAGGGCTTTGTGGTTTGCGGGCTCAAACATTCCCTAGAGCTACAGTGGAGCCTAGCCCAAACTGTTTGGGCCGTTAGTTGGGTTCTATGGAGCAATGTTTTTCTGGGTTGGCCAGAGGCACTGTCTGCATGGCAGTTGTGGCCTAAACCCAAAGGAAGAAAGACACCATGCCGACCCACAGAGATACTGAGCAGATCAACCATCCCTGGCCTAGACTCGGAGATTTCTATTCAGATCTACCTTTCAGGGACACTTCTGCCAGCCAGGAGCTACATTGTCTATCTTGTGCCACCATGGGTATTACCAACCCACCCTGGGCTCAGATGCCTGCACCTCCAGCCCCGCACCTGTCCTGTGCCCTCAGGTACCTCCCCAGCTCCCTCTCCTAAGGGACAGAGGAGTTGGGGAGCCTTAACCACACCTGGTCATGGCACGGCACCCAGACATCTAGCCAGTAAGGTTCCTTGCCCCTGTTCACGGGGCAGCCCATACACAACTCTGAGTGCCACAAGGAAAAGGTCCCGTTTGGGCCTCCTGGGAGCAGAGGAGAGGATGCAGGGCTGATGCTCACCCATGCGGTTCCTCGTTGTCCCCAAGGGGCAGGGCACTGGGAACAGAGAACCCTGTGGGCAGTAGTGGCCTCGGGGACAGAGTCCATTGAGAGAAAAGATGGTGTTTCCCTGCGGTGTGGGGCTGGTAGCACCGCCCTTACAGTAGTAACCAGCTGAGCAGGGTCCTTGGGGAGAGAAATATGTGATATTTACCAAAACTTAACAGCTCAGTTGAACCCTGCCTTATAGAGAGAAGTCCCCCACCATCCTCCCGTCAGGTCCTGCCACTGACTGCTGATGCTGTCCCTAACCCCAGGGCACCCTGGGAAGCAAAGTGGGAAGAAGAAAACTGGAGCAGAAGAGATGTCCTCAGTGCTAGAGAGGACCCCTGGCCATATAAGGAGAATTCTGAAGATGTCCAGGAGTGCTGGGCAAACTCTGGTTGGGGAAAACCCCATTCTCCATGGCAACCATGAAAGAGGCTCCTGTCGCCATCCTGTATCACAGGGACGAGCCCAGTTAGCCAGTGATCTGTCCAGAATCACACACATAGGCACAGAGGCACCGAGGCACATACCTTCCCGTAGCTGCAAAGCCTGCTCTTGGCAGCAGAGAGCGCTCACAGAGAGAGAAGGAAGCGTAAAGCGTGGACCAGGCTACCCTTGTGCCTGCTGAAGACTGGACCTTAGGACCTGAGATCTTGGGTCAGATCTTGGGGCACGTAGCAGCCTGGATTTTGGCTTTGGTTTTGGAAACCTGTGCATGGAGATCAAGGTTTCTCTCCCCTACCCATCCCCATCTGTGGTTCAGACAAGGTGGCACAGGCGCTGTCTCCACTCTGTGTACTGTGAGAAGCCTGTGCAGCAGAGCTGTTCTTAGGCTGCCTATCCCTGCGGGCATGGATGCCAGTACCTACCTTCAGGCCATGTGTTGCCCTCCCCGGGACAATAACTCCCTGCAGGGCAGAGCTGGCAAGCCCTGGGAGACACAGCACTTTCCTGCGGGTTCAGGGTTCCTTCTGGGCAGGGATGAGCTGAGAGTGTCCCTGCTGGACAGTAGTGACCTACGAGCAAGGCCAAAGTGATCAGGGGCTGTGCAGGGACCTGGCTATCCTCTAACCTGTGGCCTCCCTTTACAGCGACAGAGACGTTGGAATAACCTGGAGGGTCAGAGGTCAGCCAGAGGGAGGGCAGGAAGGGATACTAGGGAAGAAGTGAGGCTTTCAGAGTCAGGGTTCAGACACAGGCCTGCGTGTCCGGGCAGAAGATGTGAGCATGTGTTCAAGAGTATATGAACATGAGTGTGTAAAAGAAGTGTGAGCATATGTTTGAGCCTGGCGGGGGGGGGGTGGGGTGCTGAGGGCATGAATGTGTAGGTGCGGGTGAAAACCCCGTCAGCCTCAGGATGGGCTGATCTTAGTCACAGGAATACCTAATGTAGGTGACCTTGGCTTGTCAGGACTAAAAAGCAAGAAACGCTGATGTTAGACAGTGGCCCAGATTCTGTTAGCCTAGAATTTTCCCAGAGTTCATAAGTGCCCCAGCAGGCAGCCTCGCTCCTAGGTGACTATGGTAGACAGGAGACAATGCAAAGTCTTAATCCAGGTATACAGCAGTGCCTTCCTTCTCTGGGGCATGTTCTGAGAGGACTCAGCTCAGAGTGCTTGGGAGTCTTCCAAGGGCCCCTGGGACTGCTTGAAGCAAAGCAAACATCCCATGTCTCGACTGAGCTCCCTTGTCCGCTCATCCCTGACTCCCATAGGAGGGGTCTGCGATGAACAGAGCAGGAGAGCACAGGAGACTACCCATTACCACGACATCTTCTTTCCAGTGGATGAGGGGAGCTTTGGCCTGCCTGCTCAGAGCTGCTGGGAAGGGCTGTGTTTGTCTAGACTCCCTTTGTGACCTTCACCCCACACCTTCCCGCTGAAGTAGAGCCAGCCCCATTGGATGGGTGGGTCTGGTCAGAGAAGCTGAGGTCTCACTGGTCATTGGGTATGGAAGCCCCGAACATAAGTAACATGGCAGAGTTGGGTCCCTAATCTTCCAATTGCCCTACTGAGGAGAAGGCAAATAAGGCTGGCCTGGGGTTACCTTTTGGGCAGGTGATGGGTTCCACAGTGGCTGCCTGGGGACAGTAGGTGCCCTGTGGGCAGGGTAGGCAGGTGTCAGCCCCGGACAATGGACTGAAGGTACCAGGCTTACAGGGCAGCTCGTGGTGGGCCCCTGGAGGACAGTAGAACCCTGGAGGACATTTGTATCCATGAGTCCCATCAGTAGGTGAGGGTACAGGGCTTCCTCCAAGGCAGATGTATCTGAGGACACAGACGGCCACGGCTCAGCCTCTTCCCTCTGATTAGATTGGAATTCCCAAGTAGCTTTGGGAGTTCAGGGTCTCAGTTTTAGTCTGGAGCCAGACCAGTGGGACCAGTACAGTTGATGGCTCAGCTGGGTTCTGGGGACCAGAGCAGAGCATCTGTTTCTGTCTTTGTCTCTGTCTCTGTCTCTCTGCCTCTCTGTCTCTGTCTCTCTCTGTCTGTCTCTGTCTGTCTCTGTCTCTGTCTCTGTCTCTGTCTCTCTCTCTCTGTGTCTCTCTGTCTCTCTCTGTCTCTGTCTCTGTCTCTCTCTGTCTGTCTCTGTCTGTCTCTGTCTCTGTCTCTGTCTCTCTGTCTCTGTCTCTCTCTCTCTCTCTCTCTCTGTCTCTCTGTCTCTCTCTCTCTCTCTCTCTCTCTCTCTCTCTCTCTCTCTCTCTCTCTCTCTCTCTCTCACACACACACACACACACACACACACACACACACACACACACACAGGAGGAATTCCACAACCTAAACATGTCCTGACCCTATGATGGGAACCGGAAGAGGAGCTCAGGGAGATGGTTCTGAGAAGAGTCAGCATCTTTCAGGTAAGCTCTACTCCCTGCAAATACCCTCGCTCCTAAGCGTCCCTGGGAAGGAAGGGCAGCTCATCGTTCAACACTCAGATGAAGGTCCGTGGGTCCTAGTGTCTCTAGCCCGTTGAACAGTGAGTAGCAGCAAGCTTACTGCAGGCATCTCAGATGCTTCTTGCCAATAGTGGCTGGCTGAGGCCAGAAAAACTTGGGTCTACATGGCCTACAGGGGTGGCAGGAACTTTTCTGGGTGCTAGGGCATATCTTGAACCTCAGAGGAGGCATGAGGTTATACACAGCAGTATCTAAAGGGCAGGTTATCCCCAGGCCACATGCTTAGGGAGACAGTTCTTGGCCTGTGCTTTTCAGTGGAGCTGAGGAGAGATGATGAGGACTTAGGATCCATCTGTACTTGGAGTTTTTTGGGAGTCCAGACTGGAACTCAAGACTCACTCCTTCTCTCGAGGGTCCCCTTACCCTGCAAGGCAGAGACCAGCCTCCAGGACTTGCGATAGCCCAGGCTGACTACAGTAGTGTCCCGAGGGGCATGGCTGGCATTGGTCTTTGCTGTTCAGGCCATGAGTGGAGGAGTAGAACCCAGGAGGGCATGGAAGCGGAAAACCTGTTCCCACAGGGCAGAAGAAGCCAGGGGGGCAGATGTCATTCCCAGCAATCCCTGGGCCCTCCACCTGTGCAGAGGGGGAGAAGAAAGAGAAATTGTCCTGTTCGAATTGGGGCTCTGACACACACACCACAGCTGGAACTTAAGGCTAGGGTCACCACAGGATGCTTCAAATCCCATTGTATCTTTCTTTGCTTCCTGTTTTACTGAACCTGTGAGACCTCTGGAGAGCAGTCACCAGGATCCATATATGGGCTCTGAATTCTCAAATCTTATGGTCTGCTAGCTGCCTCCCCCCTCCCTCCTTCCCTCTGTCCCTTCCTTACTTATACCCTGTATTGTTTTCTTCCCAATGTGTTAATGTATAATTCCCAGAAGATCTAGCACCTTCCATTCTAAAAAGAAGAACTGGCCAAGAGAAGGCAGGACTATCTAAGTTACACACCCGGTCAGTGATAACTTAGTAATTCTCACCCACTGCTGTCTGTACCCATCATCCTAACCAAGTCTTACATTAGGTAGAATGAGCCCCTGTATCCACGTGTCTGCTCCTATTGCCGAATGTCATCAACCTAAGATGCTATCTGTTGTAAGACAAGCTACACTGCCCGTCATGACTGCCAGACACCTTAGCTTCTGTGTTGTTGCTGATTTGTAGTGATGTTTAATGTGAAAGAGATGCATGCCTTAGAATCAACGTGAGGAGCTGTTATGGGCTCAGTACTCTGAGAGCAGGAAGGTCAGGGAGTCTGGCTTTCGGGGAACTGTAGCCATGCGGGGAAAGAAGGCTCCTGGGAGTTTGGTGGTCCTGAGCCCACACCTCCTGGGGTGCTGGGGTCCAGTGTCACCTACCTTGTGTTGGATGGGAGTCGGAGAAACAGCACCCCCTGTGCAGTAGTAGCCAGAATGACAGAGTCCAGATGGCTGAGTCAACCCTTGTGACACACAAAACATCCCTGGAAGGAGCAGAAAAAGCGACAGAGGGACTGAGCTTCACCTCCCACACATTCAAGGAGAACATGTTGTTCCCGTCTGTAGTTTGCCCTCAGTCTACAGCCCGCCCCCTCTTCAGCCATTCTCTGTGAGACGAGTAAGCCATGAGACCAGGGGAGACAGCCTGGAGCAAGAGTGAGGTTGAGAGGTGTCCAAAGCCCTGGAAACCTCATCGTGAGACCGGCATGAGTAAGAAGTGCTCCCTCCCTGCTCCCAGGCCTGTGTGCCCAGTAGACATAGTACTGAGCAGCGCGCCCTTCCATCCTTCCTGGGGCAGTCATGGAGCCTCATGGCCAAATTACAGGTGTAAGCACCTGGAATTCTCCTTCATGTAAATGAAGCCCCAGCCAATAATGTAATCTCACCTCAACCCCTACACCCCTCCCCCCAACCCCTTACCAGCACACCCCTCTACTCACTCACTCAAGACAACAGAGTTCCTGGGAGCCCACCTGACCTGACAAGCATCCTTCCTTTCATTCTGTCCAGGCTCACAATGGTGCCTGAATACCCCAAGGGCAGAAGCAGGGCCATCGCACTTCCCCCATACTTTTTTTGTCTGGCCCCCGAGACCTCAGATGGGCACTGGGGGGGGGGGTTGTCCTTCTCTTAAGCCTTAAAGATAAATTGGGTACCAGGGTACAGGAGCTGAGGAGGCTCTGAGTGTCCAAAAGAACTTGGGGTTTGCATGAGAGCCCACGTTTCTCCCACCTGCTCTCTCTTCTCTTTCTTCCCAGGTCACCTCAGTGTCCAAGGTTAAGGCAGAATCCACCAACCTGCTGGGCATGGCTCACAGTCTAGCTCTGTAGTAGCTCCAGGCCTGGGCCCAAATGTTCCCTGAGGGCACGGGTGGGCAGTGGCTGAGTGAGAACCTGGGAGAAGAAATAGTCTTGGATGCCCAGGCTGCAGCCATGGTTACAAGGTCTAAGAGGCAACGGCGGGCTCAGCTTGACTCAAGGGGAAACTCCTTCCCTGATCTGTCTAGATCAGAGACCAAACAATCCTAGCGCCTTGATGAAGGAGCTGACTGGGAGGCTCACACATGCTTGACCATCTGTAGTGTAAGCACATGATCCGGGAACTATGCCCTTCTTGAGAGGTCCTGACCTCTTCTCTACACTAAGCTATCACCCTTAGCACAGGACTCTGTGTGCCACATCCAACTCGGGGAAACTGAGTTAGACTTGGCCAGCTCAGCCTTGAGGCTCAGGCTGTCCTCACCTGTTCTGTATCTGTGGCTCCACAGACCCAGGTTGGGCACTTTGGGGGAGCAAACTTGTGTTCCATTCTGGCTTACATCTAATTATTCTCCCATGGCACCTTGGTAGTTACAGCCCTTCCCATATCAATTTCAGTCTTTAAATCAACTCACAACCGTTGGGAGTCACCAAATGTTCTATACCTATAAAAAATAGATCAACTAAGTCTGTAGTGATCAGCACGCTGAAAGATCATCTGTTAGCGCCCAGACCCTACCTGTGCTGGAGACTTCACAGTAGAACCCCATGGGGCAGAGGTCACAAGAGCCCTGAGCCTCCTGGGGCTGGAAGGTTCCGTTTCCACAGGCCTTTGGCTGGGATGATCCCTCAGGACAGTAGAAGCCCCGGGGACACCGGAAAGACATGGGGCTGGCTGAGGTCTGGCCAGGAGGACAGTAATATCCTGCTAAGCATGGCCCATCAGGGAAGCGTTTCCCAGTCCCTGTAGAGAGGAATGGAGATACTCTGGCTGGCCCCAGCCTATGCTTGAAGGAATAGTGTCATGGAGTGTAAGACAAGACATGGGCCTCGGCAGCCCATTTCTCATGTCTCTTCCTGGCTCTGTTCCCTCCTGGTTTTGTGACCTTTTCAGGCTCCACGTCTCCTTAGCTCTAGAACCTCTTGTTCTGAGGCCTCTCCTAGATCCTAACTTTGCATCCTCTCCTGAATCTTCAGCCTCTCCCAGCTCTGTAGCTCAGTTTCTCTGTCTCAGCTCCTCTGTGGGATTGTGTGCTGCTCTAGGAAGCACACAATTCCTTGTTGCATGAAGTTTATTATATAGATTAGACAGACAACTAAGTGACAAATGTCCCTCTCAAAGTTACCTTTTCTTCCACATGCCCATCACTGAGCCCTGTCAGTTTCTAGCTCAGTCCTGCTTCCTACTTTCTACATGAGCCTCACCTCTTCTCCCGGCACGTTGGTCTTGAGATGGCCTCCTTTTCTTCCATTTTCTCCCCAGTACAAGATCTCCTGTCCTTCCTTACCTACTGCAAGCTTACCCACATCTTGAAAAGTGCCTGCCACAGGGGACATGTAACCTGGGATGTCCCCTATAGGCAGGCCTGGGGCATATTAAGCCTGTGGGTTAGATAATGACACGGCAAGGTCTAAGATGAGCATTGATAACCTGAGTCAGTGCAGAATTGCCCTGCAGGACAGAGTCTGCAGTCTTTGGCACTGCGTGCTCCAGGCATCTCTCGGAAGGTTCCCCCAGGACATGGGTGCTGGGTGGGGTTCTGAGTACCCAAAGGACAGTAGTATCCAGCAGGACAGTCCACTGGCCTCACTGTTCTGGTTCCTGGCTCCAAAACCCCTAAGGGACAGAACCTGTGAAACAGTAGCTTGGTGTTAAGTGTGAAAGAGTTATTGTCATCTAGAAGCTGGGGTTCTTTCTC
The DNA here is from genome assembly GCA_964023405.1 of Apodemus agrarius. Lineage (NCBI taxonomy): Eukaryota > Metazoa > Chordata > Mammalia > Rodentia > Muridae > Apodemus > Apodemus agrarius. Next base: position 54,036,301 of record OZ030013.1, on the reverse strand, counting down.
CAAAGTAGGAAGTCTCTGGGACACAGGATTTAGGAAGACATAAAATTACCATAACCCCGCCTGTATGCATGAATCTGCAGCTTTCTAAGGCCATGAATGGCTTTGGGGTGTTTGGTGATAGGGTAGGGGTCCTGGGCTTAGTGGTCAGTCTTTATAGGTATTAGCCCTTCTAATCTTCAGGGAATGTAGGATAAGCCAGACACCAACAGACAGAAAAGAGACGTTAAGAGCTCTTACTTCCCAGCAGGGCACATCTTGCAGAAGCTCTGTGCGGGTTCATCCTGATACTGCCCAGGGGGACAGGCATGAGGCTCTGGGCTACCAGGGGGACAAGAGTGCCCTGGAGGGCAAATGGTATCTGGAAAAGCAAAGGGAGAAGGCTGTTCCTCCTGGAGGCTTCCACCTCGCTCTAGCCATTGCTATTCTCACTCCCTCTACATCAGTGTGGCTGCATGGGTGACACCCTTATGACCTAGGACACCTCAGGCCCTCCGTGTGCACCTCTGTGGGTGAGGGTACCCTCTGTTTGTCCCAGTCGTGTGGCTCCCCATGAGAGGACTAGTTCCAGTCCAAAGTAGCTCCAACTTTTGGAGCCACTTGAGACGGTCTAGCCTTGGTGAGAAAAAGCCAAGTCTAGAACTTTCTCTTTATTATGCAACTTTCTTTTTTCACACATCTCCTTTATTTCTCTCCAAGACATTTAATGACACTCTTTCTGGAGATGCTGGCTTAAATGGGCTATGCTGTGGTTTGGTGATGTATGAATCAGGACTTCCGGTCCTCCGGCAAACTTCTAGCTGTTGGAGCAGGGCAGTCTGAAGCCAGGGCAGAGTTTCATGGAGCTGCATCCTGTGGTGCTGTGAGATTGGAATGCAGTAAAACATGGGCTCACTCCCCTCCTCTGTCACCTTTAACAGTGTGGCAATCCTACATGGAGGGCACAGAGGCGACATCCCAGGCCGGCTGGAATTGCACACCCATTTCATCTTTTATGCATGGTCCCTGACTTTGTTGTTTCCTTGTGTCTTGGTGGGTGTCCTTTGTTCCAGCCCAGCCTACTGGTATATTTCACATCTTCTTGGACTGTGTAAGTATCTGAGTGCCCCTTCTGGGCAGAGGCTCCTTCATAGTCCTTCAAAGGTATTTAACTGATACACTGATGACTGCTCTCTGAATTACACAACCTATGTCTTCCAATGACACATGAGACCTTGGCATACGACCTTGGCTTCTGTCAGACTTCTCAGCCTGTTTCCCCACTTTGTGTTGACCTTATCTGGAGGATGTACTCCTAACAGTTCTCAGGCTACACAACACAGGTCCCAGGAGCCAGCTGTGTCTTCACTCCAGCTTCCCTTTGTTGCAGAGGAGCGTGTCAGAAGGAGACTGAGTAATATAGACAGGGCCAACTTTCAACTCATTCTGATATAAAAAGAAAGGGAGCCCTAAATAATTCTATCATAATTCTAGTCCTAACAACTGATAACAACCAATCGAAATGAATAGAATAGAAGGCGAAAGTCTAGTCCCATGATCCTCTCAGAATGTTTGATTCTGCTGACTGCTCAATTTATAAATCAAATCATCTCCATTAATCTTAATTTGTCAAAGATTTTCTTTGAACAGTCCCTGAGAGGCAGAACAGTGCAGACCCCGAGATCATATCTCTTTCCGTTCTCTGCCTGGCTCTTGGCTCACTGGAGCTGTTTTGTGTGATCCTGGAATACTTTAATCCCTTTCCCTGAAGCATAGAATGTTCCATCTTTAACTAATTTTCTTTTAAGTATTTCTGGTTTCCTCCATTTCCTTCTGTCATCCCCCAAATCCTCACCTCCCTTTCCAAGGGGGCTCTGAGCTCTAAGGGTAGGAGGGACACTGTGCTCTGAGGGTAGGAGCCGGCTTCATGCATGATCATCCACAGCCCAGGAGCCAGGGGAGCTGAGCTCAGGGATAGCCATAGAGCACCTCTCTCTAGAACTTATTCTTCTCCCTTCTGAGAATGCTTAGGAGGGTCTCTCCTTACCTGGATTGTGTCCAGAGATTGAGGCCCCAGGACAGAACCAGCCTCCTTCACACAGGGCCTCTGGGGAGCTCAGGCCAGCCTGAGAACAGAACCAGCCTGCTGGGCATGGTTGGCAGTCCTTCACAGATGTAGCACCTGGCGTGGTCAGGAGGAAGCCTGTGGGCGCACACAAAGGGAGTATCACAGATAGAGATTCATGGTCTCATGATGGTCACTGTTCTGATTTGTTCCCTCAGTCTTACACAGAGGGGGCTTGTGAACTTGAGGATTGGGGATTGGGCTTAGATGATACCCTCCCTCATTCTGTGCAGTGTCTCTCTAATCTCATCCATCTCTGCCACCTCCATTCAAATGCTCGGTCATACCCTGGATCACTGGAGGAGACATCCCTACAATTCATACATACCACACTGTTGGGCCCTACTTGGCCTTGGTTTGGGCCTTGAAGACAAACCCAAGCCTGGCTTAATTCTCCAGAACAGTCATTCGCCTCCACTTGAGACTGATTCAACATGGCCTAGATGAAATCACCTCTGTCTAGCTACCACTGACATCAAACATTTTCATAGGCCCCATGAAGTCATCCCATCTCCCTCCTCATCTCACACCACCCCACATGTCATCTCACTCCATACTCCTGTCCCCACCTCCTTGCCCTGTCTTTGTAAGCAAATTTCTACCTCATTAAAGAGAGTCCCTGCTTCGACAAAATGCCCAGCCCACCCTGTGTGGTTCGTCTCAGGTCACCGAAACTCATCATCCACTCAGCTCTGGAGAGACCAGAGCTTCTCTCCTCACAGCTATCTGCCATCAGAGAGCTGACACCACACTACTCCTATGCTGACTAGCTCCTGCTTCCTGAAGAGTTTCTTCAATGTCCTTTCCCCAGAGACCTCTAAGGCCTGGCCCCAGCTCCTCTTGTCTCTAAGGGCCTAGAGCAGACCTCATCCCCGAGAGACCTACCAGGGCCACATGGAACGGGATGGGGGCTTCCCTGAGGGCAGAAGTGACCTGCAGGACAAAGGTCTCCTGTAATCCCATCAGTGGGATTCGGGACAGACGCTCCATGATTGCAGTAGAACCCAGCACTACAGAACCCCGATGGGGTGACCAACCCAGGCAGAAGACAGTAGGACCCTAGAAAGGATAAGAGGATGGTTCTCAGATGGAGGTGGAGGGCTTAGGTACCTCCCCTCAGGGTTAGTTTCCTAAGATACTCTTTGGTTTCACTGGAGCCTTGCCTCCCGCACAGACACATTGGACAAGGGAGGGCCTGGCCTAATGTGGTCAGGATGGCAAAGGGAGATCTCTGAGTCTCTGACCCTTACCTGGTTCACAGGGGCTACAGTCTGACCGATGGGCTCCTCCTCTGTGTGGCTTGTACGTGCCCCGGGGACAGGGGAACTGAGTATCGAAAGTGGTGGAGGCTGGGCAGTAATGGCCAGCAGGACACTCATTCCCTGCCACAGAAGAGGTGTTGGCTGGGCAGAAGAAACTGTAGAGGAAGGGAGGAAGGTTCAGAGGGCAGGCAGCCCCTGTATCCTGATGGCAGTCAGAGGCTACACTAGATTTACACTATTGGTTTCCCAAGTCATGGCCTGGTATGCGACTCTGCATAGTCCATTGCTAAGGATTTGGCATTAGAGGAGGTAAATGGCATAAATAAATGGCAAATAAAGACTCGGATTTGAGATATGAAACAGCACAGTAACACTCAACAAAACTGTCACAAAGACTCATGTGATCTTCCAGGTACAGAAGAAGCCTTGGACTGAAGGGATTAGCACCAGCCCATTTACCTACACCCTGAAGCAAGAATGTAAATAGTATGCACAGAGACTAGAAGGTCCCTGGGGAAGTTTCTCAAAACTCACCCCTGAGGGCAGGGTTTGCAGTGGCCCTGAGCAACTAGGGCATTGTGGGTACCAGCTGGACATGGCTTTGGCAAGACAGTGCCTGATGGGCAAAAGTGTCCTGAAAAGGAAATAGACAGTATAGATATGGCTCAGGACAGCCTACCACGCTGCACAGAGCAGCCACAGTCAGAACTCAAGCCGTTGTAGGGCCCAGACACATGTGTTGGTCCCCGAAGGCCTTGATCCCTGCTGGGTGGCAGGCATAGGGGCAGTGTGAGTTTTCACTCAGAAGTGTTCTCATTCTAACCTTCCCAGATTCTTCCTTTACCCCTAGGGAGTACCTGCCGGACATGGGCCACTGGTCCCATCCTCCAGTGAGTTGTTGGAGACGAGGGCTCCCTGGAGGCAGAAGAAGCCTTCACTGCAGAGGCCAGAAGGTTGAGCAAGACCAGCAGAGGCACAGTAATGGCCAGGCAGACATGGAGAGCAAGCAGCCTGCAGGAAAAGTTAGGAGTGACCCACTGATAACCAACAGGGAGAGAAAAGATGGGGAGACATTCGAGAGAAATGTCAAGACAGAGAAACAACTGGCTCAGGGGAGTGTCAGACACTCTTCTGTGACTTCTCCCTGTCACAGAAACCTCAGAGTGAAGGAGACAGCCATGACTCAATTCATTATGGAACAGGGAAGCAACGGTAGCTTCAGATAGTCTTAGGAAGGCTTGCTGAGAGACTTGAGCCCCGCCCCACCTCTGGCTTCCTGCTTATCACAAGCAACGTTCCTCCCAGCAAAGGCTCATGGCTCTCTGTTGGCACATTCTCAGAACAGATGCCTACTCCCTATAGATCACCCTGTCTCTGAGAGACCTCAACTATCTAACAAGTTCCTTGGGGGCAAGTACATATTTACTCTCTGAAGAGTTCAGTCAGCATGCTGTCCTTTCTCCATCTCTCCCTCCTTCCTCACTGCCATGCACCCTTGTTTTCTGACCAAGAAGCATCAGGAAGTGCTCAGCTCCTCAGGCATCTCTGATGGCCTCCAGGGCTTCCCACCCTCCCAAATCTCCCTGAGCTTTCAGTCTCCAGCTCATAGCTGTGCCAAGTCAGGCATATACAGGTTGGGAGCCACTCTCTAACTACGGCAATGAGCAAGTCAGGGCCCCTGGATTTGTGCTGCTTGTGTTGTAGAGAGAGGAAGCAAGACAGCAGTCAGTAAAACGGTAGATGAGACTGCCAGGACAAGCTTCCCTGGGAAGTAACTTTGGGAATGACCTAAGGAAGGAAGACATCTTGCCAAATGACCCTGATCTCCAGTGCCAGTGGAAATCTTTGGTTTGGGTGTCAGTGTGGTCTGATTAAACAGAGCCCACCCAACACCCGCTCTTTGCCCAGGTTCTGGTCTCCCTACCTCCGATCCACGCTTACTCCAAGGTCCAAAGGTCCCAGGTGGGCATGGCTGGGGTATAGCTGAACCTTTAGGGCAGTAGTGTCCATGAGGACAAGGGCCAGCATTCTCTGGAACCAAGATTCAGGTCAGTCTGGTCCATGAGAAGGATGCTTAAATCCTAGAAGGCAGCCGCTCCCAGTAGCTTCCCTTGAGTTCCTGGTACAGGATCGTTTCTGTTGTTTGCCCCTTACCTTTCCTCACCTAGCACGCATAGTCACTAATGGGTGTCTGGGCTTAGGAACTGGCTATTTCTTGGCTGTTTTCTAGCAGACCTTGCCTTCAGAGCTGGGAGGATGAGCTATGTATGGAGAGAGTGTTCTTGTCCCTACCTGTCAGAGACTTGGGGTGACCCTTGGAAGAGGATGGAGAGCCAATGGGACTTCAGAATGGCAGAAAGCTGTACCAGTTGCCTAGTTGCCCAGCCCAGTATTAGCTTGTGTGCCACCAGGCATGCGGCATTAGCTTTCTGAACCTTGTCTGCCTTGTCTGCAGGGAGTGGTTTAATGGGAGAGAGGAATCTGTCCTTTCTTCAAAGAATACATGGGAAACTGAGTGTCTCACTGACACTTGTCACATGGATTTCAAAGGAGATGGTACTAGAAGATTCTAACAACTATGGTGGTTTCTTGGCTATACATGAGGTTGACGATAGTGACTGGTGCTCCGATTTGATGCCCTGCCTTGTTCTGAGTGTGTGACTCTGCGTTCCTGGTGATTAAAAGCACAGTCTGGCTGAGAACGTTTAGCCAACAAAACTTGCTTTGGCCAACCTTAGTCTGCAGCACAGAGCTTCTTTGTGGACTCTGCCCAGAATTGGGGAATAGGTGTCAAGGCTCCAAGCCAGACCCCAGTTCATCCCTGGGCCACAGTTTCATGCAATCATGAGATAGAAACCTAAGAGCATGACCTAAGACAGAACAGAAGAATCTGTCTCTTTTGAGTTGACCGGTGAAAAAATAGGAGAATCTACACACACCAACTTTCTAAATGGGGTTTAAAAAAGTAGGAATGTATGGAATACCTTCTGTGCCAGCCTCTGGGTTGGGTCGTGTTGAGCCTCTGGTGCAGAAGAAGCCCTCCCAGCACTGCCCACCAGCCTCGGTGGCATTGGCCCTGGGACAAAACCTGCCCCCATCACAAGCTCGGCACTCTGGCAGGCTGCTCAGCCCTGGTTCGTAGCCGTAGGTGCCTGGGGGACAGGGCTGCCAGTCTAGGCCAGTGCCTTCAGAACAGTAGAAGCCTGTGGGTGGAGAAGAGCTGAAGGGTAAGCCCAGGAAAGGATTCTCTTGTCAGGGAGGGGCAGCAGAGAGGCTTGGCCTGTTAGCAGCTTCTACCCAAGCTGTGTGAGCACCTCAAATTCAGGGAGTGTGTGCTGTTATGAGAGCATACAGTCAAGGCTGTAGGCACCTCAGAACTCAAACAAGGCCTGATGGAAGTGAGTGGCCTAACTGCCCATAGCTCGTCCCCCTTCTCTGGCCAGAGAGGATCCTTGGACAAGTCAGCAGGACTGCCAGATGCTCACTAACCTCTGGGGCACAGCTGTGGCCTCATCCCTGGAACGCAGTAGTGGCCACTGGGACAGATGAGACATTCCGTGGTGCCAGTGTGGGAGGCGTAGGAGCCAGGAGGACAAGGAGTGATGTCTGTCATTCCCCAAGGACAGAAGTGTCCAGGAAGGCAAGGTCTCCCAGAGAGACTCTCCATAAGAACACCAGGGACAGTCCCTCCGGTGCAGGGGACACTGGACAAGTATAAGAAAATTAAAAGTCTTTAGTTAAAAACGGTGTCTGAGTAACATGCAGCCTGAGGCAGGAGTTGACACTGAGCAGAGCTTGAGGACCCAGATCCGTCCGGGACTGGGACATTCATTGTTTGCCCTCTTGTCCATCCCTAATCGTAGCCTCGGACCTCTGACTGGTTCTGCTGAGTCTGTAAGGAAGCAGGGATGTGCTGAGTCTGTAAGGAAGCAGGGATGCAGCCACAGTCTGCTCCCTGAAACCCCTAGTGACCTTGTCTTCATGGCTTTGGGGCATGGCTTGGCTTGAGCTCTGCAGATCTGCATGTGGCCCTGAAGGGCAGTAGGTTGCCCCTCCCTGCCTACCCTGCAGAGGCTTCTTCTTGCTTTCTGTATGGCACGCCTCCAGATGGAGCAGACCGCTGGACATGTGCAGACAACCCCCTTCTAAACCTGGATCTGGGAGAGGAACACCGTGCCTACCCTAGGTAACTGGATGCTGGCCAGGTTGGCAGGAGGCCCCCAGGGCAGAGCTGTCCGATGACGGAGCAGTGCTGGCATCCCTCTGGGGCTCTGGTTCCTTCTGAAGACCAAGTTCCAGGTGGGCATGGGGCTGGGACTGGAGTGCCTGCAGAACCAAAGACTTAAGAGAAGTAGCCATGACACCCCAGGCTCCTGTGCCCTGGGATGGCCCCTCCCCAAAGACCAGGACAAGGATTCTTCCTCAGTGGCCAGAGGAGGGACACTTTAGTTGTGGAGTTTCTGGTCACCTTCGCTGAAGCAAAATGGGCAGTGAGAAGACCAAAAAAGGGATGTGGTACAGGGCACTAGAAGGCCATGCCATTTGCTGTCCAGCCTGGAAGAGAAGGGATAGCCAGGGCCGGATAGGCCTCCTGGGTGGGAAGCTGCTGAAACATGCGGAGACTGCAGAAAAAGCGTGCCACAGGCACATCAAAACCTAGGCAGCTTCATACGATTACATCTGGAAGGGTTTGAAGATGGTGGCATGGGTTTGGTGAGAGGTAGCAGTTATAGCAAAAAATTCCATGTTCAAGCATATAGTTTAGTCATGGATTAAAAAAAAGAGAGCTAATACGGCCTTTGAAGAGCAAGAAACAGCATCTGAGGGGAGCAGGGGTGTGCGGCTGGGAAAAAAGGGGCCTCCTCTTTCTCCCAGAGTAGCTATAGTGCCTTTGGGGTTGGAAGTACCTTCAAGACAGTAGTGTCCTGGAGGGCAGCGGAAGCCCCCAGCCCCGTCTGTGGGATACTTGCTGGAAGATCCTGCTTTGCACCAGTGTCCTGCAGCACAGACTCCTGGAGAGAGGATGTCTGGTCAGCATAGTCATCAAGTTCCTTGCTGGTGACCATGTTGAGACATAGGGCAGTCTGAGCTTTCCCTGCAGGAGGGTCATGGGATACACTTACAGCCAGTGTGACATGGAGCATGGGGAATTCAGGTCTTCAAGGACCTTCTTCCTGAATTAGCACCAAAGGGCCATCGAAACTTTTTGAGGCCAGATCCCAATTTGAGAGGTGACCTCCTCAGAGACGATCAGTGACCGGGCCTGTGTGTCCCTAATGGATCCATTTCATACAGAAGCCACCTGCTCTCAATTCAGCACACCGGAGGCATGGGACAGAGATTCTAAGGTCCTCAAGAATAATGTGAAGTGAGTGGCTATTTCTCTACAAGTGTGTCTTAGAGAAGGATGCAGTGATGGGCAACTTCCCAGTCTGTATGATGTCACCACTCCTGAGAATCTTTCCAGAACCAGGCAGAGACCTGATTCCTGGGATGAGGATGGGGTGCCATGCTGGCATCCATCATTCCCATCGTCTCTGGAAGCAGTGAGCACACAGACCATTGTCCAGCCCACACACTGGCTGTTCCAACTCAGGGTTCTAATGGACACTTTACCACCACTCATCCCTACTCAAGCCCACAGCTTCCCATGGCCTTCTGTGCCCCCCGAAAGACCCTGCTCTGTACCTGTGGGAGCTGAGATCCCAGCCAATGAGCAGAACTTCCCAGCAGGGCAGAGCTGGCACTCCGTGATACTTGTTAAACCTTTTCGAGGACCGTAGGTGCCCACTGGGCAGCTGTGGTGCATGGCCTTGGTTGTGCCCACAGGGCAGTAATACCCGAGAGGACATGGGTACAAGCTGAAGTCCTGGACTGGTCCAGTGCTGGAGTCACAGTAATAGCCTGGAAGAAGTGAGGACTATTGAGGAAGGTGCCCCCTCCCTCTACCTGGGACTCTTGGCCCTGGTAGTGTCTTCTGCTGCCAAAAGGCACTGGGGCTCTGAACCCAGAAAGTTGACCCCTGGGCTTGCACTGGCCTTTTCTTTTCCCACTTTCCATCTCTCCTCTCCTCTTACCTGCTGGGCACCACCCACTGGGAGCCTGGAGCCCCGCCTCCTTGCAGTAGAAGCCTGATGGACAGGCCTGGCATGTGGAGGATGCGGTCTGCTCTGGGAGGCTGGAGAAGGTGCCCGCCGGGCACGGTGTAGGCTTGTGTGAAGCTGCGGCTGAGGGCACAAGGTGTGGGTTCAGGAGCAAAGACTCCTCACGGGGCCTCGAAGCATGGAATGACCTGTGACCCGCAGAGCTGCAGGATCTGCCACTGCCCAGCTTCTACTTGGCCCAGCTCTCTGACCCCTCGGCAGCACATCGAGAGATACCCACGGCATTCCCCTGTGAACTACGGAACACTCACCCGTGTTCACACCCCTGAGAGCTGACCAAGCTGAGTCCGAGTGCAAGCAGGCCACTGCCATGATTCTTAGCCCTCCAAATAAAACCACTCAAATTGTCACCACACAGGTTCACGTGTCCTTTAATCACCCCCACCCCCACCCAAGGCTTCTCCACTACTACCCCAATCACTGCTAAGCAAGCACTTCTTTTCCTCTGGCTTCCTCCTCACATCCAGACCAACCCAAGATACAGGTTTATCAGCAGACAAAAGGATAGGGTCATAGCTAGGACCGAGAAAGGGGACACTCACGGCAAAAGGATCCTGGGGGGCAGGGCCCCCCTGTCACCTCATCCACTGGAGCTGGGGACTCGGAGCCTCCTATGCAGAAGTAGCCAGCCTGGCAGGACTCAGTGGGTGTGGAGAGGCCTGGGGGTAAGAAGAAGCAGGACTGATCAGGTTTCTTTAAAATGGTAGTGTATGCTTTAATCTTCGCTCTCAGGGCCTATAGGACTGAAAGTCTGAGGCTTGTGACAGTCGCACAGTGGAATCACGTCTCGAACAAACAAAAACAAACAAACAAATGCACAAACAAAACAAGACCTCAAATATATGTCTTGAATTCCTAACTGGAACTGACGTCACCCCACACCCCAGGATAAAACGACAGTCTGTGCTGAATCTGAACTGATCTGATGCAGAGCCCGTGAGGAGCCCTGTAACTGGTTTTGATGTAAATGCTCTCCCGTCCCTCTCCCCCACCCATCAGTCCATCTGCCTGGATACTTGATCCCTGGCTGGTGCCACTATTTTGGGAGGTTCTGGAACCTTGAGGAGGTGAAGCTTAGCTGGAGGAGGTCATCGGAAAAGGACATCGGAAAAAGCCTTGAAGGCCACAGTCCAGCCCAGTGACTCAGTCTCCCTGTGTCCTGTTTGTCGGTGTCATGTATCTAGCTCTCTCTGCCCCCATGACCAGAGCTGTGAGCTGTTCCCGCTGCCATGATGGTTAGTAGCTTCAGTGAGCCCAAATAAGTCTTCCCTTGAGCTGCTCTAGATATCAGAAATCACCTATTTATTTCATTTGCATGTATGCTTCATATTAGGGTAGACATGCAACCAGCACTATAACTGTTAGGACACATCATGGGGGTGCGTCCCATACCCTGGCTTTCAGAATTATTTTCCGACTGATTGCAATGTTTGTAAATTCATAGGAACTTCACCAAAACCGAGTGGCTAACTGAGCAATAGTAAACTGCCCCCTGACTCATTCTTAGCAGGTATTTTGATTGCTTTTTGAGGTGAAGGTCAAGGTCTCACTATATAGCCCAGGTTAGTCTATAGCTTGAAAGCCTCCTGCCTTCCCTGAGTGCCGACATTACAGAGAGTTGGCCATATCTAGTCTGGTTTTTTTGTTTTTTGTTTGTTTTTGTTTGTTTGTTTGTTTTTTGGGATTCTTTTTGTATTCTTGAGAAGCAAAGTTCCATACTACAGATTTTCATCAGTGATGACCACTGCCTCCATCTTCCTGAGGACTCATCCACTGAAGTAGTTTTTCTTCACTTCTTGTTACTGTTTCCAGGGTCCACATTTGAAATCTCCCTAACCACCATTATACTACCTGTGTATAAGAATGAGACATTTGGGAAATCTGAATTATCATCTCAAAGATATGTTTAAAACTCCCATTCTGCATAATAACAGACACCAAGGAAATTCATAGATTCCAGGAAGTTTCCACTGCACTGTTTTCACACCACACCCCATTTCTTCCCACACTCTCTCCCTGTACCTCAGATCCCCCTCACCGGAGTCTCCTTGCTCCCATTCCTGCCTGCTCCCAGTCCACCCATAAAATCTAGTCTAGTTCCCCCTCCTAGGGAGGTCCGTATATCTCCTGAGACCCCTCCTCTTGACCTAACTTCTCTGAGTCTGTGGACTATAGCTTGATTATCATTAACATAACAGCTAATGTCCACTGATAATTGAATACATACTATATTTATCTTCCTGGGTCTGTGTTACCTCACTCAGGATTTCCTTTTTCTAGTTCCATCCATTTGCCTACAAATTTCATGATGTCATTTTTTTTTAACAGCAGAGTAACACTGTTATATAAATGTAGCACATTTTCCTTATCCATTCTTCTGTTGAGAGACATTTAGGTTGTTGTTTCCAGTGTCTGACTACTATGAATAGAGCTGCAATGAACATGGTTGAGCCAATGTCCTTGTGGTAGGATGAAACATCCTTTGGGTATATGCCCAAGAGTGACATAACTGGGTCCTGAGGTAGCTCAATTCCCAACTTTTTGAGAAAACTGCCATATTGATTTCTATACTGGGTGTACAAGTTTACACTCTCACCAGCAATGGAGGAATGTCCCCTTGCTCGACATCCTCACCAGCATGAGCTGTCACTCGTGTTATTGTTCTTAGCCATTCTGACAGGTATAAGATGACATCTCAAAGTAGTTTTGATTAGAATTTGAATTTCCCTGATGGCCAAGGATGTTGAACATTTCTGTGTTTCTCAGTCATTTGTGTTTCCTCTATTGAGAAGTCTGTTTTGATCTGTACTCCATTTTTAATTGGATTATTTGTTTTCTTAGCATCTAATTTCTTGAGTTCTTTATATGTTTTGGATATTAGTCCTCTATTGGATGTAGTGTTGATAAAAAAAAATCTCCCATTCTCCAGGCTGATCCTAATGAGGACTCCTAATAATGGGAATATGTATTCTCAACTGACCATCTCTTGTTGCCAGGTGAGGCTTCTAGTGGTAGAGCTGGGATGCACTCAGTTGAGCTGTTTGTCAAGGATGTCTCATGGAAATCCCCAAACAACCTAGGCTGTTACTAAGACAAAGGGATGCTCTCTGCAACCGACAGTGGGACCTCATTGCTGAGGCTAAGATGCACGCAATGTATTGAACATTGAGGAGTGGAGCAGGTGCCTACATGAAGCCTCCACCCCAACATCCTAGTCTCTTTGGTGTGGGAAGGTACTCTGTGAGCTATTGAATGTAGATACTAACACAGCCACAAAACCTTTGGTCTATAATCAGTCTTGTCTGAAAAATATGCCATAGAACTTGTAGGAGTAGCCAACCAATGTCAGATTTCACTTAAGGCCAACTCCACAAGAAGGAACCCACACCTGACACTGCTAGGGTATCCAAGAACCAGAGACTAGACAGCTCAAGGATACAACTAGACAGCCTAGGATACAACTAAAATTACTGGTTTAAAAACAAACATATCACTAATAGAGTTCCTAATGATATTCTGTTATCCTCACAGATCAGTCCCTTATCCAGTCATCATCAGAGAGACTTCCTTTGGCAGCAGATGAGAACAGATGCAGAGACTCACATCTAGACATTACGCAGAGAAAGAGAACCTGAATGGGAGGTCTCCACCACATCCCAACCCTCAGTGCTCAGGGGATCCTGCAAAGATTGTAAGAGGAAGGGAGATGGAAGACACCAGGGGAACAAGGTGCTCTGAAACAACTCAACAAGGCAGGCGTGAGCTCACAGAGACAGAAAGAGCAAGCACGGGGCCTGCAGGGATGTAGAGCAGATCCTCTGCATATATATTATAGCTGTTAGCTTAGTATTTGTACGGGACTCCTGACTTGGGACTCTTCCTCCTGTTGGGTTGTCATGGCCAACTTTTACCTCATCTTATTAAATTTTATTTTGTCATGGTTGGTTGTCAACTCTTAGAAGCCTATTCTTTTCTGAGATACAGAAAAGGAGTGGATCCAGAGGGGAAGGAGGGAGGGAGGGAGGGAGGGAGGGAGGGGGGAACTGGAAGGAATAGAGGGAGGGGAAACTAATCAAGATATATTGTACAAGAATTTATTTTTAATAAAAGGAAAAAGAAAAAATGTATGCTAATAAATGTAGTTCTGGTTTCTTAAGTTTAATAGATTTAGAAAACTTCATTGTATAACTAAACAAAATTCCTTTTTAGCTTTCCTACTGAAAGATTTAGATGGTATCCACTTTTTTCCTTTTTATTTTTCAACATTACTATGTGAATAACATTTTTTTTCTCCACACAAAAGTGATTATTTGGAGAAGGTGCGAGAAATCAGACAGCTGGGTAGAAGAGCAGGCATAATTTTATACATTATTACTAAAATTGACTTGAAAATATTTGTTTAAATTTATATTCAAACAAGATAATCTATCACTACTTCTATTGACTGTCACCAACGATTTCTTTCATCAGATTTAATTTGTTTTTTTTTTCATCATTCAAGAATAAATGTGGACTTTATCCACTTAGAAATAAATAAAGAAATTCCTGCACAGAGGGATTTCCCAGGACTCACATGTTCCAGAGCTCCACAGTGACACTGATGTTGATGTCTCCTCAGAGTGAGGATTTCTGTGGTCACCACTGGACCAGTGACTCTAAGGACTCCCATCTTTAATGTATTCATGACTTTTCATACTCCTCTGACAAAATACCCAACAATTTAACAGAGGGGTTTATTCTGGCTCACAGTTTGGGGGGATACATTCCCCCATGGCAGAGAAGATGTGATAGCTGGGAATGGAACAGGTGGATGGTCACATTGCATCTGTAGTGAGGAATCAGAGTGAACAGGATGTGGAGCTGAGCCATAAAAACCCAAGGCCTGACTCTAATGACCTACTTCGTCAAAAGACTCCATCTCCTAAAGGTTCTACAATCATCCCAAACAGCTTAACCCAGCTAGGATCCAAGAGTTCCAACACACAGGCCTTATGGGGGGCATTTCACACTGAGGCCACAATTCCAGTCCATGTGAATCCCACCAAGTCTTCTAGGCGTGGCCCTGTGAGCCAGGGCGTGTTGATTTTTAATGAATTTTCTTGCAATAAAGCTCCCTCCCTACTGCACTTCGTGTGTGCATGCTTGCTCTGAGGAATGCTAGAAAGTTCTTCCAATATGCTCCTGTGTGAACCCCATGGTATACACGAACAAGAGCACCCTTAGCAGAAGGCTCTTCACAATTACTGCCCCTAAGGGGTTCTCTTCTGTGTGAGTTCTAAGCTTCCCCCCACCTCAGGTACTTGGTCACCACTATGTGAAGATGAACTAATGTGCATGATATCAGGCCTGCCCTGAGATGAATGGAGCCAATCTATGTCCCAGACACCCTTTTTCTCACAGCAGAGACTGTGGCATAGCTACTCCTTCCTCTCAGTCACACAGGGTCTGAGGTTCACATCCAGTAGGTCACGGGGCTGAAATAGAGGCTTAAGTTCAGTAGACAGAAGATAAAGCCTTGTCCCACTATGCTCTGCAGTGCCTCAAATGAGCCGAGGCTCTCCCAGCTTAGGACAAAGTAACAACATCTGAATCCACTGACTGACAGTCTCCATCCAGCTACACCATGAGTCCAGAGCTGGGGACTGTCCCACTTCTCTCTGGGCCGAGCATAATCGGCTCTTACCTGAGGTGGCACAGAAGGAGCCTGGTGGGCAGGGCTTGGGCTCTGGGCTGCCCTCTGGGCAGTAGGAGCCAGCTGGACACTTTCCCCCTGTGGCAGTGGCAGGGCACAGGCAGTTCGTGCTGGTGTAGTTGTCCAAGTCAAAGGGGCGAGCAGTCCATGCCGCTGACACACAGTACCAGCCTAGGTGGAAATGGCAGGGTGGGACAGGCACCGTTCTGAGGGGATCAAGGCCAACCTCAACAGGATACATGCCCCATCATCCCAGTAACTGCTCTGAGTATTATGCTGTTGACCTCAAGCATGGGGCAGAAGAGGGAAGTATGGGGTGAGTGGGAGGTTATCGGGATCCACACAGGAGAACCAAACCTGCATCACAGGGTCCTGATGGCTTCGTCAGATTCTCTTGGCCACAGTGGTGGCCTGGTGGACAGGGTAGGCAGCTGTCCAGGCTTTGGGTCAGTGGGTCTGGGTTGTAGTAGCCCCTGGGACAGGGGAACTGGGTGGCATGCTTGGTACCTGAAAAGCAGAGTTCAGAGATAGAAAGTATCTCCTGGTTCCCCAGGGTACCCTGCCCACAAGGTATTGGACCTGAAAGTACAGTGCTGTGAACTGAGCCCAGAGGCCCTTTGCTGCCTCTGGCTGGCAGCCTGGCTCAGGAGGCTGTGTCCCATGCACTTACCTCGCGGGCAGTAGAAACCTGCAGGACATGGGTATCCACTGTAGCTGGTGATGTTCTCAGGGCAGTAATAGCCAGCAGGGCAGGGGAAGCAGGAAGCCTGGCCGGGCAGGGAGCCGTAGGAGCCTGCTCGACAGGGCTGTGGGAGGCTGGTCCCACGGGGGCAAAAGTGCCCTTGGGGACAGGGTCCTCCATGCCCTGAGAGGCCTGTTGGGGAAGGGATATATATATATATATATATATATATATATATATATATATATATATATATATTTATATATATATACATATATATATATTTATATATATATACATATATATATACATATATATGTATGTATATATATGTGTGTGTGGGTATATATATACATATATATATATATATATATATATATATATATATAGAGAGAGAGAGAGAGAGAGAGATATATATATAGAGAGAGATATATAGATATATGTGGGGTCTAGGTCTTAGTCACAACAGAACCTGGGTGGCTTTATGACACTAGGATCCAGTGTAGCCTTGGGTTCAGGTTAGAGGGCCTAAGGGTGGTTTTGAGCACAACCCTACCAGTAACCATTCTCTCTGCACCTCCCCACAGACCAAACAGTACATGTTCTCTAACGCATCGTGTGCGAGAGCCTCAGATCTTCTCTCTCCATGGCAAGTGCACCGGACAGTGATGGCCGATCTTACGATGGAAGGTGCCAGTGGCGTGCTAGCATGCTCTGAGCCTGTCCCTGCCCTCCCTGGCGCAGAGCCATGCTTGGCATCCCGAGTTTTCTCTGAGGTTACTCTCCTATCTTCAATCTAGTTACAGACTAAATGGATACCACCTTCATGTTCTGTTATAGTGAACTGGGAGGCTGGTTCTGTTTCGGCTGTCATCCTGGTTCAGCTAGACCCCTTCCTGGGGACTAGCATTGCCCCTCACTGCCACTCCCACTCCCACCCCACCCCACTCCACCAACCCCAGGATTCCTACCCATGACTGTATTTCAGAACTGTATTTTCTATCTGGAGCTGGTATTGCATCTTAAATGTTTTCTGAACGATGGGCAAGCCAAATAGGAGGGCTTTGGTCCAGGCTCACCTGCTCCGCCCCCAAGGCGTAAGCTAGGTTCTGTGTGCATGGCCATATTCTGGATTCCCTCTGCCTCCTTCGCAATGCAGACACCTCAAAAGGAGCCTAGCTCCACCCCATACCACCAAGGCTCAGGAAACGTCACAGAAAAGGAGACGGAGAAAGGAAGAGCTGCGGGATGGGAAAGAATGAGTAGGATGCTGCCTTCTGGACATGGTTAGTGCCCCAGGATTGTATTCACTCAGCAGCTGTGGCTATTCGCACAAGATCGAGCCAGCCAAATTCCCAGTTCAAATGAGGTAGATGATCCGGCCCACCCCTTGCTGAGAGGCTATTGGAAGAGGAGAAATAGGTTGTTTTGGTTTGTTGGGGTTTTTGTTTTGTTTTGTTTTCTTGGTGGTCTTGGTTTTGTTTTTGTTTTTTGAGGATGTGGCCATATTACAGTGGATGAGCACATACCCATGTATGTACATACGGGCAGCATTAACTAAGATTTAGTAAGTTATCAAAAAATGAAATCAAGTTGTGAGGGCCTATGTTGGAAGGATTTGGGTATATGAGGGAGTTTGGAGGAGGAAAGGGGGGATGAATAGAATCATATTTTATTGTATGCATGTATAAAATTCTCAAAAACTAAAGGGGCAGAAGGAAACCTTATTCCAGAGTGAATTAACCTCGGAGTGAGGAACCAGATAACTGGACACAGCCCTGGAGACCTCACCTTTTAACCTATCCTTTGCAGGGACTTGTAGATGGTGTGCTCCTGCAGTCACACCTCAGATCACACCTGTTCACAAGGTACCCTCTGTGACCCCAGTTTGGGTGGGGATGAATGCTCAGTTCAGCCTCTATGTGATCCACAGAGCGTCACCATGGTCATTGACCAGAAACCCTCAGTTCTCTCTGTCTATCTTCCAGCAAGTCTATGACTGAGCCCGTGGATCTGGGTGGGACGGGAGAAAAGGTAACTCAGAGGATGCTAGTATGATGTGTGCAGAAAGACATGAGCCATGTTGCTGCTGCTGCTGGGGGTAGAAAGGGTTATATCCTCTCTCCATTCATACAAATCCCCTCTTCCCTCAAATTATCCAGCATGTAGTTACCCCAATCTTAAGCCTCCCCCAGGGTTCCCCACCACAAGGTATCTTGTGGGGTCAGAGCTTCTTTAGACCCAAGGGGTTTCATACCTGTTGGGGTTGGAGAGGAGACTCCTGATAGACAGAAGTAGCCAGGGGCACAGGGTCCTGAGGGAGCAGAGAGGCCAGAGGCAGCGCAGAACTGCCCAGGGGGGCATGGCAAGCACTCAGAGGACATGGAGAGAAACATCCTAGGAAACAGAAAAAAAACATTGGGGCAGTGGGACAGCGGGTGTAAAATAGTGGACAGTGGCCTGGGTAGCTCTGGGAGTGAGTAGATGTCATCCTGAAGGACAGGCTATCTTGTTCCCTCACATCATTAGATCCCCTGTGATTCTGTCTTCTTACAGGTAGTATCTGGAAGATGCCCAGAGAAGAAGGCTCATATTTTGTTTCTCTCTCTCTTCCTCTCCCTTTCCCTCCCCCCTAACTCTCTGATGGGCACCTAATTATCTTTTCTCTTTTATTCTCAATTCAAACTCAAGGGATTGATCGACTCAGACTTCACTAGCATCTACAGTCAGAATGTCTATAGTCCCTCCAGTCAAATGGCTAACAACTGTCCCTTTGCTTTGAAGTTTCTGCTCTTGGCTGGCGTTTCCTAGAGGTTTAGAAGGGAGGTTCTGTTTTCAAATAAGGCACTGGGAAGGCATCTGGCTTGACTCCTTTATGACTTTCTCTCTTGAGCATGGTATATCTAAAGCCCCCAAGAACCCATGGGACCCACCCTGGCCCAATGCTTACTGCCTACCCAGGACATTTTTGGTCTCCTAGGCCAGAAGGAATTGAACTACCTGAAGCCAATATTCTTGGTTTCTGAAAGATGTAGCTGGCTAGATTTTTGTGGGAAGCAGGGCTGAGAGGAAGCCAGAGCCAACACCAGGTGTAGGCAGTGGTACTCACCGATCTGAGAAGGTGCCCACAGGGCAGGGTAGGGGCAACCCCAGGCCCACTGGACAAAAGTGACCTATAGGGCAGGGGTCCTCTGCTGCCACATGGATGCCTACATCAGGTCGAGCAGGCTCGGCTCCTGCCCAGATAGTGAAGAGTCAGTGAGAGCATCAAGCAATCTCCCCCAGCACTCCCTGCTGCCACCTTTACCTCCCACAGCTCAGAAGGGAGTCAGTGAAAGGGCTGGAGGGACTGACTGCACTCTTCGAGGCTAGGATGGCTCTCACACCAGGGATCCTCACCCATAGTGATGGTGGGTAGGACCTGGGATGTGTCCCCTTCTTAGAAGGTTATTGATCCTGCTTGCTTGTCATAAAATGAGGGGGGGACAACAATATTCCAGAATCTGCATTCCCTGGGAAGGACATTTTAGGTGGTTTTGACTGTCTCAGGGTAGAGAGGACAGTAGAAGGCTCCACATCTAGCTATAAGGCAGCTCTGACAGAGTGTGGCTTCTGGGCGTGTTTGAAACCTGCTCGATTCTTAATAATGTTCTGTATCAACAGTTCATGCCCTGAAGGTTTGCTCACATCCTTTTAGACAGAGGAAAGTCCACATAATTATTCTGACTCTTCTTCAAAAGCAAAGTCTCTAAAGTGTAAGGGGTCCTTTTTTTAAAAATAGGAAAAGATGGAGTTATATGATCCTATTTTTATGACTGTTGCTCACCCAGAATGAGAGAGGGCGGGGAGAGGGGAAGAAATCTGTTTGTATAAGAATAGATCACACCTGAGTGTGGCAGGCAGAAATATGGAGAGCCATGAGCCACCTCCTAAATGCTGAACCTTTCAACCTACAGGGAGTCATCCTGCTTCCCGAGCTCCCCTGGGTCAGGAATGCATGAACTGAGGTTGGGCAGGGAGGTGGCAATCTTCTTCCTAGGGCAGCCTGCGTCTCTAATCCAGTGCCACTTTCTGCGACAGAAGCAGCACTAGATGGCAGAGACCACAGAACATCATCTGTCCCACGGTGCAGTCCTCTGAACTCCTCTGAACTGTGAAGGTTTTGTCTGCCCAGCTTTTCCCCATGGCACTGAGGCCATGTAGTTAGCTGGATTCTCAGACCCTTCCAGAGCAGAAGACCACAAAAGTATCACAAAGACCTAGATGGACCAGACTCCTCATAAGATGGGCTCATATGTCTCCATCTTTCCCTACAATAAAAAAGACCCCTTTCACTTTAGAGATTTTGCTTTTGAAGAAGAATCAGAAAACTAATGTGAATTCTCTGATCTGAGCAAACCTTCAGGGCATGAGCTGATGATGCAGATTATTATTAGGATGAGAGCAGGTGTCAATCATGTCCAGAAGCTACACTCTGAGCCAGACTCCTCAGCTGTCTGGGATGTGATCACACAGGAGGTCTTGGAAAGTAGTCACTAGAGCTTAGAGACTCACAGTAAGAGACGTGAATTGTACATTGTTCTGGATGGAGGAGTCTCAGGGAAGGTTGTGATTTGCCAGGTCCAGCCTGGATCTGGCCCTTGAAGGGGTCCTCCAAGGGATTCCGAGGTGAGTGTCTCTCCTGGCTGGAGAAATCTTAATGGTAGAAGAAGCTGCAGGCTGGAAATGTGGGGGCTTGGATCATACCTTCCTCCCACATCAGGCTGAATAGTACCAAGCTCCAAATCTGTTCCCAGTGAGCTCACACATCTTCCCATGCATGTGTGGCCATAGGAGGCAGAAGTGTCAATGGCAAGACAATGACAGTCCTACAGAACCGATGGCCAACTACAGTGCCCAGGACCTCTACCCTGGAGACTCTTGGGGACCCTCAGGATCATCATGAGCATCTGGGCCAAGTGTAGTCTTAGAGCATATTAGGGCCCCCGCTTTAGCCTTACTAGTGTCCCCATTCCTTTTTTTTACCACTCCATGAGACCTGAAGGCTGAGATATGCAAATTGATTGAGACATGGCTATAGTATGAGACACCTCTCATTGACACCCCAAACATCCTCCAGCCTCCTTCATATGTCCAAAACTAGCTATGGTGACATGGTCACATTGGATCTGGCTCTAAGATGCCAGCCCCTTAGGTCCTGAGATCCCCAAAGCTGCTAGATATTTTTGTGAGTGCCCTCACCCGCACATGGGCCCCCTTGGGGTGGCTTGGCCCACAACAGAACAGAACATTCCAGGTGGGCAGGACAGGTACCAGCTTTTTCCCCAGTACCTCTTCTCCACAGTCCATGTTTCAGCAGAGCATAAGTGGCCTGGGCAACAGGGGTCACCGAAACAGACTCGCTCCTAGAAGAAGACAAAAGGTCACTGCTTTTAAAATCAAAGAGTAGGGGGCTGATCCTCCTGAGTTCCCTCCTGGTCTCCCTGTATCCCTGTCCTGTCCATCCATCCTGGTTACCCTTACTATCCCCTAGTGTGCAGCCATGCATGGGTCTTAATTTTCAGAAGAATGTCCCACTATAGTACAAAATTATCATTGTTAATTAGCCTCGGCAATTCTCTCTCTACCTATTTGCTAACAATACCGCATACAGATTTAATTGTGGCATGTTATATCTCTCTGCCTATATTCATTTGTTTGCTCTATTAATCAAGCTGCCCACCTATCTCCTATCTTTATTTTATTAATGAATCAACAAATATATCACCTATATCCTTTTATCAGTTAATCAATCACTGACCAATAATTTTAAATCTATCTATCTATCTATCTATCTATCTACCTACCTACCTACCTACCTATCATCACCTGTTTGCAAATTACAGGTTGCTGTAATTAAAGCCATGACCAAACGTGACTCAGGAAAGAAAGGGTTTATTCTGTCTTACAGGTTAGAGGCCACCTCCAAGGGAAGCCAGGTGAACTCAAGCAGGAAACTGGAGGCAGGAGCTGAAGCAGAGACCATGGGGAAACGCCGCTTCCTGGCTTGCTAGTCATAGTTTGCTCCACTTCTTCTACAACTGGGGCCACCTGTCTAGGAAGGCACAGCCCACAGTGGGGTTGGCCCTTCCAAATCAATCAATAATCAAGAAAATGCCCTCCCAGGGCTCATATGTATGCCAAACTGATGGAGGTAGCTCCTCAATTGAAGTCCCTCTTCCAAGGTGACTGTCGTGTGTGTCAAATTCACCAAAACTAAGTAGCACAAGCTCGGTTGACTTTGATCTCCGTAGACAGTAGCTACTGTTTGCCTATCTTTATATCAAATAATCAATGTATCTATCAATCATCTAGAGCTACTTGTCAGTTAACAAATCTATATATCTACATGTTCATCAGAAGATCTTTACTATCAGTTATCTGTTAATTAACACATCACCTATATGTCCCAACAGTAGCTCTTCACTTAAGCAATGTGTCTCTCTGTTATTAATGATAGCTACCTACTACGCTGCTGCTAGCTTGATCTGTCTAGGTGTCTACCTAGATCTTTTCCTATTCCAATGGTATTCTGCTAGTTTCAGCTTTGCTGTTAAAATCTGTGGTATTCTGAATGTGTTAGCATAATCCTTTTCCTCTTTTCAGTGTATTCTCCACATTGGAATTATTAGGTCCAGGGCAGGAATCGCCTAGAATTTTATAGGTCTGGAATTGAACCCAAGACCTGGGAAACTCCAGGAGACACTCTACACTCCCCTCCGACTGGTACTGTGAAGGGGCAGCTTGCCCTGCCTGGGCTCTTGCTGCTCACTGACTATGAAACTTGATTACAGCTAGGAACTTATGAAGGGAGAACCATGTCTGCATGTCTATCTAGAGCTTTCTTAAGGCACCAAATGCTCTCTGCTCTCTGTCACAGCCTATGTGCATTGTTGTGTTCAGCATCCCTCTCCGGGAAGCACATAGCTCTATAATAAAGTACCTATCTTGTTTGTTTGTTTGTTTGTTTTTTTAAAGAACGTATGCGTATCTGTGTATGTATATGCCACATGTGTGTGGCTGCCTGTAGAAGCCAGGAAAGGGTATTTGATCACTAGGAATGCCACATGTGTGTGGGTGCCCATGGAAGTCAGGAAAGGGTATCCGATCCCCAGGAGTTACAGGCAGTTGGGAATGAAAGGGAATGAATGCAGGTCCTTGATAATAGCAGAAAGCACTTTTAGCTCCTGAACCATCTCTCCAGCTCCATAAGGTGCCCCTTTAATGCTCTTTAAGCCTTCCCCAAGTCACACAAATCACTCCTTCCCAGCTTTCAGAGCTTTGATTGCATGCTCTCCTAGCTTACTATGCCACAGACTCTCTCTGTGGTGCCCTGCTGTTCTCCACTGAAGAGCACTGATCTTCAAAGGCTCACTCGGAGTATTACCCAGGTTGTGTTCTGAGTGTCCTGCCTGGTTGATTTTTAGTGCCTGAAGGTTGAGACCTGGCCTGGGGGGTATCTTGAGTCCCTCTGGGAACCTTAAATGAGTCAGGAGACTTATTTTTGTGGCTGAGCCCATGGATAGGGTCCATGATAGGCTCTTCTTCTCCATCTTGATCATCTCATCCTTCCTGATGTGTGTGTGTGTGTGTGTGTGTGTGTGTGTGTATGTGTATGTGTGTGTGTGTGTGTGTGTGTGTGTGTGTCCTGGGACAGAAGGAATGGGATGGGTACTGGTGCCTTGCTGGGTTCACATCCCTGTCCTGCCATCTGTAGATCCACTTTCTGTGACCTGGAGAGGTCTCCTCGGCTTGTACATATTGGAATCCACAGATGGCAAAGCATCGTGTAGATAGGAGGGGTGAGGACTGGGCTTAGTGAGCAGCAGGGGAAGATACTGTCTGCAAAAGCACAGTCTGGAATCTGTGGGCAGACATGATTCCTATCACCTATATGGAAACCTGGGCCACACTGGCTGGAGGGCCCAGCCCATGACTTATTCTACATCACTCCCAGTGTCATTACTGACTCTGGGAGTCACCTTCTTGAATTATCTTACTCATGAAAGTTTACGAAAATTCCAGTGTCTGACCAGGAGGGGTCCACTGAGCGCTAACTTCTTCTCCACATAGAACTCTCATTACTATCATCTGAATTATTCATGACCTGTGAGTCCATTGGGTCTGACATGGAGCCGCTAGGCTCTTGCTTATTGCTAATTTATGTGGAGGACATTTGCTCTTGGTGCCTCTTACACTGAACACTAAATAGGGCTGCCTCCCCAAGCCAGGTTTCATGACGATGACTATTGGGGAGCTGTATGTAAGCCAGCCAATCTTCCCGAAGAGATCTCTGAGCTCATCTTCTTCACCCTCCTTCCAGTTCTTGGACTCAGCATGGCTTAGTCTGGACGTGGAATCTAGGCTGGGGTGAGTTCAGCCCTACTCCTAGATTCACGGGGAAGATGTCTGCCCCAGAGTCCTCACTGCACAGCATGCTTAGATGTGGGTAAGTTTCTCCTCGGATATTTAGGTACATTGAAGCTTTCTCCCCTGTCCTTCCCTTTCACCAGAATGCCTTATTTATTTACCTGTTGCTGGTACATGTCTCCTTACAAAAGACTGAGAGCCCAACGCTGGATGAAACCCCATGTCTGCCTCTCAATTCCCTTCTGCTCTCAAGAAACCTCTTTCTTGTGTAGGTCCTGCACAGCCCTAAGCTTCTCCTGGAAGGGGTGATGCCTTCCTCTTGTGCCCTTGGCTGCTTGGAGCGGAGCATGGGAAGTTCGTGACAGATGTGTCGCCATCCTGCCTCTGAGAACAGCATTTGTCTCCTTATAGAGGAGCTGCCAGCATCAAGGCTCTGAGGCCTGATGGTACTCGGCTCAGGACCCTGCAGGGTAGTCTGTAGGACATGGCATGGGCTACCTCCTGCCTAGCATCTGGAGCTGAAAACAGATTCCTTCAAAGGAGTGAATACACTAATCCCCAGCCTTCCAGAAGGAACCCCACTTGATGCCCCTGCTTTACAAGAAGAAATGCCCTCCATCCCTCCAGCTCTCACCATGGAGAGCCAGGGGAAGGCCCCAGACCACCTCAGCCCTGCAGCAATGCCTGGAAATCTGGCTCTTCTCAAAGTGTCTCTTTCTCTACTTGCTAAACTTCCCTGTTGCTTTTCTGCTAGTTTCAATGTCTCTTTCCCCATTTCTCTAATTGTCACTGAGCTGTAAGTGTGTGTTACACCTTAAGAAATGTTCAACATCATTAATCATTAGGGAAATGCAAATCAAAAAAACCCCGAGATTTCACCTCACACCAGTCAGAATGGCTAAGCTTAAAAACTCAGGAGACAGCAGCTGTTGATGACGATGTGGAGAAAGAGAAACACTCTTCCACTACTGGTGGGATTGCAAGATGGTGCAACCACTCTGGAAATCAGTCTGGCGGTTCCTCAACTGGGCCAACTAAGTACTCTGCGAAAAGGTCCTAGAGCTCCTCACTAGATGAGGCCAAACCTTAATCTAGAGGTAAAGCCTTCGCTGGATCAGAATGGGATGAGGTTCAGAGAAGTCTTGCCTTGACCTGCCTCTGGCTCAAGAGTTTTCAGCCCTTATGAAATGGTAGATATGTTCTCTGAATCTGGCTGTGTCCGCTGAGCCTGGGTATGGGTGCTACCTGCTGGGAATGGAGTAGCCTTTGGCTTCATCTAGGTCTGAGTAGAGGCCAAAGGTGCCTGGCTGGTGTAGGATGCCGTAGGTGGCTTTGTGGAGGTGGACGAGTCTGGCAAGGCACCCCAGACACAGGCAAAGCACTGTGAAGAAACAGTCATGTCAAAGGCTCTAGGCCTCAGCCTCTCATGATGCTTTCTGGGACATGGGGACAGAGGCAGTTGCATTTTCATCATTTAGGGGCCTGAGGCATGGAATAGGGCCTGTCCTCATAATGCAAAACTACTGACTCTACTTACCATGCTATCTGGTCTTTCTACTCTGTGCTTGGTGCCTATGGCCTTTGGACTAGCTCCCAAAGACCTTATTGCATAACCTGAGTAGGTATGACTGGAAATCCCTCCCAGAAGTTCTAAGTCCCCCTTGGGTTTTCCTCTCTTTAAAATAAAAGTCCTCATGATATCCACTCTGAGAAACATGCTATGTATATGCCATGTCTCTGCACAGCCCTGGGCACTGTGATGCCTCACTGAATGTCTCTGTCACCAGCAGTACACCTTAGGAGAGGGGTAACCTGGGGCTACTGGGTTCACATCAAACCCGTATTTCCTTTCCCCACAGATCCGCACTTCTCACCTCATGCTGTATCCACGATACCGTAGCAAGCAAGCAATGAGACATCAGCTCCGTGCTCGGGGTCACAGGAAACTGGCTGAGTCTCCCAGGTCTCCTGCAGGAGTCCTCAGTCCAGCTTGGGGAGCTTCTATCCAACCTCCAGAGCTCTACCAAGCCTTATTCTGCACTATCTTCCCACACCTGCCAACTCAGTACTGTGATTTCTGGCACACCCTGGCCTCCAAGAACTGCCTTAGGTTCTTAGATAACAAATCTAGAATGTCCACAGTCTGATTTTCTGCCCCCTCTGGAACAGGCTCTCCATCTCCATTCTACATGGTTGGCTTCCTTTTCTCCCATCCTCAGCACGCATGGCTCCCAGCCACATTACCCTTCTGTCTTTGCCAAAGCTGTGTGGCATAACCCAGGCTGCCTTAGCCTTTTGTGTAGAGTCCCTGACTCTTCCAGTTGAGGCTAGAGAATGAGCTTTGAAGGGACCTGGTTGCAAACCTGGATATGACTTTTTCCCCCATCGTTATTCCTCAGGGGTACCTGGGCAAGTTGCTGGCCTGTGAT
The DNA here is from genome assembly GCA_964023405.1 of Apodemus agrarius. Taxonomy (NCBI): domain Eukaryota; kingdom Metazoa; phylum Chordata; class Mammalia; order Rodentia; family Muridae; genus Apodemus; species Apodemus agrarius. The sequence goes on along the minus strand of OZ030013.1, from coordinate 54,009,562 downwards.
TAAGACCCCAGTGTCAGTCTCTGTAGCTGTGTTTCTGGGTAGGTAGAAGGCGGAACCCAGCACAGCCTCTCTGGGCAGGACCTGATGTTTTTCCCCCTTGTCCTAGGAGCTCCAGGATAGGTACAACCTAGGGGAGATATTTAGCCAAATAGAAGAGGCCTGTGAGGGGGAACAATCACGGCTTGGAGTCCTCATCTGGAAAGGAGCCCGCAGGCCGAGAGAGCCGGGGCAGTGATTCCAGGACCAGGGAGGGTGGTGTGCACCAGCCAGGGTATGGCGGGGACCACTCAAGGCAAGAAATGACATTACCACCAGAAAGAAAGACAGAGAGGCAAATCTCTGTTCTCTGTATCCATAAAATCTGCTTCTTCTGCTAGAGTCTCCTTCAGTCCTGAGGGGGCCAATGTCATCCCTACATCTGCCCTTCAAAGAAGTCTCCTGGATCCTTGGCTGAGGAGGTATTCAGTGGCACCTTAGTCAGAGACTGAAGGTTTCCTGCATGGCACCTTAGGGACAGATTTTTTTTCCCAGACAGGACACTCTATGAGTCCTGGTGTTCGTTTAGTGGCCAACACATGGTGATTGTCAAGATGGGAGCTTATCACAGGAAGCACAGGTACACATGAGCTGACATCAATGCCCGGCGCTCTCTCATGTCTCAGATGGGCAGTGCTTCATCTTGCCTTGTGCCCTTAGCTCTCCTGCCACTGCAGTAGGAACTGTGATTCCCACAGAGGCAGCTGCGGTTGGCGGAAGGTTTGCCTGCCTCCCAGCACTTCTCACTGGCAAGTATAGATGCTTAGACTCAACTGCCTCTCTTCTGTGGCTCTCTAAACCAGCTCTGCTAAAGTCAAACCTTCCTCCTGGCCTCGGTGCCTGGTGCCCCCAACATACACCAGAGGGCGGGCGGGAGAATGAGGAGCTGTGCTGTGTCCTAAAGCAGGGCCAGTGATGCCCTGCAGGGGCAAAGGGGATGAATTGGGCAAGCTCTCTGCTCTCTGTGCTAAAGGAGAGCAAATTAAAACGAAAGCAGCTAAAAGGAAGAGCATAAACATTGGAAGAAATAGAAAAAAAAAAAACAGCTGAGAATCCTCAAACCCAGAAGTTGAACACAAGCAGCATTGGTAACACTCCAAGGATACTGGCCAAGAGATAGGGAGAATGTAAAGCAAAAGGGAGAGCAAAAGAGAGCCGGAGAACAAGCCCACTGAGAGAGATAGAGCATCAAGGGCACACGATGAGCAGCTCTGTGGCCATCTGCTTCACACTGGAGACGAGAAGGACAAATTCCGTATGGCACGGACAGTAGCCAGCATAGTCGCACACTGCCACAGGCAAATGAAAATATGGAGAGCTTTAAATGTCTCTGTGTCTTACTGACGCTGAATTTGTTAACTAAGGACCTTCCCGCCAGAACCCCGTGGCTCCATTGGGGTCTGTGCCTTACTGGAAAGAACTCACACCCGATTACCCTGAGCTCTGCTGCAGATAGAGGTGTGGGCAGTGCCACGTAATTGATTTCATGAGCCTAGCATTGCTTCAGTAGCAAAACCAGGGAAGAAAACTATATACAACTATCTCTCATAAAGGCAAATTGAAATATTTTTACAAATTAGTAAAAAAAACTAAAAATATATTAGCAATTCAAGGTGTGGAAAGGACAAAATGTGACTGTCGGGACCACCAAGTTGGCTTAACATTTGAAACAAAATGGCTGGTGTGTTGTCAGTACGAGCGTGATTATTTCTGAATGCTCATTTCAGTGGTACAGAAGAAGACCCAAGATAAATTCCCATGCGTGCTAATGAGCTTTCAGCAAGGCATAGATAGAAGGGAACTTCCTCCACCTAACTAACCCTTCTGACACAAACTGCAATGAATATCACAAAAGGTAACAACTGACCAAATACTCTCTTGCCAAAGATCTAGAATCGAATGGGTTGCCTGCAGATGAGAGCAGTGCTAAAGGTGGTAATAGTGTAGTGCGAGGAGAGGTAATGAGAAATATGTGATTGAAGCTGTGGAACTTGTACCCTATCATCCACAGATAATGTGATCTGTGTACAATGAAATCTACACAAAATCATTATTTTTTTTTTTTTGAAAAAGAGTCAATGAAGAAGGCAGGAATGACACTCATAAATCAGTACTAGTAATGAACCATTGGGAGTTGCAAATGGAAACTCCATTTGCATCAAAACGTGTGGCAAACTTGTAGGTAGATTTAGCAAGACAAATGCAGAGGCTGCACATCGGAGACCTGAGAGCAGAAACGCTCTGCCAAGGCCAAGCAAACAGGAACAATCCAAAGCAGTGCTTGGTATGGTCTCACCTACCTGTGAGGCAGGGCTGGCTGCTGTAGCCTCTGTCCATTGAGAAGAAGCCCAGAAGGCATGCTGTACGGCTGGGCTGCTTTGCTTTTGGCTCCTGTCCGGACAAGCACTTCTAGGGGATAAGACATCTCGGATGAAGAGGGCAGCTGGATCACGCCCTCATGCACACCCGGATAGTGCTACAACTTGCAGCCCCAGCTCAGCTATTCACCATAATGAACATCTTTCACAGTCTCAACACCTTGTGTCCCTTAGTTTCTCATTCATTGGAGATGACCTTCATGCATCAGAGGAAGGTGGTACTTATTCCTGTAATCAAACTGGGACTAACAGAAATGTTCCCTTCATTCTTAGTTTCTATAAGGATCTACAGGTCTGACCCTTATAGGTGTTCTCAGACTCTACCTATGAGAGAGGGCTAGACCCCGAGGCCACAGGCCTGACTAAGCCTACTGTGTACATAACACTCTACAACAGCATAGGCAAGCTGTGGTAGCTGACAGCTTCAATATGGGGTCGCCTCCCAGGATGTTGACATCTCTCTTCCCTCAGGTTTGGTGGCTTCTCCATTCACTGAGTCATATGGGAACAGTGGCCAGGAACCTCTCAGCACCTGCATGGATATCATGTCACTGACTCTACAGCAGCACTTCAGGGTCAGTCTGATTGAGCACTTCATGGGGACTCAGGGTTGGGAGCTTTTTCATAGCTCTGAAGGGTTTGTGGGTTATTCCCTAAGAAGAGTATCAGCTTCCAGGAATGCAACTTGGACCTGATTTCTGGAGTTTTATCTGTTCTGGGTTCTTCCCAACACTCCCTTCCCCAAAGGGAGAAAGAGCTGCATATTTCCTCTATGCAGAGTCTGTCTCTGCTATCTCTATGTGCTGTCCTGGGAGCACCCTGCATTTTGATTTGGGGAGGGCTGTTCTGATACTTAGACAACTACAAGGCCAAAGAAAGCCAATAGCCTAAGCCAATAAAGCTGCTAGCTGGTAGTGGCTGTCCCTTGGCTGGAATACTGAGTGTGAGACTATCCAGCCCACTTTCTGCTGTCCCCACAGGGATGAGTGGACAACTCAGAGATGACGGTCATTGTAAAGAGGCCTGGGGACAGAATGAGTCCCACTCAGGCTATGGGGGAGGCCTTGCTTTGAGGTGTTTGTTTGTTTGTTGAGATGGGGGGGTCTAGCTATATAGCTCTGGTTAACATGGAAATCACTTCGTAGGCTGGCCTTGAAGTCACAGCGATCTATGTACCTCTGTCTCCCGTGTCCTGGGATTAAAAGCATGTGCCACCACTTTGAAGTATTGATAAAGGCTCTCTATATCAGGATGGTTATTTGGATCTCCTCTTAGGAGTCCAAGGAGAAGCAGCTGGAGCTGTGGGGATCCTAGGGTGAGATATGAGGGGAATTTGGTATGAGGGGAGACCCCAATAGCAGGAGTCCATATTGGTGGATACTGTAACAGACTCCCTTGATATACATATATATATGTATATGTATAATATGTATATATACATATGTATACATATATACATATATACACATACATATATATACATATATGCATATATACCCATATATACACATACACATACACATACACATACACATACACATACACATACACATATACATATACATATACATATACATATATATATGGTAGGGGACTCGCCTAGGTCACGGGTTAGGTAAGAGATAGAGCCAGACCCAGAACAGTGGTCATTTCTTGGTCCCACACTCTGCCCAGCCCGGAGTTCCAGGGGCTGTGTCCTAGAGCACGGGAGCCTCAGTCCGCCATCCTCTCAGCATTTGGGGCTGCCCTGGTGGCGCTCCCCTCCATGGGTATCCATGAGTACCCACCACTTTTGGAACTATCAATGAGAGCACCCCAGGCTCTCCAGGCAATCCCCTCTGTTTATCTGGGTCTAGGTATCTGCTCCTTACTGCAGACCTACAGGGCTATAGGCGGGCCATGGCCAGTATTTAGTTAGGCCTTAGGGGAAGGAGAAAGGAGATGTGGAGGCCGTCTGCTACACTGCAAGTGGAGAAGATGGTCAGCTTTTGAGAGCAAAGGACGAGTATGAGTGCCCTGCTGGCCCTTGCTCGGCAGAGCTGCTGTAAATGACACACTACATCAGAAAACTGGGGTCACAGATGTCTCCACTGAAGACACGGACAGTTATGGCAATGCTAGGGATGGCTGTTCTGGACACAGTACCTGCCATTGGATAGAGAAAAGGGGGAAGTTCAGAATCCACGCAGTCAGGGACAGTATCAGTTGAGACGCTCCAGACCCTGGGGACCTGATGCTGAAGAAGTCACAATGGCCCTGCACCACCCACACCAGGGGATTAAGCTTCTAGAATTTCTGGGAGCTTAAACACTTGCAGTTTGCACCAAGGAAAACCTAAGCTGATACCTCCTCTAGTCTCATTTTACACGCAGAGGAGCGGAGGCCAGAGGGATTGGATAACACAAAGCCACCCAGAACTCCCGGGTGGGAGGGTCACAGCAGGGTGCAAAGGATACCAGGCCCCAGGCGACACACTGTGTCGTTCAGGAGCCCTGAAGTGTGCCCTCTCCTGTTACAACTCCTGTTGTGAGCTATGCAGCAACCACCATCTTGGGAAGTTTAGCTGCTCCCCACCCCCCACCCCTCCCCACACACAAACCCCACAAAAGCATTATGCTGTTTAGGTCCCCCTAAGGAGGGTGGTGAGGGCATGATACTCTAACCTGAGCATTCAGCCCCCACCTGAGGAGCCACTGTCTCTGTACCACCCGTTATGTGCAACTCTGCCTTAATTGCTTGTGGTCTTGGGGAGGGGCTAGAGTATGCAGGCCAGGAAGACTAGTCAAGAGGACTCCATCTGTGTAGCTACAGGGACACCCTCACCTCTGCTGGGTAAAGGCCTTCCAGGCATAGTCTATTGAAGGAGACTACCCACACCCCAGTAGGTAACATCTCACCTATGCCCTGTAAGGAAGCCCAGTAAACATCAATTCTTCAGAGTGAACATTAGCAGAGCCCCAGTTTGTCCTTGGGAACTTTTTTTAAAAAGTGGTAGATACTGCTTATGAGAAGGAATTCCCTGGGAAGGAATTTGAGCTACTACTAAGGCAGTTTATAGCCTCCTCTTGGATGGGACGTTAAGAATGGGTAGGTGGACTTTACCTTCAAAGCTCTCAGCAAAACCCCACAGTGCCTAGGAAGCTCCTGAACGCAGTGGGAGGTGACAGACTTTAGGGAAAGATAGCCTTGGCTCATGTGTGCCCTCTTCTAGGGTCTTGAGGGTGACATAGCTCGCAGGCGTGACTCCTTTCACCTCAGTATTATCATGTAGAAGATGTTTACCTACATTAGACAGTTCCCCCAGGGAAATTTTAACCTTCAAACTATAGTACCTCAAAGATCAACTGTGACTCAGGCCCCCAGGGAAGGTGCAGAACAGAAGAAAATATCTTTCTCCTATAGGCAGGGGATTAGGGGGAGATGGGAATTGTCTGGGAACCAGTTCCCAGAAACCTGGAAAGGGAGGAGGAAGCCCATGTCTGGGGGACGAAGGATCCCTGTAGACTAGGAATATAGTGCCCATTAGAGAAACCCGGAAGAAGTGTTCTATGCTGCCCTTTCCCATCCCTTGCTGGAGTGCCACCCTCGCTTGCAGTAGGTTCCTGGCACTGAGTACCACCACGCTGAAGGTCATGGCTAGCTCTTATTCAACCCTTACCCTTGTTGCCAACATGCCTTTGAACATGAGCTTTACAGCTTCAGACAGGAATGCACACAGTTTACCAGAAATTGACAGAAGCCAGTCGGTACAGGATGGGGCTGTATCCCTCCCCTGCACTAACGCATACATCCAGATGTGGAGACAGGAAATCCAGTAACCTTATCTTTGACTCACCTGTGCTGATGATGATTACAAGCAGTAGAAGCTGGGGTGCCCAGAACCAAAGCTGTGGCATGCTGGGGTAGCAGCAAGGAACGGTTGAGCCAGAGAATGTGCTGGATCCTGGGCCTGTCAATAAGGAACTTACAGTACATGATGTGAAACCTGAACCAGACTGCCTATCCCCCAAGGTCCAGGGCAATGTGGCCGCCCAGGGAGTGCCAGAGTGGGAGGAGCCTGGGCTGTCCTTCCAGAAGAGCAGCCTAGCATCCAGGCTCCACCCCCTGGAGATAGGCTGGCTAAGGGATTCTGGGGGTATCTTTATCTTTTCTGTATCAATTTCCTGTATGCGAAGGGAAGTAAAGAGAGAGCCAACTCAAAAGACTGCAAAGGGGCTCTGTGTAGCGAGTACCTTCCTCCTCTGGAGAATTCCACATCCTTTATCTCTTCATAAGCTATCTTTAAAAATTAAAAAGGAACATTTGCAGCAGATGGAAGCCATTACAGAAAGCTACAACTGGTCACAATGCAGAGAACAACTGGCTGGCGGTATCCACCTCAAAATGATATATCTATAATACAACCACCTATAACTACAACTTAGGGAACATCATGGAAGAGGGAGAGGAAAGATTGAGAAGGGCCAGCCAGGACATCAAGATAGTGTCTTCCAGAGGTAGGGGCAAAAGAGGATTTGAAGCAGAGGCTGTTAAGGAGGAAGGGGGTGAACCTGGGAAGAGGATGGGCCCAGGAGGAGTTGGGGGGGAGGAGTGAATATGATCAAAATATGTTGCATGGAATTCTTAAAGGATTGGAAAAAGTAAGTTGACATGCTAACATACATGGAGGAAATCTAATGGGGGGCATTATCCTTAGATGAAGAGCTACAGGCATTGAAAGACTAGTAAGAGAGGGAGAGTAAGTCTTCCCCAGAGATTATCCCCCTAACTGGTTATACAAATCCAAGAGGTCAGCCCTATCGCATATATACAAGCAACACTATATGGACTCAGTAGGTTATATTTATGTATTTGTGTTATATATATAATATATACATATATATATACACACACAATACACACACACATATATATGTGTATGTGTGTGTGTGTGTGTGTACAAATGTATGCATTTAATAATAATAATTAAAAAGAGGCTATGAATTGAGGGTGAGACCTAGGAGAGGTTGGAGAGAGGATGGCTAAAATGAGGCAATCATATTTTTTTAATTTTTTTATTTGATATATTCTTTATTTACATTTCAAATGATTTCCCCTTTCCTGGCTCCCTACTGCCCAAAAGTCCCATATGCCCTTTTCCCTCCCCATGTTCCCCCATCCACCCATTCCCACTTCCCTGTTCTGGTATTCCCCTACACTGATGCACTGAGCCTTTCCAGAACCAGTGTCCACTCCTTCCTCCTTCTTGGACATCATTTGATATGTGGATTGTGTCTTGGATATCCCAAGATTCTAGGCTAATATCCACTTATCAGTGAGTGCATACCATGAGCATTCTTTTGAGACTAGGTCACCTCACTTAGTATGATGTTCTCCAGCTACATCCATTTGTCTAAGAATTTCATGAATTCATTGTTTCTAATGGCTGAATAGTACTCCATTGTGTATATATACCACATTTTTTGTATCCATTCCTCTGTTGAGGGACATCCGGGTTCTTTCCAGCTTCTGGCTATTATAAATGTGGCTGCTATGAACAAAGTGGAGCATGCATCCTTATTACATGCTGAGGAATCCTCTGGGTATATGCCCTGGAGTGGTATAACATGGTCCTCCAGTAGTATCATGCCCAGTTTTCTGAGGAACTGCCAGACTGATTTCCAGAGTGGTTGTACCAGCTTGCAATCCCACCAACAGTGGAGGAGTGTACCTCTTTCTCTACATCCTCGCCAACCCCTGCTGTCTTCTGAGTTTTCAATCTTAGCCAGTCTGACTGGTGTGAGGTGAAATCTCAGGGTTGTTTTGATTTGCATTTCCCTAATGACAAAGGATGTTGAACATTTCTTAAGGTGCTTCTCAGCCATCTGAAGTTCTTCAGGTGAAAATTCTTTGTTTAGCTCTGTACCCCATTTTTATAGGGTTATTTGGCTTGCTGGGGTCTAACTTCTTGAGTTCTTTGTATACATTGGATATTAGCCCTCTGTCAGATGTAGGGTTGGTAAAGATCTTTTCCCAATTTGTTGGTTGCCGATTTGTCCTTTTGACAGTCTTTTGCCTTACAGAAACTTTGCAATTTTATGAGGTCCCATTTGTCAATTCTTGATCTTAGAGCATAAGCTATTGGTGTTCTGTTCAGGAACTTCCCCCTGTGCTGATGTCCTTAAGGGTCTTCCCCAGTTTCTTTTCTATTAGTTTCAGTGTGTCTGGCTTTAAGTGGAGGTCCTTGATCCACTTGGAGTTGAGCTTAGTACAGACCCAGAAATGAACCCACACATCTATGGCCACTTGATCTTCGACAAAGGAGCTGAAAACATCCAGTGGAAAAAAGATAGCCTTTTCAACAAATGGTGCTGGCTCAACTGGAGGTCAGCATGCAGAAGAATGCATATTGATCCATTCATATCTCCTTGTACTAAGCTCAACTCCAAGTGAATAAAATCATATTTTAATTAAAAATAAGCAAGCTTTAAAAATGTTTTAAAAGAAACAAGAATCGATTTAAGCCAGTGATGGAGGCCCCGCTGAGGGTTCCCAAGTGCTCTGTCCACACAGTGGGGTGCCAGCATGAAGTGTTGCTGACAAGGTAGAAGACAGGCGGGTGGACAGGTGCGCAGACAAGAGCCCAGTAGCTACTGTGGGCCTGGCCTTCCTTTGACATCTTAGGGGCCCAAGTCGAGCTAGCTACCTTCAGTGGTTTTTCAGACTACCTTCAAGCACTGTATTCCTTTGCATTTGTCCTGCTGGGGTAAGTATAATCCTATTCCTGAGTAGGGTGTGTGTGAAAGAGATGATTACTTATGTAACATCTTCCTGGGTGTCACTTTTATTGCAAGGCTAAAAAGATATGAATTTAAGTAGTAGTCCAGGGGTATTTCAAGGTGGCTGAGTAGAGATATCTAGTACTGACCGTGTCCAGAAAGAAGCAGTCAAGCAACAGATGTAAGGTGCACTGTGTAAACCGCCCATGGTAGAACAACTGGAAACCAGTAGGAAGCATGGAAAAATCCTCAGAGTCAGAGCACAGCAACAATATGTAAGAGAGCATTTGTGAGCCCAGCTCTTGAAGGGGGAGAATGGGTGGGGAAGGGGGATGTCCCAGCAGAGCCTGTCAGTGTGCACACTGGTGATCCTGGCTCTCACAGACTTCTAGTTTCCATAAGCAACTAAGCAGAACTATGCATAGCAGACAGGCTTTAGCAGGAGTTTACATCATCCCCCAGGAACCCCACTGGCTGTAAAAAGAGAGCCACTGTCTGAACTGCAATGCTCCAGGGGTCGGGTACTTTGTACATTGCAGATGCTAAGGGCACACAGGTGTCTCACTGTCCTGACTCAACAGGTAGCTGCCTCCTGAACCCAACTCCATGAAAGAGTGAGTCTGACTCACTCTGCTGGGCATCTTGCCCCATATGAGATGGGGCTTTTGACAGCGAGGGACCTGGAGTGTGACACCTTCAAAGACAGGACCATTGAAAAGCCTTTTCTTTAAGATCTGACTGTGAGACGGGCGGTGGTGGTGCACGCCTGTAATCCCAGCACTCTGGGAGGCAGAGGCAGGCGGATTTCTGAGTTCGAGGCCAGCTTGGTCTACAGAGTGAGTTCCAGGACAGCCAGGGCTATACAGAGAAACCCTGTCTCAAAAAAAAAAACAAACCCACCAAACAAACAAACAAAAAAGATCTGACTGTGGCCAGTCAGTGTGGATGTATACCAGGGCCTAGTGGCATAGGTTATAGGAAAAACTACAAACTAACACTGTTTGTCAGTAGATACAGTCTCACTATTTTTAGAAGATGTATGGAATTATAAGAGCAATGAATTAATAAGACATCACATATCTTCTACTTCAGGAAGAGCAGGACACTAAGTAAGTAAATTATAGGAAGAGTGTTCAGTTTAGTATATTTATATTCTAATGGTTAGGACTTAGGAGAAGCAAATATTTGAGGTAAGCCTTACATTCCATCCCTAAATGCCAAGAGAATGGAGAAGAGGCTGTACTAGAAAGATATTAAATGTCATTTAAGTGATCTAGATATAAGTTGGAGAGAGAGAGCTCCGGGGATCGAGCCCTGCAAGTGTGAGCATTTGGATGGCCAGAACCCATATGAAAAGTTTGGCAGATATGGTGACCCACCTGTAATCTCCTGCATACAGCAGCACAGAGGGGTTCCCAGGGCAAGCTGGCTGGCTAGACTAATTGATTAGCAAGCTCTGGGTTCAACTGTGCCTCAATATATATATTCTCCCTTTTGCTTTTGTTCATCAGCACAGGACAAGATGGAACATAATTTATATAAAGAAAAGGTTTAATTTTTAGTTTGCCAGAGAGAGCAGAGGCCTACGAGGCCAGGGATGCTAACCAACAGCACTGACTGGACAGCACTGCTCCCTGTTCTCAGTCCACACAGACGCCAAGGGTTGCAAGAGGCTGCACCTTAAAGAGACACTGTCAGACAAACTTCTCTGATAAGATGCTACATCCTCCCTGTGGTTCCTTTATGCCTCTCTGTGTTAGCAAAAGCATTCAGAGTAGATAAACTAAAATAGTCTTGAGATGAGGTCTCACTGTGTAATCCTTGGTGGCCTGGAACTCACTATATAACTCAGGATAACCTTGAAATCATGGAGATCCACTCCAGGGTGGATAAATTCTTAAAAGAATGAACTTTCAGTGCCTTTCAAGTGCTGGGATTTAAAGTATATGCCACAACACCCAGCCAAAGTAGATGGTGTTTTAAATTGGTTTCTCAGTTTGATTTTTCCCTCAAGTCCTGGCACACGCAGAATTCAATGGACTCTTTCATTTTATTTTTGTTTTGTTTTTAGTTTTATCATTGACTATTATCTTTCTTTTTCACCGACTTTTCTGATTTCCCTCCTATGTCTTTTCTTCCCTCCTATGTCTAAGTGTTCATTTTATTTCTCGTAGAGAAGATCAAAAAAGCACAAGGTATCTCAGGGTATTAAGGAATCAAAGAAAACAATCAAAATAAATAACCCTCTAGTTCTTCAACCGCATTTATTCTCCTGGGAAATGGCTGTCCTGATACTGAACTTGAAACGCAGAGATATTGGTTGATTTCTGTGAAGAGAGAAAATGGTCTGGATGACACTGAGTCTACAGCCTTGATTTTCAGCCCCTCTCTGTGCAGGCTGGCATTTCAATAACAGAACTGGAGCGAATCTAGAGAATGAGAGTTCAGTCAGCAGAAGCAGAGGATAGGATTTGAGTACAAGGGGGCAAGTACGGAGAGCAGCCACACAGGCTGGGCAGGAGTGAGCCTTCTAGAGAAGAAAGCGGGATGAGGACGCTTAGAAAAAGCTTGAAAACAATATTACAGGGCCTAAGGACACAAGCAAAATTCATACACAGGCACTTTAAAATCAATGGTCTAACCTACCCACCCACCCACAAATTTAGTTTGGTGTCAGAATGTGGGAGGTCGATCTTGGAATGCATCCTTTCTTCAAGAAGTTTCCTGGGGCTGGAGAGATGGCTCAGCAGTTAAGACCACTGATTGCTCTTCTGAAGGTCCTGAGTTCAAATCCCAGCAACCACATGGTGGCTCATAACCATCTGAAATGAGATCTGAACCCCTCTTCTGGTGTGTCTGAAGATAGCTACAGTGTATTTAGATATGATAATAATAATAATAATAAATAAATCTTTTTAAAGAAAGAAAAGAAGTTTCCTAAGCTGATGGCCTTGATGAGGCTGCCATTGAGCCCCACAGAAGAGAAAGTGGGAGGTCGTGAAGGGAACAGTACAGTTTTGGGGAAGGCAGTGGTCCAGCTAACGGGAGTCTACCTCCTGTTAGAGCAGCAGTTCTCAACCTGTGGGTTTCAACCTCTTTGGTGTCGAGTGACTCCATCACAAGGGTCACCTAAGACACAGATAATCCAAAGCAAAATTTTAGTTACGAAGTAGTAACAAAAACAATTTTATGTGAGGCCAGCCTGGTCTACAAAGTGAGTTCCAGGACAGCCAGAGCTACACAGAGAAACCCTGTCTCAAAACAACAACAACAACAACAACAACAACAACAACAACAAAATACATACATAGATAGATAGATAGATAGATAGATAGATAGATAGATAGATAGATAAAACAATTTTATGGTGGAGGATCAACACAACATGAGGAACTATATTAAAGGGTTGCAGCATCAGGAAGCTTGGGGACCACTACACTAAAGGATATTAAGGGTAGGGTTAACAATTTAACTGCTAGGCTATATAGTCTGGGCAGTCCAACAATGCTTATCTTAAAAGAGGAAGGTCAAGAACATGGTAATTGTTCAGCTCGCAAAGCTGGTGTCTCAGCATTCCCAATTTGGTGTGGGATCATAAAGGATTCCTAAAGAGCTAATGGTTTTCAGCTTACACTCAAACCCTGAAGTTAGATTTAATGCTAGCCATAGCAACAGGATGCACAAACTTGCCAGTGAGAGAGAGGGCAAGTAGGCAAAAAGCAAAACTTCTTTCTCTATGTGCTTTCATGAGACACCACAGAAAGCCCATATTTAGGGTAGGTCTTCCTGCTTCAAATAGGCTAAGAAAATCCCTCACGGGAGTGCCAAGTAATTTGGATTTCAGTTGATTCCAGATACAATCAAGCTGACAACCAAGATTAGACACACAGATCGTTTATGTGGCTCTTTGAAGATGAATTTTTTTTAAAAAAAAATATTTGAATCTCTTTAAGAGGGCATTACCACATGTCATAATTTGCCCCTGAAATGGAATTATCATAAGTGTTGAATTCTGTATTATAGCAAGGGTGCTTATGAGCAATTGTTTAAGTGTGTTTTCACAAAGCATGTCCTCTTATTTTTGGGGGAAATGCTAAGTAAAGTTATGTATGAAGAAGTAAACTCCTTTTTGAAGCATGCATGTCAGCCATTGCTGAGTCTTTGCATTTCCCCACAGGATGATAAAGAGAATGTCTAAAGGGCAGGTGAGATTGGATTCTCAAATATTTTGGTTTTCAACACATGTAAGATGGTTGATTTTAAATGTCAACTTGCTGCAATTTAGAGACACCTGAGAAGGATATTTCAACTAAGGAATTATGTATATCAGGCAAGACCATCTGCAGGATGCTGTTCTCTTAACTGCCTTAACTGACATGAAAAGGCTTTCCCTAAATGTGGTCAGCACCTTCCAGCAGCAGCCCAGAAGGCAAAGAATGTGGGGGAAGGATTTGCTTTTTGTTTGTCTTTCCCTCTTGCTTCAGAACGCATTTACACTGATGCTGTAATAAACCAACCCATCTCCATCTTAGGCTTCAAAACAACCTTAGAGTAAAAAGAAACTAGGTTCCTTCCTGTTTCTGATTAAATCTGCTTCTCAAGGATTGGACTTGCCTCACCTATAATCTTAAATTTCAAACAGTTCTGTGCTGCCTATTCCAAGAAACTGCAATCATGCCTTTGTTTTAGAAGGTTATTTTGACCAGCTATGACTACCTTGTGATGGCTACCTGTTGCTATGACTACCTTGCAATCATGTCTTTGATTCAGGAGATCATTGTGACTAACTTGTTCTGCTTATGTTCTCTGCTCCTGTAACCCTACCTATTTTGCCCTACCAAATCCCCCCATTTAGAATTCCCCTAAACCTTAGTTTAAAAAACCTTGTCTTCCTTATATCCAGTGCTGACCCCTTGAACCTTGCCCGGCAGAGAGGCAGCCCATGTACACTACATGAGTTTATTTAAAAAAAAAAAAAAAAAAAAAAAAAAGCTTGCTTTAATTAATTTGGCAATGATGATTTAGGTTGGTGGTCTTTCTCCTCAAATCGTTGGGATTAACCTCCACTTTGGTGGTTTGAACATGCTTGGCCCATGGGAAATGTCACTATTAGGAGGTGTGGCCTGATGGGAGGAACTGTGGCCTGATGGGAGGAGGTGTGGCCTGACGGGAGGAGTTGTGGCCTGATGGGAGGAGGTGTGGCCTGACGGGAGGAGGTGTGGCCTGATGGGAGGAGGTGTGGCCTGACGGGAGGAGGTGTGGCCTGATGGGAGGAGGTGTGGCCTGATGGGAGGAGGTGTGGCCTTGTTAGAGGAAGTGCGTCACTATGGAGACTGTGCTTGAGTCTGGCCAATGTGATCCAGAGTTTCCTCCTGGCTGCTGCAGATCTACATCAGATCAAGATGCAGAACTCTTGGCATTTCCAGCACCATGCCTGCCTGAGCTCTGCCATGCCTCTCACCATCATAACAAACAAAACCTCTGAAACTGTAAGCCAGCCCCAATTAAATGTTTTCTTTTATAAGAGTTGCTGTGGTCACGGTGTCTTTTCAAAACAATAGAAACCCCAACTAAGTAAGCCACCATCTTATAATACAAGGTCAAAAATAAGTTCATTTTTGTTTTCTGGGAAACTTAAATCTGATCAGGTCTTGATCCATTTTCTAGATTTTGGCGTGTTCCACACCCTATACCCTGAGCTCCACCCTGACAAATAATTTTGAAATGTTCAGCCAAGTTCCTACATAACCCAAACTCCACTGGAAATCCCCCAACCCTTAAAACAAACAAATGAGCAAACAAACAAAAACAAAAATAAAAAAAAACCTAGCCTTGCAGTTTGGGGACTAATATAAACCTCCACCTTCTTCTGCATTTGATGCTATTTTCTTAAACCCTGCTTTAGAGAGATCGTCCTGTTTGGCAGAAAATAAAACTTGTGTAATTTGACCAAAGAATTTGGATAGTGGTCTTTGCTCTCAGTCAGTGGGACTAATGTTATCCGAAGCTGGGGGAGAGCAAGAGTGTAATGACTCTCAGGGGAGGGTCCTGTGACTCTTCTCCTGAGACTGACCACAGCTTCATTGAGATTATAGTAACCTAGCTGCTTCTGTTTTTATTCTGCTCAGTTACTTGTTATGGCTACCTGGCCAAGACTACTAATCTAGTTATCATGAAGAAGAATTTTACACGGTGGTGAGGATGAAAATTTAGATGAAACACTTTTATTGTCTTTGCAGCATTGTGATGAAACTGCAAACAGACCGTTTTTGTATGTGCACTAGAGTGGATGGTTTCTCTCTCTCTCTCCAATACTAACCTAGTTATCATGAGGAAGAATTTTACAGAGGGCAGTTTCCACCTTGCTGCCTGCAGATGAAGATGTAGAACTCTTGGCTCCTTCAATACCATGTCTGCCTGGATGCTGCCATGCTTCCCTCCTTGACAATAATGGACTAAATCTCTGGAACTGTAAGCCAGCCCCAGTTATATGTTGGCCTTTATAAGAGTTGCCTTGGTCATGGTGTCTTTTCACAGCAATAGAAAGCCTAACTAAGACACTGACATATTGCAGGACTTTGTGAATTGCTGAAGATCCTAAAACTGTCTATCCTCCTTTAATTATGAGAAATGAACACAATAACTTAAAATGTAAATATTGTTCAAGAAATTGGTCAAAATTCTTTTCCTGTTGGCAAAGAACGCAATTCTGTGCCATGACATTTTTGAGGCATCCACTGCTATAGAGAGGAATTACAGCAGCTGCTGCAATGAGGGCCGCAGGTTAGACCGCGAGCTTCTTTGCAGAAGCGGAATTCTTAGGAAGAACAGGATCTTTATTCACCTGTGTGAGCCTCTGTGGGAAGGCCCCTGCCTCTGGGTGGGATGAGCTTGCGAGAGGAAAAGGAAAGGACCTTTTACAACACGTCCCCTGCATGGGCTGGTTCTCTAGTGCATATGGTCTCTGAGTGAAAGATGGGGACATGAACATTCCAAGGGATTGTTGACAAGGTTTATTGTAGATAGTAGGATGGAGAGAACAGCCAGAGGCATCTGGAAGGGTCCAGACCGAACATGTCCTGCAAACTGAACTGGGGGTAGGGGGATAGCAAGCAGGCCAGCAGAGATCCAGGAGTGGAACCTGTTACCAAATGTGATATGCCAATGGATTGGGGGGGGGGGAGGCAGGCCTATGTCAAGGTACCTGAGAACTCACGCCATGTGGCAGACCCTGTATAAGGGAGGTTTATTTGGGGGAAATGAGGATCTGGAGAAGAGGTAGAGGCAGACAGAAGGGAACAAAGCCAGAGAAGCAGGAGGGGAGGGGCGGAGGGGGGAGAGGAAGACAGAAAGGACAGCGAGGGAGAGGGGGAGAACAGAAAGAAGGGCAGAGAAGGAGAGAGGGGGAAGGGCAGGGAGGGAAGGGGAGTGGAAGGGGCAGGAGGAGGGAGAGAGGGCAGCTGTCCCTTTTATCTGCTGTACCAGGCTTGCACCTAGCAGCCCACAGAGACAACAGGGGCCACTAGGCCAAGAGAGGGTGTAGCAAAAATAGCTGAGATGATTGATATAGGAAGGGAATGGGAAGAGGCTGGGGGAGGGGGTTGGAAGCCCAGCTAGACCGTCAGCGGCAGACAGTGGGGGTGGGAAGCTGGGCGAGCCGCGCTGAGAAGACCCACAGCTACTGAGACTTGTCCTGAGTTTCTTTGAGACCTAACAGTCTACCTACAGGGTTTTATGTCTTAAAAAAAAAAAAAAAAAGCCTTGTGGGGTTGAACACCATTCAGTCACTGCAGAGACTGGAAGGAAGTACAAACTTTCTCTGCAGCCAGTTCCTTCAGGGATTTGGGGACAAGCTGCAGGGGAGGCAGCCTAATCTCTTTTGTCTGACTTTAGTCCATCCACACCCCCATTTGAAAAGCTAAATTTTCCTAGCAGGGGGTCTGACAGCTGCTGGCAAAGGCTTGGCTTGGTCACGTTGTCCTTTAAGACTGCTGGCTGCTTGTGACTTAGAGGAGCAGACCCAGCAACCACTCCCATAAACGCGACCGCTAGCGAACTGCTGTTTCCCTCAAGACCATTTTGTGAACGAATGTCCCAGCACTGGTGATGTGACCTGTGAGACTGATGAATGTACATCACCTTCCTTCATTTGATGTCTATCTCAGCCAGAATCAAACCACCCAGCCAGGGAATTTCTGCCAAGTTAGCTGGTATTTACGTGATGTTTTCTAACTATCAGCGTTTGCTTTGCAACATATTCCACAGACCCAACAATTGGTGATGAGTCAAGTGATCCACAGATTCCAAGTCGAAGTTCTTTTGAAGTTTTGGGGAACAGTAGGGCATCATTGACTTGTAGGCTGTTTGAACGCGGCCGCCATTAAGTGATTATGTTGGAGGCTTCTTGACAGAATGAAAACTAGAGTGCGGAAGCCCCTGACGTAAATATTGATGGACCAAGAATCCTGCTCAGGAGGAGGAACAGTCTCTTAAAGGCTCGCTGTAGAATGCAGACGTGGCTCTTCCTGTAGGCGGCCAGAGGTGGCCTGAGAAGATGCTTCCCTACTCTCTTGACTCAGAACACCCCACAAAATCATGCAAATCAAGAGGTTCAAACCTTCCTGTTCACTTTAAGAACACCCAGGAAACTGCCCAGGGCATCAAGGGTAAGCATATCCACAAAGCCACCAAGTATCGGAAGGATGCCACTTTTTTTTAATTGAAAAGGGAAGTAAAAACATTTTATGATAAAATTGAAGATTTTTACATGGAAAAATAGATAAAATAGATAAAATAGAAGAGATATATAGAAAAACACGTTAAAATTGACAATTTTCATGGAAAATTAAAGAGTAAAGTGGCAGACATAAAAACATTGCTAAATTAATTGAAAAATGAAATAGAAATATTTTAACATGTTTCTCTATATATTTCTCCAATTTTATCAGAAATATTTTCCATGTAAATCTTCAACTTTATCAGAAAACGGTTATAATTCCACTTTCAATCAACTTAGGAATACTTTTATGCCTACCTTTATTAGATCTATATAAAATTTTTCATGAAAATCTTCAATTTTAGCATGTTTTTCTACATTTTTCTACAATTTTATCAGAAACATTTTCCACATAAATCCTCAATTCTATGATAAAATGTTTCTATTTCAGGATGCCACTTTAAAGAAGCAATGTGTGCCATTCCAGCGGTATAATGGTGGAGTTGGTAGGTGCGCCCAGGCCAAACAGTGGGGCTGGATACAGGGACAGTCCAAAAAAAGAGTGCTGAATTTTTACTGCACGTGCTTAAAAATGCAGAGAGTAATGCTGAATTTAAGGGTTTAGACGTGGATTCTCTAATCACTGATCACATCCAGGTGAACAAGGCCCCTGAGATGCGCTGAGGAAGCTACAGAGCCCACAGCCGGATTAACCCTCTTGTGAGCTTCCCCTGCCACACTGAGATCCTCATTGAGGTGGTGGTGCACGCCTGTAATCCCAGCACTTGGAAGGCAGAGGCAGGCGGATTTCTGGGTTCGAGGCCAGCCTGGTCTACAGAGTGAGTTCCAGGACAGCCAGGACTACACAGAGAAACCCTGTCTCAAAAAACCAAAAAAGAAGAAGAAGAAGAAGAAGAAGAAGAAGAAGAAGAAGAAGAAGAAGAAGAAGAAGAAGAAGAAAAAGAAAGAAAGAAAAGAGAAGAAACAGATTGTTCCAATGCCAGAAGAGGGGACTGTGCAGAAGAAAAAGATATCCCAGAAGAAACTGAAGAAACAAAAGCTCAGGGCTCGGGGATAAATTCAGCATAAAATAAATGCAGATAAGTGAAAAAAAATGCCAATGTGGTTTTCTACTCTTCTGAATATGTATCATCAAACACATACAGATCACGGTTTTAGGTCAGGCACTAACATCTAAAATATTACTATACAAAGAAAAAAATACTTTTAAGACTGTTCTTAAAAGAAAACTAGCCCATCTCAGTTCTAACCAATCCCAACTTGACTTGAGGCCTCGGATGTGAATGCTCTGGGGATACTTGATGCTACTGATTGCCACTGGGGCAGCCACTAAGTTGACCTGAGGTAAGTAAGGCTTGGGAGGCCCTGTTTTCCCCAGCTCAAAGGCATATTACCAGGAAAACCGCCTGGACCAGGCCAATCCACCTCGATCCAGCCTAAGCCATCCATTAAGGAGAACAGGCACTCGGCTAGATCTTCAGGAGTCAAGAAGGAAAACCAATTATTCCCAAAGTTTCCCCAGGGTCCACGTCCTAACCTTGGAGCATCCCCACAAGATTCTGAAGAGGATTGCGGAAGCAGCCCAGAGTCTAGGAGCTCTGGAGAATCATCACACAGGTGGCTGGGCCTCATAGTGCAGACCAAGTACTCAGTAGCCTTGAACTCATAACTATGACCTTCATGTGGTGAGCCTGGAAGCCACAATGTCCCCAGCATATTCCTGGTTTTGGAGAAGGAGCTGGGCCTCAGTGAAAACCTTGAATCAGCCTAGCCCTCACCAATACCAGTACAGGCCTGTATTCCCAGCACCGGGGAAGCAGAGGCAGGAAGATCAGGGGCTACAGGAAACTTGCCTTAAGAAACAACAAGAAGAAGAAAGTTAAATTCATAGAAGCAGAAAGTAAAATTGTGGTTGACAGCGTCTGAGGGAGTGGAGACTGGAGAGTTGTTAGTGTGTGGAATCTCAGTCTGGGAAGAAGAGTTCTAAGAACTGGTTGGGTGGCAGTAGCTCAGCGGTGTGGATGTACTGAGGGCTGCGGGTGCTGTGTTCTTGAGATGATTAATATGACCTATTATAGTCCACATGCTTTACTACTGTTGGAATTATAAATGATGTTAAGTAAAGAAAGGGGAGACCAAGGAGACAATGGCTCCGTACACATGTCCTATTATACATTTTCTAAGAGATGACTGTGCTGGATAGTTTTATGTCAACTTGACACAAGCTATAGTCACAGAAGAGAAGGCAGCCTCAATGTAGAAAATGCCCCCACACAATCTGCCAGTAGGCAAGCCTGTTAGGCATTTCTTTAACTAGTGATTGATGGGGGAGAGCCCAGTCCATTATGGGTGAGGCCATGGGTTCTATAAGAAATCAGGCTAATGAACCATGGGGGAGCAAGCAAGCAAGCAGCACCCTTCCATTGACTGCCTCTGCATCAGTCCCTGCCCTGTTTGAGTTCCTTCCTAACTTCCTCCAGTGACGAATGGAAATGTGGAAGTCTAAGCCAAATAAACCCTTTCCTCCGACATTGTATTGTTGGTCATGGTGTGTCATCACAGCAGTAGTAACGTTAACTAGGGCAACAACTAAGATGCTAACCATGTGGTTCAATTTTTAGTTGTGAAAGTTTGATTCTCACTTGATTTTAACAAAGGTTGTATTTAGGATAATTGGAGGAGAATGTGTGTGTGTGTGTGTGTGTGTGTGTGTGTGTGTGTGCATATATACCCATAAGCCAAACTGACTAGATAGAAATTCAGTTGGGACACATATGCACCTTCTAGTACTACCTCTAGCACAGGAAGTATGCAGTGAAGAAGCACAGTGGGTAAGGCTGAGAACCATTTCTAGAAGACAGGATTCCCTACCCAAGCGGAGAGCACTGAGCAGGCCCTGCAATACCTTCCCAGGCTTTCCTTTCTCAGCCTCCCTCTCCAGTGTGGCTGGTTTCCAAGCATGCTCCAAGTTTGTCACTGACATATGACATAGAAGTCAAGTAAGAAAAAAAAAAAAAAAAAAAAACGCTACTCTTGGCTTTGGAGAAGCTGAATACCTGGGCAGTAGAAAACATCCTGAAACAGGATTATTTAGCCATATCATATAAAATACATGTTTATGTTCAAACAGCAGAAAGCCACGCACTAGATCTAACTGTAAAATAAATAGTTTTAACTGAATCAAACCCAGCTGATACATCTGAAGATATGTTTCAAGGAAATGTTACTTTATGAACCAGAATTTTTCTTCCTTTTTTTGTGTTGGGGATTGGACAGAAGACTTCTCTACCATTGAACTATATTTCTGGCCCCTAAAGCAGAAATTTTAATATTCTTACAAATATAATAAAGTGCAAAATGAAGGCATTAGTCATAACAATAGCATTCAAGGAATAAATCAAACCTGGTCATTCTCATAGTGAAAGACCATTTACAACACTTCTACTGGATGATCACGCCACTGGAGTAAACTCTACTCTGAATCCAATCTAAAGCTTAGCACTTCCCATTTGTTATCCTTATAGGGCTTCTGTACAGATGTATCATCTGTAGTATATATGTATGTGTGCTGTATGTATAAAATCGATAAAATAAACCACATCTATGTATGTATGACTCACTTTGCTGATTGATTCCTACCAGAAATCCCAAAATCTTCTCCAAGGGAGTATTTTACCAGTAGTATATATATCAGTAATTCTTTTAGAAATATTCATAATCTAAACTAAAAATTTCAGATACAAAATAACAGATCTCACATTTATAAACTGCTTCTCCCCCCTGGTACCCTAAATGTACACGCGATATAACAATGTCGCATCCATTATGAGCAAAACAGAACTGAAGAAAGCTGGCTTGTTAAGATGGGGCCTGGGATGAGAATGCCATTTTCCAGAAGAGGATAGGACTTGATGAAGCCGAGGCTTCTGTCCCCAAAGAGCAAGGCCACCAAAATCCAAGGAAGG
>OZ030013.1:53197688-53335188 GCA_964023405.1 Apodemus agrarius | reverse complement strand
GAAAAAATATGCTACCTTTCCAAATTCCAATGTCCCTGATTTTCCTCTACTTACATAACTGACAACTGTAAAATTACTTAACTTGTACAAAAACAGGTCTCCCTTGAGTTCGAGATGCAAATATCCAATTATGTAATGGATAGTACTACTTGATCCTCAAACCTTCTATGGCTAAAGCAGAACTCTGGATTCCTTCCTTCACTTAGTCTTTCTCATCAAACGTCACCACATCACATCTAGTGTGTTAAAGTAAAAAGCCTAGGAATGAAATTTTTAAATTTCTCAATTTGTCCAGTTCCTCAAGTGTGCTACAAATCAAATCAATATAAAACCTGTTGTTATACAGAATACCCAGGACACAATCCACAGGACTCAAGAAGGCTAACAAGCCCAAGAACCCAAGTGAGGATGCCTCAATCCCACTTGGGAGGGAGAAGAAACAGTCATGGGGGGAGGAGAAGGAGGGACCTTGGTAGAGGAGGAGACAGAGAGGGGAAGGGTGGAACATGATCGGGTCGTGGGGGGGGGGGCTGAAGCACTGAGGGCCAGCAGAAAGAATGGAAACAGGTAACCTTGGGGAGGTAGGAGGTCAGAGGACCCTCTAGAATGTACCAGAGACCTGGAAAGTGAGAGAGACTCTCAGGACTCAAAAGGAGGGATCTTGGATGAAATTCCCAACAGTGGGGAGAAGAAACTGAAAGAGAGTCTTCTTCCAGTAGAAAGACAGGGCATCAAGTGGAGGGATGGGGTTGCCATCCCACAGTCAAAAGCTCTGACTCAGAATTGTTCCTGTCTGAAGGAACTGCAGGGACAAAAATAGAGAAGAGCATGAGAGAAAGGAGGTTCAGTAACCAAATTGGGATCCAGCTCAAGGGGAGGCCCCAGGCCCTGACACTGTTACTGATTCTATAGTATGCTTGTAGACAGGAGCCTAGGATGGCTGCCCTCTGAGAGGACCAACAAGCAGCTGATAGAGTCAGATACAGATATTTGTACCCAACCAATGGATAGAGGCTAGGGATCCCTGTGGTTGAATTAGGGAAAGGCTAGAAGAACCTAAGGAGGAGGGTGGCCCCACGGGAAGACCAGCAGTCTCAACTGACCTGGATCCCTGAGATCTCTCAGACACTGAGCCATCAGCCAGACAGCATATACCAGCTGATATGAGGCCCCTGACACATGTACAGCAGAGGACTGCCTGGTCTGGGATCAGTCAGAGAAGATGTGCCTAACCCTCAAGAGACTGAAGGCCCCAGGGAGTGGGGAGGCCTGGTGGGGTTGGGGTGGGGGACATCTCCCTCTTGGAGATGGGGGTTGGGGGTGAAGGAGGTATGGAATGGGGAGTGGGGGGGAACAAACTGGGAGGGGGGATAAAATCTGGACTGTAAAAAAAAAGATTAAAGAATAAAATACATAGATTTAAAAATATTTCTCAATCTGTCCAGTTCCTTAAATGTGCTGTACATCAAGTCAATATAAAACCTGTTAATTTCTATTTTAAATAACCAAACCCTTCATTTCTACCTTTAATGTTTATGATAGACCAAGATACCTGTATCCCTTATTTATTTATTTACTTACTTACTTACTTATTTTAAAGAATTATTTATTTTATGTATATAAGTATACTGTAGCTGTCTTCAGACACAGAAGAAGCATCAGATCCCATTACAGAAGGTTGTGAGCCACCATGTGGTTGCTGGGAATTGAACTCAGGACCTCTGGAAGAGCAGGCTCTTAACCACTGAGCCATCTCTCTAGCCCCTGTATCCCTTATTTAAAATATTCAGTCTTTGAACTTTTCTTTCCATATTCTTGCCTTGACATCTCCTAGCACTCAAGACCTCTCAGATTTCAAATAGTAACTAGATAGTCTCTTAATACAAATTATACAACGTTGCATTTGTGTTTAAAAGGTTTCCTACAACCTTTATAAAATCTAGGAATTTGGAGAATCTAGCCCCAGTGTGCTGCTTCAACCTTACATTTACTACTCTTACTATGACCCATCTACCCTGGGTTTCTTTCTAGTCCATAATATAGGCATTTTCCCCAAAGAGGAAACTTTCTGTCTGATCAGCATTACGTTGCTTTTCAGGTCTACAGTCAAAATATCATGTCATCAGAAAAAGGGATGTCTCTAAACGTTCTACTCCTCCCAAGTCTCACCTTCCTGTCATTCCATTGGCTTCACTGCCACATGAGTACTCTAAACTAAACTCATACTAGTTTATTTGTTTACTGCTTCTTTCCTCCAAGATGAAAAGCCCTATAAGGGAGAAGAACCAGGCTATCTAATCTTATTAATAACTGGCACTGTTAACCTAGCACTTAGCAAATAACCATTTCCTGAATTACAGGAAAATATAAAGCTGACTTATATAAAATATTACCTAACAAACAAGCTCATGCATGAATACACAGTCTCTGTGAGATAGAAATACCTTTGGGTGTAACATCATGATATCACAGGAAAATGGTTTATCACAATGCTGTATTTCTACACAGAATCAGGCAGAAACATGAAGCACATTTCTATGAAAGGATGAAGCTAGAGGGCTAAAAGGGCATGGAATTGTGGTCCAACTACTTGAGTTTATTAATCTTAAGCAAGTTCCCTTGTTTCCCTCATTGCTATTTTACAGATAACTGGTGCTGATACAGTACCTTCTACCTTATGGGGCTGGTATGAACGTTTAGTGAAAAATATGAATCTGAAGTACTTATGTAAATGCCCCAAATACAGGGAACCCTCACTAAATGCTAGCTGTCTTCCCTCAGCATCACCACTACACACTAGCAATGTGTAATAGTCTACACTTCTCCACACTTACGCTGTGCCTCACCCCAAATGGCCTGACATATCATCTGGAAATGTTTCCTGCTTTCTGGCTGTTTCAGATACACATAAGTTCTGGCTCTTGGGATATGTCCTCTTGCTTTTCCAGTTGTCATGCTGAAATGCTATCTAAAGAGGCTTCACCTCTGTCATGTCATGAACAACTCTCCTTTACACCAACACCGTGTGATACAGCAGCTCTGTACTTCTTTACCTGACCTTATTTAGGTCATAGATCTTATATTCCCAACTCTTAAAGAAAAAACAGTATCTTAAAGCAGAAGTCCAGTCCTAGAATTTCTATATAGTGCTTTGAGTTTCCCTTACGGTCAAAGAATCTTTGCAGTTTGAATGAAAACATACACATTTTTACTTACATATCTGCTGCGGTGTGGTTACTCTGAAGAGGGAGGCTGAGAGGACAAGCAGGTTCAAGGTGATCAGGTCCTTCTCCATCCTTGGACTGTTTAATGAGATCAAATAAAGGTGAATCCTGGATAAAAGAAAACGGCATAACAACATCAGCACTTACGGCTCTCCCGAGTACAGGTAAAAACTATGCTTTGTTGTTGCAGGATATTTGATCACAGTGTGAACCTGTGATTGTCATTTATTGAAAAAACTTGTTTCTAGTTGCATGGCTCAGCCTATCACACACATCTTGGGTCCCACTGGCCGGAATATAGACTGCCCTTATAAGCACCTTTAATCCCAAACAATGAAGGTAAAGTTAGTTTGTGGAAGGAAGCAGCATACTTGAAAGTGATGTCTAATTGAGTGGTTGACAAAGTTACAAATCAGAAAAAGATCAACAGAATAGGATAAACCCAACTCTCCAGAGAAGAGAGAGAAAAAATAAGCTACTGGAGGGAGCAGTGCAGAGAGAGGAGGCAGAGGATGTAGTCAGGGGTGAAGACAGAACAAGCTGGAGAAGGAGGAGCAGAAGCAGAAGATTAGAACACATTGCTAAAGTTAGTATGAGGCCACACTGCGCAACTCAGTCAGAGATGCCAAAGAGTCAGCTTGGAGCAAAGTTTGAGCCAGAACAGCCAATCTGAACCAGCCATCTAGAGTTTAGAAAGAACATGAAAGGGTGAGTTTATTCAGCAGTAACTCTCAGAGGCTGAAAACATTCTAGGCCTAGATTAGAATGTATGGAGGTTAGAAGCTTCTGGGACTAGGCCCAGGTTAGCAGACAGAAACTGTAAGCTGCAGAGGCAACAATTACTCAGAAAAAATAAAAGGTACTTTTACACTATGTGACATGGTTAAGTACTATTAACTTTAGGCAGAATGAGATCTTTTACTCCATTTTGAAATTCTTGCTTGCCAAGTTTGATATTGTGTGCATGCACAGACAAAAACAGAAAAATATATGACCTTAAATATTCCTCCCACGTGCATCTTGGCTTTTGATATTTTTAAATATTCACTTACATGTACTGGTGATAAAACCAAAGTTTAAATACATGATTCATTTATGCTTCAAATATAACATACACATGGTGGACTATAATTTTATCAACATTTTAGTTGCATTTTTTTGTCTAGGATGCATCACACGCGGTAGCGTCATGTTTGGATGTACAAAGTTTTGCATTTAGGCTGGAAAATAGCCCGGAGGTAGAATGCCTTCCTCGCCTGCATAGAGCTTTATACCCAACCCCCAAGAATAATAAAAGCTTTGTATTTTGAATCATTTCAAATTTCAGAGCTTAGGCTAGCGATGTGAAATATTATTAGAAAAGAAGGTAAAATTTAGGCAAAAGATGCATAAAATATTCAAAGAAAGTAGAGAGAAGAAAAGAAATTTATGGGCAGAATTTACTAAAGCTGAAAATAACTAATGTTTAAAATAAGTTAGACCTCCAGTAAAGCAGATAAAAAAGAGAAAGAGGAGCTAATTAGTGTTAGGAACTGAAAGTAAAACATAATATAAAAGATAGGAAAGGTAACGGGGGACCTAAAAGATTGTTAATAAATTAGAAACTTTAACTACATGAAAAAAACCCTACAAATATTATCAAAGCTCAATGAAAAATAATATAATTTGGGTAATCCTGTCATTACTAAAAATTTAAATCAGAGCCAGGCAATGGTGGCACACACTTTTAAACTCAGTCAGAGGCAGGCAGATCTGAATTCAAGGCTATCCTGGTCTACAGAACTGGCACTGTTAAACTACACAAAGAAACCTTATCTGGAAAAAAAACAAAATATCCAAGCACTTGGCAAGCAGAGACAAGTGGATTTCTGAATTCGAGGCAAGCCTGGTCTACAGAGTGAGTTCCAGGACAGCCAGGGCTACACAGAGAAACCGTCTTGAAAAACAAAAAATTGCCAGGCGTGATGGCGCAAGCCTGTAATCCCAGCACTTGGGAGGCAGAGGCAGGCGGATTTCTGAGTTTGAGGCCAGCCTGGTCTACAGAATGAGTTCCAGGACAGCCAGGGCTACACAGAGAAACCCTGTCTTGAAAAAAAATAAAGAAAAAAAGAAAAGGAAAACAAAACAAAACAAAAAAACAAAAGAAGGAAGGAAGGAAAAAGGAAGATAAAATAAAAACAAAAAATTGAACCATAATTTAAAATTGCTCCATAAAGAAAATCCCTTTTTTGTTTTACCAGAAAATTTTTATCAAAACTTCAAAGGAAAGATACCTTGCTTTTAGCTGAACTTTCTAAGTTGAGAAAATGGAAACATTTTCGTATCTTCTTTTATGATTTAGTATATCGCAAGAAATTACAATGATCCCTTGTGTTGTTCTGGGGAGACTTTGAAACTGACAGAAACTAGAAGCCTGAAGTTGGAGAAATGACTCAGCAGTTATAAGTAGGTGCTGCTCTTACAGAGCAGAGGATCCCAGTTAGTTCCCAACAATCATATAAAGCAGCTCACGATCACCTATAACTTCAGCTCCAGAGAACCCAACATCCTTTTCTTGCCTCTGTGGGCATTTGCACATGTACATATATACATGCATTCAGACATATAGACACACATGTATATGCATAAATAAAAATAAATCTTAAGAAATACAAATCACAGCCAGGTGTGGTGGCACACGCCTGTAATCCCAGCACTTGGGAGGCAGAGGCAGGCGGATTTCTGAGTTCGAGGCCAGCCTGGTCTACAGAGTGAGTTCCAGACATCCAGGACTACACAGAGAAACCCTGTCTCGAGAAAAAAAAAAAAAAAAAAAAAAAAAAAAAAAAAAAGGAAAGAAAGAAAGAAATACAAATCACAATGAAAAAGAAAAGAAAACAAATTCTGAACACACACACAATAATAAGGCCACAATTAATTACATTAAATTCACTTTAAAAAATACGCAATGCCAGTCAAAGATGATCAACATAAGAAGTCATAAACTACTGAGTAACAAGAATGAACAGGGGATATCAGATATAAAAACCTGAACATGGAAGACATACGTTAAGTGATAACTTACTCACTATATGATGAAATGGTAGATGGAAGTCCAACAGCAAGGAAAAGCAACAAACCAAATGAACTTTGTTTTTTGTTTTTTAATTATTTGATTTTATGTGCATGGCTGCTTTATCTGCATGTATATGCACCATGTACATGCAGTACCTGCAGGAGCCAGAAAGGGTGTATGTCCTTGAACTGGAGTTACAGGCAGCTAAGTGCCACGGGGGAGCTGGGAATTAAACCCAGATCCTATAGATGAACAAACAGTGCTATTAACCACAGAAACATCTTCCCTGTTCCCCTATGATGTCTTTACCCTCCAGAAGGTCTGCAAGCCAGGCTACAGATACCTTGGACAGTGAGGCAAAAGGAAAATTAGCAACAGGAAGATTGGCAGAAGTCCACCTAAGGCTAGGTTAAGCTAAACAAGACATTTACCTCCTCTTTTCCTACCTAGAGTGATAAAAAATATAGAGATTGGTTGAGCATAAAACATAACTGGCTGTCCTGAAGTCTCCAGACAGTGTCTAAAAAGAAGCTACTACACTAAAGAAGGGAACATAAAGGAAATGCAAATGATCACGAATATTACATATCCCAGACTGCTTCCTGTATCCACAGCCTAGAGTGTTTCAAGCTATGACCATACCCTCCAGGTATGAAAACATAAGTATCAGGCCGGGCATGGTGGCGCACGCCTGTAATCCCAGCACTTGGGAGGCAGAGGCAGGCGGATTTCTGAGTTCGAGGCCAGCCTGGTCTACAGAGTGAGTTCCAGGACAGCCAGTACTACACAGAAAAACCCTGTCTCGAAAAACCAAAAAAAAAAAAAAAAAAAAAAGAAAGAAAAGAAAACATAAGCATCAAGCTATGCTAAGAGAAAAAAAAAAAAAACTATAGATATTAGCAAACCAAAGGCTTTATAAGGGAATTCAGTTCATGCAAGTCACCACACAAAACCCCTCCTGTGTAAACACAGCCTCCAGCTAACTTTTAGTGATTTACACATGAATGACAATCAAGTATTTCAGGCAAGTTTCTACTATGAAAGCACCAAAGTAAAACAAACAAAAAAGTATCTTGAACGAAACATTTCAGAAAACAAATATAAAAAGAAAGAAAACCTGTTGGAGTGATGTTTTTGTACACTGTGAAGATGTGTCTCTGTCCTTCCTTGCCTGCCTAAGGCACCTTCTGATTGGTTAAAATAAAAAGCCTAAGACCACTATAGCAAAGGCAGAATACTAAGGTGGAACTTCTGGGCAGGGGGAGGGACTCAGGGAGAGTCGGGTGCCACCAGGACATGGGAAGAATCAGGCCAGGAAAAAACAAGAGGTAACTACCCACCCATGCGGCAGAACTTAATTACTATAAATGGGATAACTGAGTTATAAGCTAGCGGGAAACAAACCTACTTTAAGGCCCAAAGCTTTTATAAATAAATATAAGTCACCATGTCATTATTCAGAGTAAGAACAGAAAGGACCATGATTACAAAAACCCAGTAAATTAAGCTATTGAATAGTCCTTTTGAATAGCAAGTTACTCAAGCCTAAGTAATACATTCCCAAATGGTATGTTTTCTTATCCACCTTAATTTCATTCATCTCATTTCAAAAAACATAAGGAACTAGGTTTTCTTGTTTTGTTTAAAAGTTGTATAAAATTTACGTGTATGCATATTTTTTACTACTACATGTATCTGACATACCACATGTACATAATGCCTGTGAAGGCTGGAAGACATTATAAAATCCTCAGAAACTGGAGTTACTGATGGTTGCTACAATACAGGTGCTGAGAAAGGTGCAAGAGCAGCAAATGCTCTTAATGGCTAAGCTGTTAGCTTTTGAGGCAATGTCTCACTATACAACCTGGTCTGGCCTGAAACTTGCTATATAGATCAATTTGACCTCCAACTCAGGTATCTTTCTGTCTCTGCCTCTTGAATGCTGGGATTAATGGTGTGTACCACCACACCTAGCAAGGTTCACTTTTCTTAAAGTTCTCCTTTGTAGAGATATTTGGGTAAGATTATTTAAATCACAGTATTGTGAATTCAGATGATACAATGATAAGAATTTAGACACTTAGTGTTTGACACAATGTCATGTAAGTATTTGATGATACTACGGTTATAGTCTTTATAAATGCCATTTACAAAGGATAACATATCTTTCGAATGTAAACATAAGCCAAGCGATCTGTCCACTCACCAAGGACATATGTCCATTTTGTCCTTCACTCAGCACCTTCACTTCCTGTCTATGCACAGTGTAAACTAATTGTTCTCCATCATCAAACAACAGAAGCAAACACCCCTTTCTCCTGTCCTTCTGTGCTTTCTCTGTCTTGGATATTCTTTCCCCAGAGCAGTCCAAGGCTCAATCCACATTATTATTCACACTTGCCCCAACAGTACCTGCAGAGTGGAGCTTTCCCCAAACACCCTGTTGAGAGGGTTTAGCTCCCACTCTGTCTTACCCATAACTGCCCAGCCTCACAGCACTGGTCATTTGTCACTCTACTTGTTTCCTTGCTTATTAATTATCTCTACTAAAATTCAAGATTCAGAAAAGCATGGGTTTGCCAGTACACAACAGTAATTTCTAATGTTTAAAACTGCTTTACAAACAGCAGGGGCTAAACAAACATTTTTTAATAAATTAATGGAAATTAAAGTCCTCTAAATTCCTTGATATTAATTCTACTTTAAAGTAAAGTTATGGTTAAAAATGGAAGTTTTTTGGTTATATGCTCTTCTAAATCCCTTAAACATACATTAAAACCAGGTGTGGTGGTGCACTCCTTTAATCCCATCAGAGGGAGATGAATCTCTGTGAGTTCTAGGCCAGCCAGGTATTTATCATAAGTTCCAGATTACTCACATGTATACAGTGAAACACTGCCTCAAAAATCAAAACTGAAAACAAAACAGAAATCCAAAAACCGAATCTTTTTTCTTACAATCCTCTCCCCACAATACTAACCAAATAATAATATGCATCATATCCACAAAATATGAGCATGTCAACTGTTTCAGTGTGACAACTGTCCAAATGCTTTTTTTTAGAGTAAAGCACCAAGAAATACAATGAAGTATTCTGTGTAACCTATAATACAAAGAAATTCTTTTCAACAGCAAGCCACCAGGCTCTGAACTAAGAGCAAGCACATGTGAAGCGGGCAGGACAGTGGCCAGCGAGCTAACGTGCTTCCTATCAGCGGTACGTAGAGTCTAGTGGAAAGAGACAGACAGTTCTTGCAAGAGCTAACCTTGTGATTACAAATTCAGAAACTGCTATGAAATAATGGCAAATATCTGCAAAATGAGTAAAGACTCAGAGTGTGGGGGAATTACTACTCTAAGCGGAACTGACACAGTGTGAGAAGCAGACATTAAAAAGGGAACAAGGCATGAACAGTCCTGAAAGGAAGTTAGAATGTGATGAAAGTAAAGGATACTTGGCCAGATTTTGTAGAAAGAGAAGAGAAAGTTGTAAGTGAATGAGGAAGCACAAGAAGGGCAGTTCAAAAGTCAGGGATAAATATGCTTGCACTGCTGAAATGAGGAGACACGCACTGTCTATCAATAATGCTATGACTAAGATTTACAAGTAGGTTAAGACAAACATCCAATGATTAAATGAGCACAACTAGAGAAATTTCCTCAAATAATCTTTGTCTCTTAACTGTGATCTCTAGGCCAGAAAATGAAAATCACCAGATTTTTGCCTTGGGAATCTACTAAGTACACCACACACACACACACACACACACACACACACACAGAGAGAGAGAGAGAGAGAGAGAGAGAGAGAGAGAGAGAGAGAGAGAGAAATGTAAGCAATATAAAGAAATTACAAATTTCTCAGCTCAGAGTGTATGAAATGTGATAAGGTAAATGTCCTAAGCGAATGCCTCAATTTTGATTGGCTAAAAAGATACCATGGAGAACAAGTCTGGAGAGTACATGTGGAGATGATAAGGCCTACTGTCAGATAAAATAGTGCTGAAGGCCTGAGCTAATAGACTTAAAAACCCAGCTAAGGTTGGTCCACTCCCAAGAGCCCCAACAGAGACTCTTTGTGTTGAGACTGACTCATTCCTGGAGGCAGCCTACCGATTCCAGACACGCCAGCCCACAGATTCCAGACACCCCAACTCTGGACTGAGGCTCCAGTGGGGATCCAAAGCATAGTGAGGAAACACTGCGGACCTTACCTGCACATCCACTGGAACTAGGCTACAACACTTACCAGACCAGAGGTGAGAGTGTGTGTGTAAATGAATGTGATCCCTTTCGCTTTGTATTTGTTTATTGTTGCTTATGAATAAATACTAGTATAACCTGATTCTCCGAGTCACAGGCACTCTCTTTCTCCTACTCTCAGCTCCATCCCTAAACCTGACTTGAGGGGCGCGCGCACACACACACACACACACACACACACACACACACAAAATCCTACAATGGTAAATGCTACATCAAGTTCAACCTACATTTAGAGGCCAAGTTTTTAACAATAGGTTCCTTCTAGTACAGTATTGTTACTACACAAAAATACAGTAAGCTGGGTATGGTAGCATACATCTGTAATCCAAGCACTCAGGAGAGGGCTAAGAAGTTCCAGGTCAGCCCAGGGTTATATGGTGAAGTAAGACCCAATCTCATCAATCATTCATCTGAAAATGCCAAGACAAATAAGACATTAATGGTAGTCCCTACCACATAAGGTTGTTAATACTCTAAACAAAAGCTTTGGTACCATTACATTTTGATCTGGGTTATGTTCCAAATGTTCATGTTCAAAGCTTAGTCTCCAGCCTGTGGCACTATTGTCTGATGATAAAACGTTTAGGAGTTGTGGTCTAGTGGGAGGAAGTGAGGTCACTAAAGGTGTGATCTTGAAAGGGCTATTACAATCCTGGCCCCTTCTTCCCTCAGCTTCCTGGTCAGCATAATATAGAAGCTTCCTGTGTTATGTATTCATGGCTTTGATACTCTATCCAGCAACAAAATAATGGAGATGCAACCTTTGAAACCATGAGTCAAAGTAAACTTTACTCCTTTTAAGTTGATTTTTCTCTGGTACTTTGTCAGAGATAAAAACTAATGTAGGTACATTATGTACAGAATGCTGCACATAATAAACCATCAGTAATTCTGCCCCAATGCTATAGTAAGGCACCAATTGCTTTACTTACATTGTTTTATTCCCATACAAAACTCTAAGAGAAGATACTATTTCTTTTACTGCTCTTTTACAAAAGATGAAAATTAGTTAAGAGTAAACTTCTAGGCATAATAAGTGACAGAGCTTTTATTACCTCAGGGTAGAGAGAATGCTGAAAAGAGGGAGTAATTCGATGGTAAGACAGGAAGCCAGAACACGAGGAGAGGCCAGGACAGGCTCACTTGTAACAAAATTCTAGCTAAAAGGTCTCATGACAACTATGTCGGCACACTGAGAACCAAGATCCTAACTTATGGAGCTCTGGCAGTGAAGCAAAGCTATGACAAAGGAGACTATATGTATAAAATGCTTAAAACAGCACCAGGTAATGCCATCGCACAGGAACCTGTTGGCAGATCCCCTCCAAACCCAGTGACATCACACACAGGGGACGGGGACCTGCACATCTGTTGCCAAAGCAATCGCATACATTCCCAGAGTTCACTTCCCACCTCCACCTGCGAGCAGTTATGTCACAGCCTAAATAAAAGGCAGACCCTTCCTGACCTTCGCCCCTTTTTCTTTTCTCTCTTTTCCCCTTTGTCTCCATCACCCCCTCTTTGGCCCTGCCCCTACAATACACCTCTGCATTGGCCTGGTATGGGCTGTCCAGACACAAGCTGCAATTCCAACAAATGCGGCACATAGCCCTTAAGAAAGAAATGATTAGTTCCACAAAACTGAAACACAGCAACAAGAAACTTACTTAAGGATATCTAAGGAGGTGATGAACAAGGCCTACATAAGACTTTGAAAGGATCTTCAAAGTAAAATCCCAGAATCTGATATATGATGAATATTCAGTAATACTTTTAGAACATTAGCAAGTAACATAATTACATTGTAGAATAAGTTAAATACAGAAAGGCACAAATAAGAAAGCTGAGGACAGAATTTGCTGTCTAGCTGACAAAGCATACAACCTTCACAGCTGGCTTCCAGGGTCAACAAATAACTTCTAACAGTGATTCTTTACACACTTATATATTGTACAGATTACCCACCCTAAACTGTGCCAGGATTAGTCTGTGTAACAATGGCATGTAGCAAAAGTGACAGCATGTGACATCTAAGGTTAGCTTATTAGAAACTGACAGTTTTCATCTTCACATATCTTGCTTCTGGAGTAGGGGGAACAAGCTACCCTGGAAAGGCCCACAGGGCTAAGCAGTAAAGCCTCTGGCCATCAGCCAATGGGAGTAAACCTCAAAGCCAGTGCTCCAATTCCAGTAAAGACATAAGCTAGCTGACTGAAGCTGGCTGGCAACTTAAGATCTCTCACGAGAAAATAGGAGCCAAAACCACACAACTTTGGTGCTTCTTGACCTCCAGAAATTCATGATAATACATGTTTGCTGTTTTAATTGCCAATAGATAACTAATACCTCAGCCAATAACTAATACAGCTAGAATTTGATTTTTTTAAAGATTTATTTATTTATTACATGTAAGTACACTGTAGCTGTCTTCAGACACACCAAAGGGTGTGAGATCTCATTACAGGTGGTTGTGAGCTACCATGTGGTTGCTGGGATTTGAACACAGGACCTTCGGAATAGCAGTCAGTGCTCTTAACCACGGAGTCATCTCTCCAGCCCTAGAATTTGATTTTTTAAAAACACTATGAAGAAAGATGTAGAACACTGGGATTTTTCTCTGCAGCACTGTTGCTGCCCAGCTCTGGGGAGCAGCTTTCTCCAGATCAGGCAAGCTGCATCATGACATTACTTATCTGCTTAAGCTGTCAGCATAATAGTTCTCTACACATTTGTTGCTTTGGTACCTAATCCTGTGAAGGAAACCAGATTCTCACTGTCAGTAAAGTTAGTGTGAATCTCATCAAATAAACAATACCGTCAGAAAAATGGAAGCTCTGAGTGCATTCTAAATTACCTTCCATAATTAGCATGCATTTTGAAAGCAAGCACAAACTCCTCCCTAGATTAAAGGATGTCAAGACTATTCAGACACAATGCTCCTAAGAGACCTGACTGCCTAAGTAAAAGTGAAGCCTCTAGTGCGGTAGGAAAACTAACAATGAGGCAGCTATGGCAGGAATTGCCATTGTTTGCTGGTGTTTTAAGGAATATTATTGGATCTACATTACAGGAAATGTTTTTGTACTATCCTAAGCCAAGTTCTAAGACTGTTTTGCCTCACAAATGGAAACTAGGATAGAAAATAGAAAACTTCTGGCATTGGCCTTTCTGCTAGTTCATTATCATTGATTTCTCCTGTCATTTAATACTAGACACTCTGTCAATATATATACTATTAGGGCTGGTGTCATGGCTTTAACTATATCTATATATTTCCAAATATACATGTAGGACTAAAATACTCTTTTAGATTCCAGGCCCACATTTCAAACTGGATACTAAAGATTGTGTTCCCATGTGAATATAAATGTCTCATCTCTAACACATCCAAACATGAACAAGAGCACTCATTCCCCTTACTATTAACCAGCTGAGTCTGATGGAACTATTAGGGTAGCTATGTTATCAATCACCTGATTTCCAATCTCTCTACAATATGAGAATTGTCCTTAGCGATCCTTGGATTCATTCAGGCTTCTAAACTCTTGATTCATTCATTTAGCATATGTGTGCCTCTGGCTTTGTACAGACGGCATAAAGTAGGCTTTGCTTTTTACCTACTATGACAAGATTGTTTTAGACTTATTTTATGTATACTAGTATTTTGCCTGCATGTATGTATCGGCATCATGTATGGTTGCCAGATGTCCATAAAGGTCAGAAAAGGGTGTATGATCCCCTCAAACTGGAGTTATAATTGTAAAACATCACATGCTACTTCCCTAAAATGTACAATTCTTGGGCTTTTATGCATTAGTTGATAATAATTTTAACTTAAAAACCCATATATATTATGTTGAAGCATATATACATATTTTATGCCCCGGCTTTTGTTTTCTTAACTTTAAATAGATATAGTCAGGAGTAGGTAGATCCTAGGGTCTGGGTAGCTTCTGATAAAATGCAAAAACGAGTACAGCCATTTCAGAGAATAACAATGTGTGGAAGTGCACATGCTTTGAAAATGAAATAAAGCAAATTATGATAGATACTCATGCACTCTTTTTCTATTTTTTGTAGTGTCTATAAATTCTTTGACTTATTAAAAGAAATTGATACCAGTACCAAAGTTGATAATGCTGTGTCAAGACTATTGAAGAAGTATAATGTGTTGTGTGCACTCTACAGCAAATTAGAACGGTAAGGTAAAAGCTTTCTTAGGTTTGCACTTTCATTCTTTGCTATTTATTTTTATACCTTGATACTTTACTTCAATTTGGGAACTGTTTCATGGGTAATAGAAGTATTATTATCCCCTAGCCTTATCCATTTTGCTATTATTTCTTTATTAATTTCTAGGTAATTGTACAGCTATTTATAAACATTCTGAGTGCTTGCCCCAAACTAGCTGTTTTTACTAGCCTTTTATATTATTTGCTGACAGCGCCTGTGCTGCCTCAGTACTATGTGGTGCCAAGAACTGATCCACCATGTGGGTCCTCTGGAAGAGCTATAAGTGCTCTTAACCACTTAGCCATCTTTCCAATTCCTGTTGTTAGATTTTAAATGGGTTGCTCTTAGACTATCTGCATACAGCATAGTTACTGATAGTATCTTGTTTTATCCCATCTATTCTTTGGTTCCTTTGTGCAAAGGCACACACAAAAGAAACAATATAGACATAAAAGTTTAACAAAACTGAATTCACCTAGGGATGGAATTCAAAGGTAGAGCATATATTTAGTATATGCTATACACAAACACTCATGCATACACATGCATACTTTTAAAAATTTTAAAATTATGTCATCACCAGATCCCATGCTACTCACTAGTAATTTTGAATTGTTTCATTTAAGTACACTCGATGCTTTATGATATACTTATTTAAGGCTCATCTAATGGCAAAAATTCTTGTCAGATTAATCTCCAGTGGTACCATGACGTACTCCCTGAAAAGTCCTTCCTTTTTTAAAAAAATATTATTACTTACTTATGTATATATGTGCATGCCTGTGACTGAGGTCAGAGACATCCCCTGTAGATAGATATAAGCAGTTTGAGCTGTCGAATATGAATGCTGGGAATTGAACCTGGGTCTTCTATAAGAACAATACATGTTAACTACAAAGCTATCTTTCTAGGGTCTGAGAAGCCTATTACAAAGCAAGGGAATGGAATCCCACACGCTCCTTTAAATTGTACATTTTCCATAGCTTTTACTGCTTCTGATCCCAGACTGTTTAATATTTCACTGAGTTCATAGTGAATCTGAATGATTTTTAAGTCTTTGGAGACAACAAAGCATACGATACTTTCTTACTTTCCAAAAGTATCTAAAAGTGCATTCATAAAAAGAAAAGCACATGACTATATAACCATAAAATTATGTAAGTATATTTTTTATGCAGGTCTACAGGTGAAAATATTTCACAGGCAACATTCTGGACATATCTACAATAGGTACTGAGCCCTAACTAAAATGCATTTTCATGTCATATATTAACTCATTCACTTCTCATATTTTTTAGAAAAAACAGTAGTTAAAAATCACTTTGAGAAATTCATGGTAAGACACAGTTTAAAAGATGCATTAGAGGCAGAAGAATCTCTGTGAGCTTGAGACAAGCCAGGTCTATATAAGAAGTTCTAAGACAGCCAGGGTTATGTAGAAAGACTGTCTCAAAGGGAAGGAAGAGAGGAAGGGAGGGAGGGAGAGAAGGAGGGGAGGGGAGTGTTTTTTTCTAAGATCATAAACAAAAAACAGTGTTCCCCTCCAAGCCTTATCCCCTTATATGAACTGAGGCACATGTGCCTGTATTCAAACACATACATAATATATATGCATATGCAAAGGATTTTTTTAAAAAATTCATTCTAAGGAAAAAGCAAACATGTGATTGAAGATATCAAGCTAAGCAATTCAGTGGATCAGAGAAAGGTAAAGTCACAGTTTCAGGCAGCTCAACGTGGTCAGGAAATGGTAAAATCAGAACATAGGAAAGCCAGGGGTTGTTTCTAAAAGGCAAACAGAATCAGAAGGTCGATATAAAATTAGCCTCTCACATTATCATGGAGAAAGGACATGGAGGATACTAATATAAAATCCTGAGTGTTGGCTAGAGCAGTGGCTCAGTGGCTCAGAGCACTGAGTGCTCCTCCAAAGGACCTGGGTTCAGTTCTCAGCACCCGGATGTCAACTCACAACTGTCTGTAACTCCAAGATCTGACACCCTCACGCAGACATACATGCCAGCAAAACACCAATGAACATAAAATAAAAATAAATTATATAAAGTTTTTTTAAAAAAAGATCCTGAGTGTGTGCTCAAGCACAGTTGGGACCAAATACAGTTAATAAACGCTGTAGAAGACGGTGCTGTCGGGAACTGCTCAGGACACAGCGGAGCATCTTTTTTTTTTTTTTTTCCCCAAAGATTTATTTATTTATTATATATAAGTACACTGTAGCTGTCTTCTGACACACCAGAAGAGGGCATCAGATCTCATTACGGATGGTTGTGAGCTATCATGTGGTTGCTGGAATTTGAAGTCAGGATCTTCGAAAGAGCAGTCAGTGCTCTTAACCGCTGAGCCATCTCTCCAGCCCCCACAGCGGAGCATCTTAAGGTAACAGTATAGCCAAATAAATCACCAGAGCAAAAGAGAAAAACGTAATGACTAAACAGGGAGAAGTCATAAGAGATCTGACTTGTAATCAAGCTATTAACATGGGGTAATTTGTAGGATCATGGTAAGGGGAGAGAGGGTCTACATAGTCCTGAGTGTCCTGGAATTCACTTCTTTTAAGTATTAATAGTTTGATGAACAACATAAGGACTTTTACTCATTTATGAGATGTCATTCAAAACAGAACTCTGAATTTATCATGTGGAAAAGCTATTTAAATTTTTCTGCTGGGTAGTGGTCTTTAATCCCAGCACAGGGGCAAATCTCTGAGTTTGAGGCCAGCCTGGTCTAGTGTAAATTCAAGGACAGCCAGAGCTACACAGAGAAACCTTGTCTCAGAAAGAAAAAAAAAAAAAAAAAAAAAAAGGAAATTTCCAGCCAGGGGTGTGGTGCCACTTTTAATCCCAGCACTGAGGAGGCAGGGGTAGGTGAACCAGAGTTCAAGGGCAGCCTGTTCCACTACAGAAAAACCCATTCTCAAAACAAACCAAACTTGTGCTAGGAATTTCCAATTGCTGTGAAAATCTTTAGAAGAGAAACTGGATGAATTTATGAGAGAAAATTGAAAAAATACAAATTGGAACAGCCTTTCACAGAGATAGGCCAGCTAAAGTTAATTCCTGATGCATAAGCCAGTTTTATTTCCCACCTGTTCCAACCCTCCCTTGTCCATAAAGCCGTTTCTGATCTCTCTTCGTGGAGCACTAAGAGTGTTTTTTACATGTCTACAAATGTTCACTTGCCGACCCCAGCCCCAATACAGACTCTGTTATTTGTTTTATTTCAGGCTATCCCCAGCACCTGGAAAAGCAGATGGCAGAGTCAATACTGACGTTGAGTAAACAAAATCAGAGAACGGACAAAGAGAACAAAAGAGGAGCTGTTTTTTCTGTTTTGTTTTGTTATTTTGTGATGCTAGGGATGGGGCCTTGGACACTGAACAACTAACTCCCTCAGCCCCGCAGGAAAGACTTTTTAAGTACACGTCCTGTTTTCCTATGTATGTGATCAGGACAACAACCCAGCAACCTTTATTGGTCAGGTCAAAGGGCCCACTTCTGTTTAACTGAAACAACAAAAGGCCAGGCTCTGACAGCATCTCTCCTTCCGCTCCTCTGTTTTTAGCCCGTCTGAAGCAGTGCTGGTAACATCTGCTATTGATGGGAAACTCTCAAGTTTCCTAAGATTTGGAATCTGTTGATTAAAGTAATTGTAGTGTCAGGCTAATAAAAGTGCTCACAGGCCTTCTGCTGTGACGTGGGATGACCAACAGCTGAGAGCCTCACCAACACCCTTAAACCTTGGAGTGCTCTGATCTGTAGAGAGAGAGTCTCTTTCCCTGGGTCTAAGTGGATTAAGAGCCCAAATGCCTAACATTAAATTATGTTTCTGGTTTTACATATATCTGCAATAGAGCTCATATAATTAGATCTTAAAAACATGTCATCTATTTAAAAATGCAACACTCACTTTCATTTTTGGAAATAACTTTTCAAGATAAAAATTCTATATTAGGGTATATAAAAACTACTTTTTTTTTTTTTTTTTTGAGACAGGGTTTCTCTGTGTAGCCCTTGGCTGTCCTGGAACTCTTGTAGACCAGGCTGGCCTCGAACTCAGAAATCTGCCTGCCTCTGCCTCCCAAGTGCTGGGATTAAAGGTGTGCGCCACCACTGCCCAGACTAAAAACTACTTTTAAGTTAAGGATGAAGTGAAATGCTTATTTAGACCCTCTCTGTTTTATATTATAATTTGTTATAATCTTAAAAAATAATTTAAAAGAAAAATGTTCTTTTTGAATATTATATAAAACATAATATGATTACCTTTTTTTTCCTATTGCATTGTGAGACTGTAACAAAACTATCTGGTTAAAACTGTATCTTTCCTTACAAACTTCACACTTTAAATAACACTTAGCTTTTAGTGCCCTATTTTTATTTTCTTTTTTGTAAATTTTATTTATATTTATCTGTGACTGTGCCCAGAGGTCAGAAGAAAGTATCTGATCACTGGAGCTGGAGTTCTAAGCAGATATGAGCCGCCTGATGTAGGAGGTGGGAACTGAGCTAGGGTGATGTGGAAAGAGCAGTAAGAACTACTAACCACTCAGCCATGTCTCCAGTCTTTCAGTGAAGATCAGATCCAGGCTGCCAAACTGGCTAGGCAAGGGTTCCACGTTCCACCACTGTCCTACACTGAACCACATTTTTTTTTTTTTTTTGGAGACAGGGTTTCTCTGTGTAACCCTGGAACTCTGTAGACCAGGCTGGCCTCGAACTCAGAAATCCGCCTGCCTCTGCCTCCCAAGTGCTGGGATTAAAGGCGTGCACCACCACCGCCCGGCCCAGAAGGCACTTTTTAAGGGAGTACTTTATTGTAAACATTGGCATAGTCAGAGTTTGTTTTGGTATAAAGAATAGTTGATATCTACCTTTTTTCATCATTAACTATTTAATATATATATTATCCTTTCCTTTTTTGTCTCTATCCGTGTCTCTCTCTCTCTCTCTCTCTCTCTCTCTCTCCCTCTCTCTCTCTCTCTCTCTGTAAGAGTCTCATGCAGCCCAAGCTGGCTTTTAAACTCATGATACAGCAAAGAACGACTCTGAGCTTCAATTCTCTGCTTCTACCTCTCAAGTGCTGAGATTACAGATATTACAGATGTGTAGCAGTATGCCTTTCAATTCTCCACTGACCTGAAATGCTAAATGTATTAAATTACTCCAGATTCCAGATCTTTAGGGTCTAATTCTTAGTTCAACTCATAATTAAATGCAAAGTAGACAATATTCTACTTTTGATTTATTAAAAGTCTGATAATATATAGTTTAGATTAAGGAGGAGTGAAAACTGTCTTAGAGATGAAACAACTAGGTTATATAATTGCATGCATTTTCAAGAGGTGAACTAAGTAGAGGACATGTACTAGAAGTTCTATAGTGGCGTTTTCTGTGGAGATTCACTCTATGCCATCTGTCTCCCTCCAAGCTGTCAGAGTGTGGCCTGCTTTGTTCCCCGACACCTCAGTATGCCTTTCTGCTTCACCCCTGAAGTATTTTGATGTTGTTGTTTTAAATGAGTTTTCTTTCATAATTTCCAGCTTTTTTCTTTTTTTGCTTTCTGTTTTTTGGAGACTGATTTCCCTGTGTATTCTTTGCTTGAGCTTTGATCTAAATCTCCAATATTCTATCAGGAAAAACAACAACTGGAGGCTACATGATACACCAAGGAACTAGGATTGCAGCTCCAGCTCTGGCAATAAACCACCATGGCTGAAGAATTTGCTTCTCACAAATGGCTTCTTCAACTGTGACTGAGTGACTTAAGCCATTGGACTTAATGGGGAAGGGGTGGGAACGACAGGATGGCATTCTATAATGCTTGAGCAGACTGCTCTCAGGTTCTAGGATAAAGTTCTATTACAACATTAGAAAGTTCTAATTGTCCAATGTGTGAGATGCTCAGGAACTCAAATGCACAATCCTTCTCATAAGGCAAGTCTCCATCTACTCTAAGACTGGCTTCTGTAACCCATGATCACAACTCACAAAGTGCATACATGGCATCACTTAGGGCCAGTTCTTCTTCTGGCATGCATGAAGCACAGGAATGCTTGTGTGTGTGTGTGTGTGTGTGTGTGTGTGTGTGTGTATGTATGTGTGTGTGTGTGTGTGTGTGTTGCAATCAAAATTTATTTCACTTCATTTTGTTCTAAAAATGATCTATTAAGACAGAAGGGCATGGTTAGGATACATTTTGTCCAAGGTCAAAGTCCAAATTTAAGAACCAAAAATCTTTTTATCTCAAGATTAGAGTTCTTTCCATTATGGGTGTACAGAACATATTTTTTCACTTGGCAAACATGTCTAAGGAGCTGGGTGCAGCGCTTACACAGAGGGCCTGCTTTATTAGCTCAGGCTCGCCATCCTCTACCCACTGTGCAACTGTGCCATCCTAAGAAACCATAACTCTAAATTCAAGTTTCTTCAGTTGCAATTTTTTTCTTTTTGAAATTTTAAAACAGAGGCCTAAAGTAAAAGTTATTCTAGAGAACTAATTCAATATTGCCTTTTTACAACTTTCACAACTCTAAGAGAAATTAAATTACTTGATATAAGTTGGATTTTTAGTACCAAAGATTAAAAACCAGAATCTAGTTTAATTGTTCTTTCTACTATTTCTTACTTCTTCCAAAGTAGTTGAAAGATTTTTGAAAGCTGCAACCCATTCTGTCATCATTTACTAGAATTTCATTATCAAAGTAAACCCTTATGTCCCAAAGCATTTCCTATACTACTATTACAAGAATTTAGGGTGGGACTAGATTATTTAGTATTCCTCAAAGAATAAATAATTTTCTGTATATTTAGGAGTGAAAGGTGTATGGATTATACTAGTGGAATAGTTGTTGTGAACTCTGGCTCTAGAGCTTTCGAGATAAGCTTGGAGAGGCTCCTCTGTTTCTGACAAGCCTGTGTAGCTCCTTGCACTGATTACATGGCCCCTAGGCTGCTTTCAAGCATTCCATCTTCCTACCTTAGCCAGTGCTGTGCTGAAATTATAGACACAAACACTAGACTGTTTTTCCCCCTCAGAGGCCTCATAGCCTCAAGGTCTGGGGGTGTGGGGGTGGGGTGGGAAGGCTGGTGGTGCAGAGGGGTCATCACCCTCTTAAAGGCCAGGGCCCATACTGCTATCTCTTGGCTCTGCTCCTCCCCCCACCTCTGCTTCAGACTTCCTGTGGTTCTACCAGGGTCTCACCAAGTTAACAGGCTGGGATTAGGAGTGCTGGAATGAGTCTGCCTTTCCCGGTGGCGAGAATGCAGCTCCTACTGATTTACTGGGTATAATAAGGAACTTCTACTTGGCCCATTTATTCTGTCTCTTACATATATTTCTTCCTCATGTTCCCTCTTCCCCTCTGTGGTACATATTTCTCATCCAAACTAGTTTCAAAATTACAAATTCTTAAACATTAAGGATAAAAAGTGACTTCCTGAGTGAGAAAGCAAATGTGGCACCTTAAACATTCAAAGAATTCAAGGAATCTGAAGCAAATAAGAAGCAGGAAGGGAACTTTGTAGAGCCTAATTCCTTTCTTTTACAGCCAAGGAGCCAGACTCCCCACAGGAGTGAAGGGTCGGCACTGGAAAGGAAGTGTCTAGTTCTCTGCGGGAGCTCGTG
Organism: Apodemus agrarius; assembly: GCA_964023405.1. Taxonomy (NCBI): domain Eukaryota; kingdom Metazoa; phylum Chordata; class Mammalia; order Rodentia; family Muridae; genus Apodemus; species Apodemus agrarius. The sequence goes on along the minus strand of OZ030013.1, from coordinate 53,312,763 downwards.
CACTGCACTTTCCTGCTCCCCCCTTAGAAAAAGATGTATATAGTCTCTTTTTATTGCCTACAGCACAATTCTTTATTCACACACAAACGGATAGTCTAGATTCCTTCTAGCTTCTTCTATAGAAAAAACCCTTCAAACATTTCAGAGATTATATAGATATTTTTGGAGAATAGCTAGCCAGGCTTGCAGACCCTCCTTCAGATCTATGTTTCTTATGTGTTTTGAGTCATGGTGTTTCAGAGTCTCAGAAAGGTATGATGAAACCAGGGCTCAAGGAAGGAGATTTCAAGGCCACTGGAGTCAGATCCTTTGCACTAAAATGTTAAGCTTTACTCTAGCACTGAACCATATATAGTTAATATACACACATGAGGGTCTACAGTGCATTTCAGAGATGAAAGGGGGCTTTCCTGGATATCCTCATGGTTCTGTTTGTTACATAGAGGCCACAATACACATTTTTAAAATAAAATGTATCAGATTCCTGTCATCACATAACTTCCTTTGTGTCTTGGACTACTATATGGTTTTTATTTTACCATTGTATGAATAACTTATTAAGATTTTATTTTAGTTGACATTTATTGCATTTAAGCTGAATAATTTTTAGAATGAATTCGTTTAGAATGGTGTTGCTTACACTCCTCATTTTTAGAGAGCTTCTCATTTAATCACCTGTTGGAATGCTAGAGACTGAGCACAGGGCCTCCTGCATGCTGACGTGGGGGATATGGGGGGAGTTTGTTCCCACACTGAGTGACATTCCAGCCTTCAGAATTTAAAGTAGTAACTCCGTTTTAAAAATTTTTTCCCCTGTGCATTGAGTAGTTTGCCTTCTTGTATGTCTATGCACTAAATGCATGCAGTGCTGCAGAGTCAGACATAGGTGTTGGATATCCTGGGACTAGAGTTACAGACAGTACTGAGGTGCCATGTGGGTGCTGACAATCAAACCTGGGTCCTCTGAAAGAACAGGAAGTACTCCTAACTGCTGAGCCATCTTTCCAGCACACCCACCGAGGTGTAATGATTAAAGGTATGTACTACCACACCCAGCAAATTAATAACACAGACTTTCCTTTACAACTCTTTCACTAAGGTATAATCTACATATCACAACATCCTAAAATCAGTTGACAATATATTTTATTTATTTATATTAAAGATGTATTTATTTATTTTATGTGTATAAGTGCTGGCCTGCATATACGCATATATATCACATTTGTGCCTGATGAAGAGGCTGGAATTGGAGTTGTGAATGTTTGCAAACCACTCCATGTGGGTACTGGGAATTAATCCTGGGTCCACTGCAGGAATAGACATGCTCTTAACCACCGAGTCACCTCTTCAGCCCTAGTATATTTATTTTGAATATTGTAATTCTCTCGAAATTCTTCTTGGAAACAAGAGAATAAGTGAATAGGTTGTTAGAAAGTAACTGAAAGACAGCAAGACTAGAAATTAGGAGATAAAATACCTGAGTATATTTTAAAATGTTGCAGTGAAAATGAAGAAGCAAAACAAAATTGTTATCAGTAGCAAAATCAGAAATATGCATTATGAATAGAACTGAAAACAATGGTTGGGCTAGAGAAATGGCTCACTGGGTAAGCCTCAAGTCTGTGGTGGGAGGGCAGACACAGCAGGGTCACCAGGACTGGGATCTGCCAGCCTAACTCCAGGCTCAGTGAAGGATGCTGTCCCAAAGGGATAATAAGGAAGTATGTGGTAGGTCAGGGCACCAAAATCCTCACTTCCTGATCAGATGAGATTCTGAAGAATGATGATATGCTCACCAGCAAACAGGCCAATTTTTACTAAGGGTAAATATATGTGCTAGATATGTGGAATATAAACATATTATTGATAATAACAAAAAACTTCATTGACAGTGAATATCCATTTTAAGCATCGATAATTAAAAAATTAAAAATTAGAAATGAACGGTTAAGTGACTAACAGTCAAGAAACAGGAATGTAAAGAAGTATAGAAATATGTTTTCATACTTTCACTGAGAAAGTAGTTTTCAAAATGAAAGTAAACAGGGACAGCACCAGGACATACAGCTATATATCTATTTTGTTATGTAAAAATGATAATAAGGGGGTGGAGAGATGGCTTAGGGGTTAAGAGCACTGGCTGCTCTTCCAGAGGTCCTGAGTTCAGTTCCCAGCAACACATGGTGACTCACAACCATCTATAGTGAGATTTGGTGCCCTCTTCTGACCTGTAGGTATACATGCAAGCAAAAAACTGTATACATAATAAATAAATCTTTTTTAAAAAATGGCAATAAGGAAACTTAAAAGTAGATCACTCAAATTTTATATTTTTCCTAAAATAACTATTAACAGAAAAGTTTCTCCATTGAGAAGAAAATGTTATTAAGTGTTCTTTTGTTCATTACTGCACTCAAAGTTCCTATCTTCCAATAGGAACACATATGCATCTGCTTTCCATACCAAAACCAATGCAAAGAAATTCAGATCCTCAATCTTTACTGTCTATAATACTGTATAATTTCATCATAGATGAATTCCTAATCAAAACAATACAAAGATTACAATTCAGCATCAAAAGTTGGTGAGCATTAGAGTAATCCAAACTTAAAAAGTACAGAACACACGACTATACATTAATACTTAAGCTAAGGGTTCTACAGAGAAACTTGCTCTTGATGCCCTCACTGACCCCAAAGTTAGAGATGAAAGTAAGATCTGAAATACATCTCAACACAGAGCCAACACGTGAAAGAAGCTGAAGGAAGAGACGGAGAAAATGAGAATAAAAATCATGGTCCTAAACTTAGGCAAGTAGTAGAACTGTGATTCTCTGCTCTAAGTTCTTTCAATTAATTTAAGGGGAAAACCCCTGTTTTACAAAGTACACTTTCCCATTATGTTTATATTAAGCTGTGGACAAAAAGATTGATACTGCAGTAAAAAGCAAAAGTTTTGGGGTACTGTTCTCACTACTGAGTTATAATCCTCCAGGGAAAAAAATAAGCATACTTAATGTAGTCCTTGATGTATTAAAAATTGAAATAGGTCTAGGAAATTAGTTTCAAAGAAAAATGTCACAACATTATTTATCAAAAACTAAGGAGATCCAGGATTATAGCTACTCACAATCATGCCAATTAAGTTAAATGTTGAAGAGCAATTAACAAAACAAGCAGATACTAAGAGTAGCACGACTGCCTGCCTCAAAGCCTTTATATAAACTCTTGAGGTTCTGCCTTCAGTCATTCAACAGTTCTTTAAAGTGTCCACTCATATCACTAAGGATGTCAGTTTATAAATATATACCTATCTGCATTTTATTTCCTTAAAGATCGCAATATCCCAACTACAAGAGCAATAGGAGAGAACCTTATACTGATATGTTTCTGTCTTTCTCTTAGTTATTACTAACTAAAGCAAAACAAACTACTTTGGAGAAGTCAGAATCCCTGGAAAGCATTTTGGCATAAAAGGAGTTAATGCCCAACTCAGCTGGACAGCTAGTGACCATTTGCAAGCCTCCTAGGTACATTCCCAGCAGACACATTATCAGATTAAAGGAACTGCAAACAACTGGGTTGAAGCCTTCCTTTGTCCAAACCCAGCCTCTTCTTCCTGTGATGTCATATTACAAATCTGGGAAGCCTTTCTTGCTGACTTCAGAGACAGCCCATCTCACAATACAGCCGGCAACCTCGGAAAGGCCTCCGTTCAGCAAGAGCTAACATGCTTAGGAATTTATCTGGGATCCTTTAAAAGACTGCCTATTGCCATCTGGAATCAATGTAGAAATACAAAGTCTGAAAATAAAAAGAAGGAAGAAGTACCCGAGGACATCGGGCGGACGGCGAATGTAAAGACTGAAGTAAGATTGGTAACTTACTTGCAGCTACACATTCTGAACGCAAAGACATTTTAGTTTTGGAATATTCACCGTGACGGCTGAACTTCAAGCCTATGTTGAGGACTGGTCGTGCTCCGCTTGGAAGTTTTTCCTTCCGCTTGCAGCTTTATGGGTTGGCTTCCTTGACTGCATTTTCTGTCAGTTAACTGAACTCCGGACTCATGGATTTTCTAGACCAGAAAATCAGACTATTTTCCTGAATAATCTACTAGAAACTTTTAAGGAACGCATTTCATGTTTTCTTTGAAGAGTTCAGAGAAGAAAGTATTTATAAGAATTGGAAAAGAAACGAATAATTTGCAAATAAACTGGCTGTTGCTGTGACCACATTTGAATACCAGAGGTGATCTCGCCGCCGCTGCTGCAGACAAAAGGACTCCCGTGAGCCTCGAGCCTCGCAGCCTGACAATGGTAAGCCCCAACGGCTCCCACTGCTCCTATGATGACTCCTTTAAGTACACTTTGTATGGGTGCATGTTCAGCATGGTGTTTGTGCTCGGGCTGATATCCAACTGTGTTGCCATATACATTTTCATCTGTGCCCTCAAAGTGAGAAATGAAACTACAACTTACATGGTTAACCTGGCAATGTCAGATTTACTGTTCGTCTTTACTTTGCCATTTCGGATTTTTTACTTTGCAACACGGAACTGGCCCTTTGGAGATCTACTCTGTAAGATTTCAGTAATGCTGTTTTACACCAATATGTATGGAAGCATTCTGTTCTTAACCTGTATCAGCGTAGATCGATTTCTGGCGATTGTCTACCCATTTAAGTCCAAGACTTTAAGAACTAAACGAAATGCGAAGGTTGTTTGCATCGCCGTGTGGCTCACCGTGCTGGGGGGAAGTGCGCCTGCAGTTTTCTTTCAGTCCACCCACTCTCGGGGGAACAGTACCTCAGAAGCCTGCTTTGAGAACTTTCCAGCAGCCACATGGAAAACTTATCTCTCCAGGATTGTCATTTTCATTGAAATAGTGGGGTTTTTTATCCCCCTCATTTTGAACGTAACTTGTTCTAGTATGGTGCTAAGAACTTTAAATAAACCTGTTACATTAAGTAGAAGCAAAATGAACAAAACTAAGGTTTTAAAAATGATTTTTGTCCACTTGATCATCTTCTGTTTCTGCTTTGTGCCCTACAACGTCAACCTCATTCTGTACTCACTCATGAGGACGCAGACCTTTGTCAACTGCTCTGTGGTGGCCGCAGTGAGGACCATGTACCCGATCACTCTCTGCATCGCCGTTTCCAACTGTTGCTTTGACCCCATTGTTTACTACTTTACTTCAGACACAATTCAGAACTCAATAAAGATGAAAAACTGGTCTGTCAGAAGAAGTGACTCCAGGTTCTCTGAAGTTCAGGGCACCGAGAATTTTATCCAACATAACCTACAGACCTTAAAAAGTAAGATATTTGATAATGAATCTGCAATATAAGCTGCCTAAGCCACTGGGACTGCTTCATGTTCTACTGTGAAAACTGTGCTCTTGGGAACTCTCTCTCCAGCTCCAAAAGGAAATTAACATATGGACGGTTACATGTTTTTAAAGGAAGTTTGTGTCTGATGTGTTAAAACATTAAAATATATTCTATTCTTGTATGCACTCCATTTTTCTTTCTTGAACCACTTTAACGTGTTCTTTCCTCATTAAAAACAAATCCATAAAGTTAAGTTCTAAAAATAATAATGATTTAAATAATGTATTATCTGTACTTTTAAAATTTTGTATTTCACAAAATGAAATACTTCTACTTGATTTTAGATTAAAAGTACTTACACTTTTTAGATTAAAGATTTTAGATTAAAAGTACTGATACTCTTAAACAATGAAGAAAACCAATTTGAAATAGTCAAATATTTTTAGAGTATTTCCTCCAAGAGACTACTGCTGTTTTCTGCAGGACATTTTATCTTTGTAGGCAATTCATTAAAAAAGGTATCTAACTATACAGTGTATTTTGAAATTACTATTTTGTTTTATATTCTGGCTGCAACACCTAATTTCAAAATGATATATAGTATAAAAATTTTAAATCATGAAACTAATAAAATACTATCTTGGTAGGTATTTTAAAAAGTAAAATGTTGCCAGGTTTTTATTTTGAAAGTACAACAAAAAACTTGTATTTTCAATAATGTTGGTCTAGAAATTACCAGGATAGTAAAGTGCATGAATTTTTAGAATGTGATACATAACCAAGATTTTTTTTTTTTTTTACTTCTTTTCCTCTCTCACTTTAGGTCAACTACAAAGTGACTGAAAATGTTATTTCAAGTGGAAAAAAAAAAACCTGTTAAAATGTCAAATGTATTAAGTTAAGGACATAGTTCTTTACATAGAGAACAACAAACCTAGAACAACTAAGCACAATTACATTTTCATGATACAAAAAAGACAAAGGCATGGCTTTAGGGCAGAGAAAAGTACCAGCTACATCAAAACTTGCGCCAGCGTATCCTTTCCTAATTCAAGGCATTTTCCGAAGTTTTAATTTCAGAAAAATCATATACAGTTGAATTCTGAGTTAGCCTGTATGGTAAAACATGTTAATCTTCCAAGTTTGAATATAGTATGAACACATACTTTTATAACACATAAATTTACTTTTTCTGAGTTTGGAATGCAATGATTTTTGATACATCATAATAATTTTCTATCTTAGATAAGTCCTTTGTAATAAATAGCACATACAAGGACATTTTCTTTAAACACCCATGGTTTTTTATAGGTAAAACTAAAGGAAAATAAACCGTTAACAAAAAAAGAAACTAATGAAGAAAAAAAGCATATCCTAAGAGAAATGTGTGTGTGTATGCGTGTGTGTGTGTGTGTGTGTGTGTGTGTGTGTATATACATACTGTGAACATATATATATACACACACACATACATGTATACATACACAGATACATATATACACACACAAACACACTGTGACGTTTACTTCAGTTGCCCTATAGGTTCCTGTACTTGATATCACCCCAAAAGAATGAAATGCATTTAGCACTCTTGGATATACACTATTGGGCTGAAAAGCAGCCACAGTCTCCTGATCAAGAGGAAGGGATAAGGGAGTTCTGCACTTCTCCAAACTGTGCATGCTCAGTCATGAGAAACCCTAAGGGGGATCCCAAGGCATGTGTCTTACTTTAAAATACTAGAAAGTCAGTCATCAAATAACTGTTAGTACTAGACTCAGTGGAGAAGTTCTTATTGTCCTTGTCTGAACAACATACATGAGTCAAAAGTTTTGTAAAATTCGTTTATGTTTTTGGTTTTTCAAGACAGGGTTTCTTTGTGTAGTCTTTGCTGCCATGGAGCTTGCTCTATAGATCAGGCTGTCCCTGAACTCGAGATCTACCTGCCTCTGCCTCCTTAGTGCTGGGATTAAAGGCATGTGCCACTACTGGGCAACTTTTATAAGATTCTTAACAAAGTGTCATAATAGATTAAAAAGTTGTAATTTTCTCATCTGGATCAAATACTAAGGGCAGGTGATATAGCCCTGGAGTAGAGCACTTACCTCTATGTAGAAGGCCCTGGGTTCAATACCCAACACTACCGAAAAAGAAATTTAAAATACTAAGCAAACCTTACCTATCTGGATAAAAAAGTATCACAATAAAATTTGCGTTATTTTCTTTTGTGAGTGATGAAATGTGAGGTAAATTATATATTTTAGGGTTTTCTATTTCCCCTTTACTCAAAAACATATGAAAACAGACTCTAACTTTTTATTACTTTAAAATGACAGTATCAATCCTGCCATTCCTGCCCCTCCACAGTTTTCAACATCTCCACAAAGGGACAGATGATAGAAGCCATCTTCTTACACTGCCTTTTTCAAAAAACAGGAAGATCAGAGTATTGTCATGGAAGATAGCTTTATGACATCCTAAAAACTGGCTCCAAACTTAATATATATGTTGTTCATTGTCTTTCCACAGAAAAATAAAGAAAATCAAGATACTACTGAGATTCTGAGCAAGGCTTAATATTTACATTTAAAATAGTAACAATAAATTTGAAGTATAAATCCTAATTATAAGTATTGATCATTAAAGAAATTGGCCACTCAGCCAAGAAATAGGAAACAAAAAGTGGAACAGAGATCGTACTTCCAATGTAGAAAGACTAATGTGTGGACGAAACAGGTACAGACAATCCTTTGGTTGTATGCGGCGGAACCCCAATGAACTTTATCTTTTGACACTTATTAAATCATTAATGCCTAGAAGAATCTTTGCTACTTTCTCAGCAACCAAATTTCTTTAACACTTACAGGGCAGTCAACTCCAGATGGAAGGAAGATAAGACCCACTATGTTTCACTATAAATTAGTTCTTCATTGGAAACCATGTTATAAAAAGTACTTAGATGAGGACAACATTTCAAAGAAATCCTAAAATCCCTGTTTTTAAAAAGTTCTTTTAAACTAGACTAAAAACTGAATTGCCCATTGGTAACATGACTTCTGGAATGTTCAAAATTCCAAAGGAATAATCAAGAAACGTGTGGGTATAGAACATAATTAAACTGACAGTTACTTGGTGATTGACAATATGGCTCAACCAGAAATGTTTTCTAGAGACAACTTATACATATTCATACAAGTATGAACTCTCATTTCTATTTTATCTTACCAGTATTTCTTACTCATCTGCTATTTTTCAAAGATGGATTCTTAGTATTGTTAAGTGTGTGTGTGTGGGTGCACGTGCACATGCGTGCGTGTGTTTTAGATCCCCTAAAGCTGCAGTTACAGGTAATTCTTAAGCACACAACATGGAAAATGAACTGACCTTGGGTTCTCCAGGAAAGCAGTGTGTTCTCTTAACCTCTGAGCCTTCTTTCCAGGCCCTAACTTTTTTTTGTTTTGTTTTGTTTTGTTTTGTTTTTGTTTTTTTGTTTTTCGAGACAGGGTTTCTCTGTGTAGTCCTGGCTGTCCTGGAGCTCACTCTGAAGACCAGGCTGGCCTCGAACTCAGAAATCCGCCTGCCTCTGCCTCCCAAGTGCTGGGATTAAAGGCGTGCGCCACCAACGCCCATCTCACTTTTTTTTTTTTTTTTTAGACAGGGTTTCCCTGTATAGCCCTGGCTGTCCTGGCACTCACTCTGTAGACCAGGCTGGCCTCGAACTCAGAAATCCGCTTGCCTCTGCCTCCCAAGTGCTAGGATTACAGGCGTGCGCCACCACCGCCCGGCTTCACTTTTTTTTTTTTTAATAAAAGAAAAATTACCACAACAGACTAATTATTAAAAAAAAAATAGGAAGTTAACTCCAGAAAAACTCCCCACCTTATCTATTTGCTCAAGTAGAAAATGGAAAAATGTAAATGGAAAAATCTTCCATGCTCTTGGATTGGCAGGATTAATATAGTAAAAATGGCCATCCTGCCAAAAGCAATAGAATACAGATTAAATGCAATCCCCATCAAAATCCCAACTCAGTTCTTCATAGAGTTAGAAAGAGCAATTCTCAAATTCATCTGGAATAACAAAACACCCAGGATAGTTAAAATTATCCTCAACAGTAAAAGAACTTCTGGGGGAATCAGTATCCTGGAACTCAAGCAGTACTACAGAGCAATAGTGTTAAAAACTGCATGGTATTGGTACAGTGACAGGCAAGTAGATCAATGGAATAGAATTGAAGACCCGGAAATGAACCCACACACCTATGGTCACTTGATCTTTGACAAAGGAGCTACAACCATCCAGTGGAAAAAAATAAGCCTTTTCAACAAATGGTGCTGTGATCAACTGGAAGTCAGCATGCAGAAGAATCCAAATTGATCCATTCTTATTTCCTTGTACTAATCTCAAGTCTCCTGGATCAAGGACCTCCACATAAAATCAGATACACTGAAACTAATAGAAAAGAAACTGGGGAAGACCCTTGAGGACATAGGCACAGGGGAAATTTTACTGAACACCAATAGCTTATGCTCTAATATCAAGAATTGACAAATGGGACCTCATAAAATTACTGAGTTTCTGTAAGGCAAAGGACATTGTCAAAAGAATAAAATAGCAACCAACAAATTGGGAAAAGATCTTTACTAACCCTACATCCAACAGAGTTCTTGGTATATCTTGGATATACAAGAACTCAAGAAGGTAGATTCCAGAGAGCCAAATAACCCCATTAAAAATGGGGTACAGAGCTAAACAAGAATTTTCACCTGAGGAATACTGAATGGTGGAGAAGTACCTAAAGAAATGTTCAATATCCTTAGTCATCAGGGAAATGCATATTAAAACAACCCTGAGATTTCACCTCACACCAGTCAGAATGGCTAAGATCAAAAACTCAGGAGAAAACAGGTGCTGGCAAGGATGTGGAGAAAGAGGAACACTCCTCCACTGCTGGTGGGGTTACAAACTGGTACAACCACTCTGGAAATCAGTCTGGTGGTTCCTCAGAAAACTAGGCATGATACTACTGGAGGACCCTGTTATACCACTCCTGGGCATATACCCAGAGGATTCCCCAGCATGTAATAAGGATACATGCTCCACAATGCTTATAGCAGTCTTATTTATAATAACCAGAAGCTGGAAAGAACGAACCCAGATGTCCCTCAACAGAGGAATGGATACAGAAAATGTGGTATATATACACAATGGAGTACTATTCAGCCATTAAAAACAATGAATTCATGAAATTCTTAGACAAATGGATGGAACTGAAGAATATCATCCTTAGTGAGGTAACCCGATCACAAAAGAACACTCATGGTATGCACTCACTGGTAAGTGGATATTATCCTAGAAGCTTGGAATACCCAAGACACAATTCACATATTAAATGATGTCCAAGAAGAAGGAAGGAACGGCCCCTGGTCCTGGAAAGGCTCAGTGCAGCAGTGTAGGGGAATACCAGGACAGGGAAGCGGGAAGGGGTGGACTGGGGAACAGGGGGAGGGAAGAGGCCTTATGGGACTTTTGGGGAGGGGGGATCCAGGAAAGGGGAAATCATTTGAAATATAAATAAAGAATATTTCAAATAAGAAAAAAAGAAAAATTACCAAAACAGACCAATTATTAAAAAAATAGGAAGTTAACTCCAGAAAACCTCCCCACTTTACCTATTTGCTTAAGTAGTATTTACACTAAGTATTAATTCATGTGGTTCTAATAAATACCCTATCATCCATCTCTCTCTCTCTCTCTCTCTCTCTCTCTCTCTCTCTCTCTCACACACACACACACACACACACACACACACACACACACACAGTTTAGGGGATGTAGGTTGGATTAATGAGGCTGAAAAGCTTCTCCTGAGAGCCTGTGGACCAAAGGTGGGTGGAGAGCAAGACCCTAGTGCAGTTACCGTCTGAGCATCTTGTGTGATGTTGTGTACCCCTCACCTTTATTGTGCAGTTCTCGCCCAGATCATCTATTTCCTAGCCTAGCTGCATCCTTTTTTTTCTCCCCCTTTTATCTCCCCTCCTTTTTTTTCTATACCACTACAGTTTCATTTTCTTATGACCTACAATATCCTCTTCTTAGGGTCCCTTTCTCGTTTTTTCTAAAGTATAATAACTTCATGTCAAAAAGATACACAAAAAATATACTTTTCAAGTCATTCTTTATCTAAAAATTTGTCCTTATGTCTGATAAAGAATACAAGACTGTTAAATATTTAGTGTTCTTGATGACAATGGCAATGATAATCTGCATTTCACTCTCCATAAATAATTTCTAACATCCTTCTTAACTCTGATTTGACCAAATGCATACTCCTCATCATGCTTAGCATACCGAGTGGGCCTTTTCTGACTGAAGCCTCTATGTTATCAATAGATATAGAAAATTTTCTTTTTTTCGAATTTGGTTTTTTGAGACAGGGTTTCTCTGTGTAGCCCTGGCTATCCTGGAACTCACTCTGTAGACCAGGCTGGCCTCGAACTCAGAAATCCACCTGCCTCTGCCTCCCAGAGTACTGGGATTACAGGCATGCACCACCACCACCTGGCTGAAAATTTTGTTGTTGTTGTTGTTGTTGTTGTTGTTGTTATTATTATTATTATTATTATTGTTGTTGTTGTTGTTATATTCTTTCCTCTGTACTCCTAGCAAACTCAGATCTGTGGCAAAAGTCTCGGTGTAGCTGTTCCTGCTCAGATTTTCTGTTTGACCAAAAGGAAGCTGCATCCTTGGTGTTTATGTGTATATAAAATATGAAGGCTGGCTGGTCAGGCATGTCGACGGTCCCTGGTTTACAGTATGCTCACTTACTTTTTAATAATAGCATGAAAGCAGTATACACTACATGGAAACTACTTCAAACTGAATTTTTATCATTTCCCAGTTAGTAATATGTTCCATGATATCTCTTCTGTACAAGGCAGCAATAGAGTCACAAGCTTCCTGGAAGCTGCTTCATGACACGCCAAACAAGTTACTCTGTAGGCTAATGGCATCAAAGACATTTTTGACTTATGATATTCACAGCTTGCAAAGTGTTTATGAGGAAAATTCCCACAGTTAGAACTACTATATGTGGATAGATTATGCACTGCACAATAATTAATACCAGACTTCAGCCCAAAGTCTGCATACCTCTGACTTACCAGCAGTGGGGCAGACATACTTGCAAGTTCCTAACAGACTGGCATGGCTCCCTGAGGTAAGGGTCCAAGGACTTTATGTTTTCAGACGACCACCACCACTATCTATAAACATGTTAGAATCACAAATTCTTGAACTCCAACCTAGAAACTATGGGGTTGTACCCAACAAATTGTAACCTGGGTTTTTATAAGACACAGATAATAACAACTCCTGTATTTGCTTAGAAGCTGAAGCTCTCATCTCTGAAAGCACTTTGCTATGGGTGTTCTTTGTATTATGATCTGTTCTGTTCTGTTACATCCAACAAGACCCTCATTTAATTTTTATCCTCAAAAATGAATGAATCCCTTTGCTTCCTTTGTTTTTTCACTTGATAGTCCACACTCTGCTGTGCTTGTCCTGTCTGTGTGAGTCTTTGTATGAGAGTATGTTTCTGTTCTATAACGTCTTGAGGATAGAGGAAGTAAAGGTTTTTTGTCAGAAGTCTGTTAGTTTGAACTAGAAAAATTATTTTTAAAATAAGTATATAAAGAAAAATATAATTTACAACACATGTTGACACATCTTATTAAATTTGTGGGAACGAAGAAAAAAAGAAAGAAGAAATAAGTATATAAAACATTAGCTGGATAGGAACAGCAAGAGAGAGGAGAGGGAGAGAAGGGAAAAACATTTACAGTATAAGTTACACGTGGGAAGTCAGACTAATAAACCCCTTTACTACAGCTAAAAGCAACAAAAGCTTCTTTCATAAATCTTCTCATTATGAACAACATAATCTTCAAAATAATATTTTTAAAAGGAACTGCTTCTTCACGTAATTTTACCAATCAGTATTAGCACGTATTTAAGACCATAAAGGCACAGTTCTCAACTTGTAATATTTGTAGTATTTAAAAATATAGAAACTTTTTTGTAATATCAGCATAAAATATTCACTCTGGACAAAACTGTAGACTGCTCAGGGGCCAGGCATAATATAATACCTGATGAACAGAACAAGCAGTTGATTTAAATAAAAATGGCTGCTTAGGCAACACTAAAATTATACCATTGAGCTAACATCACTCATGAAATTTCTGCTGGTAGCTAAAATGACTGGTTTCAAAACTGGGCTATACTTTATGTGCTGGTCTTTAGGACTTCTTCACAGACTAGAACACATAATTCAGTAAAATTTTAGCTACTGAAGAGAAAACAAAAAAACAAAAAAAAACTGTTGGTTTAAAAAAAGAAGGAGAAGGAGGAGGAGAGGAAGAGGAAAAGGAGGAAGAAGAAAAGTATGACAAGGAGGAGGAGGAAGAGGAGGGTGAGAAGGAAAGGGAGGAGGAGGAAGAGCAGGAGGAGGAGGAAGAGGAGGAGGGAGAGGCTGCAGAGACCAGAGAGAACATATGAGCATGTCCATGCCATCTTCATGTGGCCGCCACACACACGGAATCAGTCACCTTCCATTTGAGTTTAACTGTGGAAAAGTTTGCTTTCAGATGACTGTTAAATGTATGAAGTCAAATGAACTTGGTAGTGTCCCAGAAGCACACACTGCTACAAATATCCAATCTGGAAAGATAATATAAAAGCTATTTTCAGGAACAAATGAATCCAGTGACTCCTACACTTAATCCTCTCTCTGCTGTTCTCATTTCAATACAGAAAACAAGCAAACAAACAAAAAACAAAATGAAAACAATGAATTTAAAAACTAGTACTTTTTAATATGAAAAGGAAAAAAATCCCAGGAAAATTACCCTAAGACATGCTATGAGCATAATGGTAAAAATGACAAAGCATTTTAATTCAAAAATAAAAGTGACTTAAAAACAATTATCTATTAGATGTTTTTGAAAGAAATCATAAAAGAGCATAATAAAATCTTAAAGAAAATTCTGTTATATATAATCCTCTTGATTTATTTTTCTTTTCTGAAAGAAAGGAACCTGAGGTACTAGGCATGTTAACCTGTCTTCTACTTTGCACTACATATCCAGCCCTTGAGTTCTACAGAGTAGAGGCTGGTCTTGAATTCCATACCCTTCTGTCTTTGCCTTCCAAATGCTTAGGTTACAGACATACACTGTGTCTAGCTTCTCTGTTGAATTTTAGTGAATGGTAATACACAAATAATAAAAAAAAAAACACCTAAAATTTAGCAATAATAATTCTTAAAAACCCAGAAGAGTAAGAAATAAAATTTCTGTTCTATACTTCATTTAAGTTTGTTTTATTGTGTTGGGGAGTAGGGAGAGCATGCATACATCAAAGTACACTTAGAGAAGTCAGAAGTACTGGGGACTAAACTCAAGCTGTCAGACTTGGAGGTAAGTGCCTTTACCCATTGACCTATATCTCTGGCCCACGTTTTTCAATCTATTACTCATAGCAACATAGGAAAAGATCAAAATAAAAAACAAACTAACAACCACACGTGAGAGGGCTACAAACACACATGCTGGAGTGACTGTACAGTGCTGGCACAGAGGGGACACTGGGCATAAATGCTTAGGAAAGAGAAACGCTGTTCTGACTTACAAAGTGCAATCAGTAGCTTCAGATGGCTTAAGAACAACTGCCTTATTTTATTGCCGCTCACTCAGAGTTGTCTTACTTTGCTGGAGAAACCTAGAAAAATCCAGACGCTACACAGATAAGATGAATATTTCATAAGATATTTCTTTTTCTTGCACATCTAGAACTCTATCCTCACTATACTAGTTAGGAAATCACAAGCTGTAACTGGAGATTTCAGGACTGTATTCGTTTACGTTAATGATCTGTGTTCAACTTCTAAATCAGAGCTGGTGTACTGCCATTCCACAGGTAAAGGCCATTCTACAGTTGCTGTCTCTTGTCCTGTCTGTGCTTGAAGGGTGAAGTAGCACTGCCATAGGTAATTACTAACAGGAATCATAAGCACAGCAATAGAATAAATTCCAACTGCCATTCAGCAGCCAAGAGTGGACATGTCTAACAAAGTGGGACTCAAAGACCTTTCCCCCACTGAATATTTACTACTTGGAGAAAGTCACAGGGTGGAGGGGGCAAAGAGGAGAGAAAAGTTCTCAAAATGGGGAGTGAGCCAGGGTGAACAGTCCCAGACTACTCTGTCCTTAGTTCTCTGCTCTTAAGAAATCATAGTCTATGGCCAATTGATCTTCGACAAAGGAGCTGAAAACATCCAGTGGAAAAAAGATAGCCTTTTCAACAAATGGTGCTGGCTCAACTGGAGGTCAACATGCAGAAGAATGAGAATTGATCCACTCTTATCTCCTTGCACTAAACTCAACTCCAAGTGGATCAAGGACCTCCACATAAAACCAGATACACTAAAACTAATAGAAAAGAAACTGGGGAAGACCCTTGAGGACATTGGCTCAGAAGGAAAATTCCTGAACAGAACACCAATTGCTTATGCTCTAAGAGCAAGAATAGACAAATGGGACCTCATAAAATTACAAAGTTTCTGTAAGGCAAAAGACACTGTCAAAAGGATAACTCGGCAACCAACAAATTGGGAAAAGATCTTCACCAACCCCACATCCGACAGAGGGCTAATATCCAATGAATACAAAGAACTCAAGAAGTTTGACCCCAGAAAACCAAATAACCCTATCCAAAAATGGGTACAGAGCTAAACAGAGACTTTTCACCTGAAGAAATTCAGATGGCTGAGAAACACCTCAAAAAATGTTCAACATCATTAGTCATTAGGGAAATGCAAATCAAAACAACCCTGAGATTTCACCTCACACCAGTCAGAATGGCTAAGATTAAAAACTCAGAAGACATCAGGTGTTGGCGAGGATGTGGAGAAAGAGGAATACTCCTCCACTGCTGGTGGGAATGCAAGCTGGTACAACCACTCTGGAAATCAGTCTGGTGGTTCCTCAGAAAACTGGACGTGATACTTCCAGAGGACCCAGCCATACCACTCCTGGGAATATACCCAGAAGATTCCCCAGCATGCAATAAGGATACATGCTCCACAATGTTCATAGCAGCCTTATATATAATAGCCAGAAGCTGGAAAGAACCCAGATGTCCCTCAATGGAGGAATGGATACAAAAAATGTGGTATATATACACAATGGAGTACTATTTAGCCATTAGAAACAATGAATTAATGAAATTCTTAGAGAAATGGATGGAGCTGGAGAACATCATACTAAGTGAGGTGACCCAGTCTCAAAAGAATACCCATGGTATGCAGTCACTGATAAGTGGATATTAGCCTAGAATCTTGGAACACCAAAGACATAAATCACATACCAAATGATGTCTGACAAGAAGAAAGGAGTGGACACTGGTGCTAGAATGGACCAAAGCATCAGTGTAGGGGAATACAAGAACAGGGAAGTGGGAAGGGGTGGATGAGGGAGCAGGGGGAGGGAAAAGGGCATGTGGGACCTTTGGGGGTGGGGAACCAGAAAAAGGGAAATGAAATGTAAATATAGAATATATCCAATAAAAAATGGGAAAAAAGAATATATCCAATATAAAAAAAAGAAAAAAATTCAGTTTTAAACTTAGTCAGAACTAGTAAGAAACATAACAGTATTCTGCTTCTCAGTGGAATTCCCACATAATCAAGAATGAAAAAGTCTCAGAATCGTTCTAGAATGAGTAAAATGAATTGTAATTGTGAACAGTATAAACTGTACTACAGTCATTAAAAAAAAAAAAGAACTGGTGATCTGCCTGTTTGGTAACAGTTTCATTGATCAATAATCTGTCAGGGTAAAGCGATGGGAAGGTCCATCCTCTAGGCTTTGTAACAGTCCCCTCTAATTGAATTTGCTAAGTTACCTGTAGATCTCAGATACTCTCAAGGAAAAGCAAGTGTCTCTTAGATCACCTGTCCGTTGTCAGTTTGTTAATGAGAGAAATTCTTTTGCTTTGTACATCTTAACGGGAAAAAATGATTTAAGTGTTTATTTAAATTGTCATTAAGATTGCATTGATCTGCCTGTCTGTCTCTGTACCAATACAATGCAGTTTTTTAATCACTATTCCTCTGTAATACAGCTTGAGAACATGAATGGTGATTTCTCCAGAAAAAAAAAAAAAAGAAAGAAAGAAAGAAAAAGAAATCATAGTCTAGGTGAGGAAAGAGAGCAAAGCAAGGGAAATCACGATTAAGTGTGATGTTTCTCAATATCCTTTGCAGAAATTATTATCCCTCATAACAGCTCTTGAAGCTTAGTATGTCTCCACTTTTAGGGCAGAAAATTCAATATAGTGACTCATTAATTATTTAGAAATATACAAAGCCAAGATATCTGACAACGTCTGAATCTCAGGTTTCTTTAGGTATACACTAGTGACAGCAGCATTTACTCTTCAAGGCTTCCATGAAGAGCAAATGAGATCCAGCAACTCATAGCCCAGGTGCTCGTGCTGGGAACAGCACAGCAGACTAAAAGGCAAACCTACTGTGTTAACTCAAACTACCACAGCCATCTCACCAGTCACATGGAAAAGGCGGCACAGAGCTGGGGACAGACTGCAGCCAGAGCCTCGGGTGTATTTCCTGATTACCCTATGCCTGGGTTTCTTCACCTTCAAAAATGGGCAATTCTATTTCAATGTAGCTGTAAGAAGTAAATAACTTTACACAATAAGAACCCTTTTACGGTGCCTGCACACATTCCCTCTTATAGTTCCTCCATCAAACATTTCATGCAGAAGTGGGAGTCATTTTGATACTGGTCTATATGACAATAAGGAAGATTCCAAAGAAATGTTAACTGGTAGGTTTTGGGTTTTTTTTGTTTGTTTGTTTTATTCTGAGCACTGTTCCCCTAAGCAAGTTCTCACATGTTATTAAAATTATTCTTAAAACAGCTAGATTGACTGATCAGGTGACTGATGTTTAGTTTTTGAGACAGGATTTCACTATGTAACTCTGGTTGGCTTGAAACTCTCTATGGTGACCAGGCTGGCCTTGAACTCTTAAATTTTGCCTGTCCCTGCCTTCTACAGGCTGAGATTAAAGATGTGTGCTACCACACCCTGCTTTGGATTCTTTTTTTATTAAAATTTAATTTGTTTAGCATTTTGTGCATTGGCACAAAGTAAAAAGATGGGTAATGTATATAGTTTGGATGGTGGGGTGGGGAAGGGAAAAGGTAAATGGGTGGACTATAGAGATTTCTCCACAGTGAACTCCACCAATTTCTCAGTGCCAGTATCTTAAAGTTAAAGGAAACAAACACATGGAGAAAAGGATAGGCTTAGGTTTAAGTATTGGAAATCACATCAGCAATAGTTTAGACATGGAGAAGATTTTATGTTCAAAACCATAGTCAGGTCTTCAGCAGGGGCTTAAGGCTTTTCACAGTACTTGTAAAGGTTTTTCAAGACAGGGTTTCTCTGTGTAGCTCTAGCTGTCCTGGAACTCACTCTGTAGACCAGGCTGGCCTCGAACTCAGAAATCTGCCTGCCCCTTCTTCTGGTTTTCTGTTTGGGGTGTGTGTGTGTGTGTGTGTGTGTGTGTGTGTAATATAAACATTTATTTCTTTATTGACCTTATACAATTATGAAGACAATTATTGAGCGTCTGATTTAGCTCTTAAGTGCCCAAATATGTACACCTCAGTGGATAATTATTTAGATAAGAAATTATTCAATATGCTACTATCCTACTGCAAATCTATATATTTTAATTCTCCCTAGCATTCTCTTTAGATTTTAGTAGGAATACTGTGCTTTGTTACACTATATGCCTAGATATATATTATCACGGTAATAAAAATACTGTGAATGACTTAACAGAAATAACCTGGTAGAGCAGCAGAGCACTTTACTAGAAATCATCATGGAAATTGGAAGCAAACCAATCTGGTTTCAAATGCCAACTGGGTGACCTGTGTATTATAATCATCTTGAACCAGTTCCCACATTTAGAGAATGGTAAAACTACTTACTATCAACTCAGGAACATCATGACAGTTACATTTGGCAAACATTGTTGATGGACAGTGTTAAGGCCTAGGTAACTGTTGCCTGTCTTGCCAGCCATTTTGTACTGTTACTAATGTTATAAAGTAACTTTCTCATGCAGGAGTTGGTTGTATATTCTGTTATATTCTGTGTTTTGGTATTCTTGGAAACCAATCACAGAAGTCAATTAGAACTGCTTTGTATAGTTAGCTGCAGTAAGCTTGGATCTGAACCAACCACCCAGCAGTACTTTCTACATTTGTGTATGAGCTTTTACAGTTTCTTGCCTTTATAAGCTACCCCTGAGATGGACTCCTACATAAGAGACACCTGCACCAATATAAAAAGCTATTTGGATTAAAACTTCCATTTTAGCCGGGCATGGGGGCACACGCCTGCAATCCCAACACTCTGGGAGGCAGAGGCAAGCAGATTTCTGAGTTCGAGGCCAGCCTGGTCTACAGAGTGAGTTCCAGGACAGCCAGGACTACACAGAAAAACCCTGTCTCAAAAAAACAAAAAAACCAAAAAAACAAAAAACAAAACAAAACAAAACAAACTTCCATTACGAGTAGGGGGTTGAATAAGTTTATGTTCCCAAGACCTCCTTGAGAATTGACATTCTACTTGACAGAAAGAGACATGTACATCCTGGTTGGCAAGTTAAGACATGAATGTTAGGCAAGGCAAGTCCTCCACCACAGTTCAATATCCCAACCAATGAGAACAGGATAATTTACACCAAAGACATGTTTCTAAGGAAATTCCCTATCCTTAAATCTTGATTGATGGAATAACTTGACACAGACATTTGTGGATTTCAGGCTTTCAAGCTCTATAGGATTCTGCCTTGTCATTGCAGTTCAGCTCCTTGGTCTAGACTTTGTCCCTGATTGATCAATCTTGGAGTCTGCATTCAATAAACGAGCCCTGACTGAGATCTGTGTCTGAGTGGTTTGTGAGGTTAATTCCCAGACCCCAACGGACAGAACACTGAATCAATTAATAAACATCTGATTCTCCTATCTATATTCAATGGCTCTTTCTTCATTTGAAAACTAGAGTCACTAGTACATTTTTTTCTGTCTTTATACAACTGTACTGGCTGGTTTTGTGTCAACTTGACACAAGCTGAAGTTATCACAGAGAAAATGCCTCTATGAGATCCAGCTGTGGGGCATTTTCTCAGTTGGTGATCGAGGGGGGAGGGCCCCTTGTGGGTGGTACCATCTCTGAGCTGGTATTCTTGGGTTCTATAAGAGAACAAGCTGAGCAAGCCAGGGGAAGCAAGCCAGTAAGGAACATCCCTCCATGGCCTCTGCATCAGCTCCTGCTTCCTGACCTGCTTGAGTTTCAGTCCTGACTTCCTTTGGTGATGAACAGCAGTGTGGAAGTGTAAGCTGAATAAAACCTTTCCTCCCCAACTTGCTTCTTGGTCATGTTTTGTACAGGAATAGAAACCCTAACTAAGACAAATTGGCAACAGGAATGGAGTATTCCTGTGACAACCTGGCCAGGTTTTGGGGAGGATCTTAGAAGGACTTTGGAACTTTGAGCTAGAAGAGCCATTGGAATGTTAAGAGCTCTGTGGGTTATTCTGTAGAAGCTTGGAAAAAGTTGAGAACAGTGCAGAAGATGGAGGTCTAACTTGAGAAATTTCAGAAGGAAGATTAAAGACTCTTATCAGGGCTACTGCTATTTTGATTGTGAAGATTCTGTGGTTTTGGCTAGCTGGGGCTTTAAAATCAGCTGTGATTAACAAGATACCAGAAATACTAAATCAAAACCTTTGGATTACTGGGACTATTGATGCTGGTTAGCTGGAGCTAAGAAATCAGTGGTGATTAAGAAGAGACCAGCATCACTGAGGTGAAATCTTCTGGGAAAGTGTTTTCTGAGAGCACAGAGGCTGTGTTCCAGAGAAGAAACGGTTGTACCTCGTGCTGTGGCTGGACTTGGTAATGTGTAAGAGTCACCCAGGTGGTACTGGTTTGGAGGGCATGAAGAGCAGCCAAGGATCCACACTGTGAGAGGCTATGGAAGGCCACTGGTGAAGGTAGAACCTCAGTTGCAATTGATGGCCCAGGACTGAAAGGGTCATGCAAAGGAATTGAGGCCTAGCACCATGAAGAGAGCCTATGAGAGGCTATTGATGAAGCCTAGTTACAGCAGAAGACAGCAGTGTTTTGGAGATGCCAGTACCATGAGATGACCACCAAGAACAGCAGCAGCAGTGGAGTACAGGCAGCTGAAGCCTAGAAGACAATGTGTGTGCTACTAAGAGCAGGGCTGGAGAAGTGACCCAAGCCCTTGGAGGAGTCCGGAAGATCATGAGTGGATCCCAGACATTGGACAGTTGGAGTTTGATTTTGCTTTTGATTGTGACTGTGCCCTGATATTTTTCCTTCTTGAAGAAAGTATTTTAGTGGAGCCCACAGTTAAGAGACTTTTAATTGTTAAAAAAGAAAAAAAAAAAGCTTTGAATTTTAAAAGAGTGGGTATTTTAAAGGGACTGAAATTTTAATATGTAAGAATTTGCAATGACTATGGGACTTTTGTACTGGCTGATCTTGTGTCTACTTGACATAGGCTGGAGTTATCAGAGAAAGGAGCTTCAGGTGAGGAAAAATTTCCATGAGATCCAACTGGAAGGCATTTTCTCAATTAGTGATCTAGGGGTGGGCCCCTTGTGGGTGGTGCCATCCCTGGGTTGGTAATCCTGGGTTCTATAAGAAAGCAAGCTGAGCAAGCCAGGGGAAGCAAACCAGTAAGTAACACTCCCCCCCCCACCCCCCATGCAGGAGCCTCTGTATCAGCTCCTGCTTCCTGACCTGCTTGAGTTCCAGTCCTGACTTCCTTTGGTGATGAATAGCAGTGTGGAAGTGTAACCTGAATAAACCCTTTCCTCCCCAATTTGCTTCTTGGTCGTGATGTTTTGTGCAGGAATAGAAATTCTAAGACAACAACCAATAGAGAATTTCAGTTAAAAGCTCTTTAAGAATATAAGTTCATCTAAAATCAGTCATCAAATATCTTACTACTCTGGGGAGGGAGAAGGGCTAATAAGTCCCTATGTAAGGAGTTAGTGACAACTGATGGCTTCTGGGGAAAGGGGAGTCAGTTATCTTCAGGGATTTATCCTCTGGTAGGCTGTTCATGGTTCAGTGGATGGCCCCATACCCAGGAGTATATGGGCAGCATAAAATAGACTCAATGGGTTATTAATTTAGAGGAGCAGGATAAGTGGGAAGACAATTTTGGAAAGAGTGAGGAGGTGGAGAGTAGATTTGGGAGAAGTGGGGTAGAAATGGAGGTAAAGTTGGATAAAAATACATTGTAAAAAGTCTCAATAAAAAGTATGTTTTGAAAAGGTTTATGATTTGAAAGAGGGAGAGGGGGGAGAGAGGAGGGAGGGAGAAGGAGGGAAAAGAGAGGGTGGGGCAGAGGCAGTGGTAGTGGTGGAGGTAACTTTAATCCCAGTACTGGGGAGGCAGAGGCAAGCAGATCTGAGTTTGAGGCTAGTCTGGTCTACAGATTGAATTCCAGGACAGCTAGGGTTACAAAGAGAAACCCTGTCTCAAAACACAGAGTGACCTAAGAATGAACAGCAGGAGGAGTATATTGGGAATGGAAGTAAGATATGATAAAAATACATTGTAAAAGAGTCTCAATAAAAAGTATATTTTTAAAAGATTGCCCCACCTAGACCTCCTTGAGAAGAATATGCATTTTTCAAAGATCTCTAGATGATTTCTGTGTACACTGAAAGGTGAAATGCACTACTGAGAAAACAGCCCTTACCATGGAAGAATAAGCTATCAAACAGTTACACTTCGAGTCTTAGGGAATGAAGGATACATTAGTGATTTAATTAATGGCTCAGAAGAGCAAGCTAAATGTAAATTCTTTTTACATTTTCTTTCTTTTTTGTTTTTTAAAGGAATGGGGGTCTCACTATATAGCTCTGACGGTCCTAGCATTCACTCTGTAGACTAGGGCACCCTTGAACTCAAAAAGGTCCTCCAATGTCTGTCTGCCTAGATATGCATCACTGCACCTAGCTCTAAAGGCAACTTCTTATAGGTTGGCAAACAAGACATTCTAAAGATAGACACTCAATGCTTTTCTCTGACTCTCAAACTAATGAAACAATGAATCCCAAATTAAAAGTTTCTTAGGAATTCCATGCTAACAGAAGGGAAAGGCTGAATCCATGGTGGCAGCA
Source organism: Apodemus agrarius (assembly GCA_964023405.1). Classification (NCBI taxonomy): domain Eukaryota; kingdom Metazoa; phylum Chordata; class Mammalia; order Rodentia; family Muridae; genus Apodemus; species Apodemus agrarius. The sequence continues at coordinate 53,289,102 of OZ030013.1, read as the reverse complement.
AGAGGATTCTGACAACCACAGAACAGAGCCAAGTTGGTGAGTGGGACCACCCCTAGAAAAAGGCCTCATTGCAGGGTCCACAGATGTATCTGATTTCCATTTGTTCCTCTTCCAACGTGCCAGAGTAATTTATCTTTCTCTGCACTTTACTGTTACTTATTTCTTGTTTATTGAAGACAGGTGACCTTGCAGGAGACAGGTAGCTTGTTCGAGCTTCCAGAGTTCAGGTTTTGACTCCCAAAATTTAAGCAACAGTAAGATACCAAAACACTGAGAATAAGCACCTGCTTGTGAGAAAAGAGGACAAGGACCGGTTTAGAAAGTGTAACACGCAGGGCTGGAGAGAATGGCTCAATGGTTAGAGCGCTGAATGTTCTTGTAAAAACCCCAGTTCGGATCCTAGCACCTAGGAACGGTACTCCAGTTCCAGAGGATTTGATGTTTTCTTTTGACCTCCACAGGCACCAGGCACACATGTGGTATACATACACACATAAGCAAAATACTCATACATATAAAATAAAATAAATAAATCTAAACAACAAAAAAGACCATCTTTAGTGAATGAGTGCTAATATAATAATGTCTGCAATGGTATCTTCAGCTTGAAAGCCAAAGTACTAAAATAGGCTTTTGTGAAAGAAGCAAGGAAGCTCGGACTATTTGAAGAGTCTTCCCACCCCACTAGCACACAAAGCTACTACATAAAGTTATCTACTGGATTCCCTTTTATAAAATACCTTCTTTACTAACAGGGCTGGCTTTTCATCCTCATCAGGAGTAATTTGGAGAGAGGTTGCTTTGTGTATTTGTTAAGACAGGCTCTCCCTCTGTAGACTAGGCATGCCTAGATCTCCTAAGACAAACTACTGCTGCAGCTTCTGACTGCTGGGTGCAAGGGGACTGCTGCTTTCACATCCTTCATCACTGCACAGCCCACATCTGCTGTAAGCCTTCTCCCAGCCATGTGTGTTTACTAGTTTGACTCTTGCGGGTCGGTCGGTCTTCTGTCCTTCCGTCCTTCCTTTTTTTTTTTTTTTTTTTTTGCCATAGCACAGCACAGCACAGCACTGTAATTCACTTCTCTACTAGATCACAAGTTCCTCGGAGGCTTGTGGCTATTTCTCATGTTTTATTTATTTCACTTGGGCAATTACAGTTCTTTCAAAATAGCCGATATGCAGAAAGGAGAATGGAAGTAAAGAACAGGAAACTGAGACCCCTGTATTGGCTTTAAAAAAAAAGGAAAAAAAAACTTTTCTTTAATCATTTAGAAACTATGAAGTAATTCAAATGAATATGGGCTCACATTCAATAGTTACAAATAATTCTGAACCTTTAAATAATTTTCTAAAAACAATGTATTTGTAGTAGACTTGAATCTCTTGACTTTTCTCAAGTGGTAAAACATGTCTTAGCTTATGGCTCTAGGAACTTCCAGAGCACCACCAGCCATCAAATAAAACAGACAATGAAAAAAAAGTACATGTCAAGTTACAAAGGAAGAAAAAAGACATTGGCATGTAAACGGAAGAGCTAGGACATAAAACTGAAGTCCTCTGATCCCGTGTCTTCCATCAGACACCTCAGAGGATACATGTGGTCTACCTCAGACAGAAAAGAGCTCTGGGCTAAAGTTTCATTAAGTAGGCTGTGAAGAAAGGCTCTGCCATGAGAGCTGCTCTAGCCCAGCCACTGCAAAATGGTTGTTTTCTGTAAAGCAAAAGAAGTTCCTGCAGGTTTTTGAACAGGAACAAGGTTTGAAGAAACTTAAAAAGACTAACTAGCACTAAAGTATGAGGTGGAAGGCAATATAAAAGATGGTGTTTTAGAAGGCTACTATGATACTACTACTACAACAACAACAACAACAACAACAACAACCCAGGTAGTTAAACATGTGAGAGACATAGTAAAGTGTTTTTCTAGAAATTGGGGCTCTCTACATCAAACTACAGTGAAAGAAAAAATGTTTGGAAAAAAAAACTAATGGAAAATTTAGAAGCAAATTTGATACAAAATAACAGGCAGACAGTGAAGTCGGGGAAGGCCTCATACCAAGCACACAGGGGAAAAGGCCAAGGCAGCAACGACCACCTACCCAACTCAAGGCCAGCTAACACTAGCCAGTATCAGTGGGGAAGGCCCGGAGCACTCCAGGTGTCACGATAACCTGGGACTCATGTTAATACTAAGCTTCATCCCTGGGGGGAGAGTAGAGATGCTGATCAGACTGCCAACATATGAAGTTGTATATAGAATGCATTGTAATAGAGAATGCATGGAAAAGCTCATGTTATAAAATGAGGGAATGCCCACCCCAAGGTCACACAAAAGGCCCAATCTTTATGCACCACAGGGTCACTGACTTGCTACTCTTTCTCTCTGCTCCAGCTTGCTTTCGAGCCCTTGCCCCCAGCCCTCAGCTACAACACTGGTTCTTAGTTAACAGGTTCTGCTGCAACTCTGCACTTGCACTCACTTCTTTTTGTCAGAGAACCTAGAACACCCCGGAACCCTATTTCAGCCAGTATCAACAAGGTATTCTGAACAAAATAAAATATTTTTCACTTTGCTGTGAAGTCAAGTCTCCCAAGTTATCCAGGACCATAATAATTAATTGTGGAAAATAAGAGTGTGATATTAAAGAGAAAACGGATCGTGGTAATATATGTTTTCAGAAAGCCACATGATAGATTTTCATTCCAGTCACCTAGGTCTTGTGTAACTGTCAAAATGGCTTGCAGTGTTTCATTGTCCTAACCCATAGTTTTAAAAGTTACTAAGACAAATAATCATTATCTTACAATTCAATTGTTTTCCTGTAAAGCACAATTCTTTGTAAACTGTAACTTTAAAAAAAAAAGTCAGCACATTGTCTCCTGGCCAATACTGCACGCAACCTTTGTACGGCGTGCACCAGAGGCTAATGATTCACACAGACTCGGACAATACAGCTCCTTTCTTTGGCTCCTCTTTTGGCCTTTACAGAGCCACAGGCTTTTCTCCCTTTTGTGTTCACTTCCTGTCAACTTTGACTTTTCAGAAGATACCAAAGCATCTTAAAAATCTATTTATGAGTTTGCTACCAAATCAGGACTCAAACAGACTGAGTCACTTATTACCACAGTGCTGGTGTATAACACTGTGCTTCATGTAATATCTGGGAAAACAACTGACAAGAAAAATGTTTACCCTTTATATGTAAGAGTATAGTGATCAAAATTAATGTATAAGAGCATAGTAATCAGTCAGGTGGTGGTGGCGCACGCCTGTAATCCCAGCACTTGGGAAGCAGAGGCAGGTGGATTTCTGAGTTCGAGGCCAGCCTGATCTACAGAGTGAGTTCCAGGACAGCCAGGGCTACACAGAGAAACCCTGTCTCAAAAAACCAAAAAAAAAAAAAAAAAAAAAAAAAAGAGCATAGTAATCAAAACTAACTGCATAAGCAAACTTCCTTGTGTTTATTGACTGGATGGAATCCAGTAAGTCAGCATGTCTGACAGTATTTACACACACAACTTTCTCGTGATTTTCTAGAGTATCAAGAGGAAATAATGAACTACTAACACTTCGGTGTCCCCACAGAATAAGCAGTACTCCAGAACAGCACCCACGAGACCCACTCACTTAATGCAGAAGCACTGTCCTAAGTATTTCTCAGTGACTTATACATCATAGTTATATAGTTTTCATCAATCACAAAGCCTTACATTTAGAAATTGACAGCCCTGATGGAGAACAAGAACCAGATTTTGTGGTTTTAAACAACTACAAAACTGAAATAAATAAATAAATAACAACAGTTCTCAAATGCTGAGCAACAGGACAAGGACCCATGAGAGACTCCAAGTACACAATGAGCCACCATTCTGCAGCTTACTGCATGGAAGTATCCTGGTCACAACACACAAAAAATGGAAATGGAAACCTACTGGCCCCCACAAACAGAAGTCAACAGCACTGAGGTGACAGAATTAACAGAACAGAGCTAAGGAGGTCTGTGGAGACCCACTTCAGCTGGGCAAGCAGTCCACACCCATGAGATAACTCCCCAGTACTAAAGAGGAAGGGAGGGAGCCCTGAGGCTCTGCTGTGAGGGACCAGAACAAACTGGTTTCTACCAGCCATAGTACGAAAATTTATGATCCATCTATAAGCAGCAGGTAAAGGACTTAAAAGATCATCTCTTGGATAGTGGGGGGAAATTAGATATAAATACTTGCTGTTTGAAAAAATAAAAAGTTTATGGAATCAGAAAGAAACAAAAAAGAAAGAGAGAAAGAAAGAGAGAGCAGGACAAAGAGAGAGAAGAGAAGAGAAGAGAAGAGAAGAGAAGAGAAGAGAAGAGAAGAGAAGAGAAGAGAAGAGAAGAGAGAAAACAGAAAGAAGAGAGAGAAGAAAAAGCTAGGGGGAGGGAGCACAAAACAATCAAACTACTTACAATTTAAATGTGTCCCAAAGCACAACTCAAGAATATTGTTAAGAATATGAAACTACCCAGGAACCAGTAAGGCAAAATTCACAATATTTAACATCTAGTAAAATATCACAAGAGGCAAAAAAACCAAGTGGTTGTTATAAAGGAGAGTATCAGTCAATAGAAACACATCTAAAAAGAAACAGACATTAGAGTAAGCAGATAAATGTTTAAAAAGTTGTAATACCTATGTTACAATGTGTCCAAGCAGGCAAAGGAGCATAATTCTGTTAAAGGGATGCAAAAGAAATCTAAATAAAATTTACTAGAGGTGAAAATTATAGTATCTAATACGCACATAAAATTAAGAGCAGATAAAACACCTCTAAAATGAACTACCTCAGAAGAGAAGAGGAGGGGCGTGGCAGCAGCCAGCCTGCGAGAAGACCACAAGCAACTTAACACACATGTAAGAGTGAAATCTCAAAAGAGAAGGTACAGAGGTCAACAAAAATATCCTAACAAAGAAGTGTAAGAGTCCAATTTTCCAAATGTGATAAAATCTACATTTTCACATATCCAAAGCAAAGAAAATATAAAAAGGCACATTATAGGAAAACTGGTGAGCACCAACGATAGGAGGAAAATCTTACAGGGATCTAGAAGAGAGTTAAGTCTACAACAGACACAAACACACACAGTGACTTGAAACAGGAGGCAAACCCAGACAGTGTAGCAGCTTGTTTAAACAGGAAAAGCTGTAACCTAGATTTCTGTGCTTAGTCAAATAGCTTGCAAGCATGAAGTGACCTGTTTTTCCAGCCACACAAAAGTTGAAATAGTCCTTATGGATAGATGTGTACACAAAAAATTTAAGTGAACGAACAAATAAGTTCTTGGAAGAATATATCCAATAAAAAAATGGGAAAAAAAAGAAGTTCTTGGAGACAGAAGGAAAATAAATTAGATGAAAATCTCCATGAAAAATAAAAAACACCAAAAAGCAATCATGTAAATAAGTAAAAATACATTTTTATTTTTATCTTATTCTCTTTCTCTAAAAGATAAGCAAAGACTTGTGTGCTTTTTTAATCCTAACACTTTGGAGGCAGAAGCAGGTGGATCTCTGAGACTCAGGTCAACCTGGCCTAGAGTTGTGGGGCATCCAGGGCTTACAGAGAAGGAAGGAAGGAAGGAAGGAAGGAAGGAAGGAAGGAAGGAAGGAAGGAAGGAAGGAAGGAAAAAAGGAAGGAAGGAAGGAAGGAAGGAAGGAAGGAGGAAGGGAAGTGGGAAGATGACTGAGGTGCCTTGTGTTTATAACTTCTGGTTGGATAGTATGTATTACAGTAACAGCCCCAAAGCTGGAAGAGATGAACTGTAAGTATTCTGCTCAAATGTTTCTCTTTCCCATTCTTATCCACCACCCTTCCTTTCCTTTGTTTGTTTATTTATCCGTTAGTTAATTTGTAGTTATTTTGTTTTTAAGACAAAGTTTCACTCTGCTGCCCAGGCTGCCCTTGAACTCCTAGATGGAAGCAATTTTTCTGCCTTAGCCTCCAGAGTAGCAGCTACTGTGTCCTGTACACCTGGCTGCTGGGTCCTTATATTACATCGAAAGTTGTAAAATAATGTTCAAAGGTAGACTGAGAAATTAAGGCCATACATTATAAATCTTAAAGCAACCAATTCCAAAATAAAATGAAGTATATGTAGTAAGCGCACAGAGAAGATAAAATGGATTAAAATATTCAATGCAAAAGACGGCCAAAAGGAGGAAAGTGAACAAAGAGACCCTAGAAGAAAGCAGGTGCCAAGAGGACTTAGTGCCAACCATATCAATAATCACACCAATGTAAAACCCCAGAAGCTGGGCATGGCGGCATGACTCCCAGAAGCTGGGATACAAGGCAGAAAGACTGCTCTGCACATGATTCCACGGCAAGCAAGGTTACAGGAGACACTGCCTCAAAGGAACCAAAGACCAAACACAAACAAATGAAAATCAGAGAGAAGAGAGGAAGTGGGGGGAGGAAAAAGAGGAAAGAGAAAGATGAGAGACAGAGAAATGAAGTATTTCAAATGTCTCAAAGACAGATTATCATCCGACTGGTGATAATAAAAACCCAAATCAAGATCTAACTGCCTTATGAAAATATTCCCTTGAAGAAAATGACACACATAAGCTATTTTTACAAACTAAAGGAAGAGGAAGCCACATCACTAAGGAAAGAAAGCTGAAGCCGGTTTCCTAACGTGAGACCGCTGTTCCACAAGGCATCCCCAGACAGAGCATTTTTTCATAGATTAGCAACTCAGTCAAAGAACATTACAACTCTAACTTCTCAAGGCATTTTGCCTCGGCCCTCCTAGGTCCCTCTGCACAGAAATCTTAGTTCCTTGTTCACATTCCTCCTTGCCACACATGTCCTGCCTGGGTGACTCTGACCCTCTCAGTTTCTTAGTTCCTGAATCTCCTCTTTGCAGGGTCTTCATTTCCATTCCTATTCGGTCTGCACTCTCCTGAGATCACTCTGTGAATATAAAAATTCCTGTTTCTTAATATTAAACTGAAACTTCTGATATTTCTGTCAATCATGTTGTTACTTCAACTGTCACCACACATTTCTGCTAATGTAAATCTCTACTTCATAGAGATTACTACTCCATGCAGTTACAACGTCACATCTTAGCCCTAAGCTCTCTGGCGATGGCTGTGTCCGGTCCCAGCCTGCACTGCTCCTCCACAGCTGTACTCAAGCCGCCTGCTCTAATCTTGCAAATGTCTGCAAGGTGATTCTGGAGGAAGAATGCCGTCATACCGAACGGTGGGAGAACTACAGATCATTCGTTTTTGCCTGGATCGTGCAGGGCGGTTCTTTGCCCTTCACCAGTCCACTCCACTCTCTATCAATCCCATAGGAACAATTTCCAACCATAAGCTCTCTCAAACTTTTCAGTGCGGCTTCAGCCTCTCCACCTCAGCAATAAGCAAACAAAAAAGAAAAGCTATTAATTGGAAACTTCCTCAATTTCCTGCCAGGGCACACCACAAACCACCTTACTTGTGGTGTGTCTCACTTTTCCTATTTGCCACAGCAGTATTTTGCAACCCACATGCTCTTCTGAAGTGTGCCCTTGATTCTCTTTAAACAGGAGGTGCTATCTATTTCCCCATCCCTAAAGCTGGCAACCATTGTGACTGTTTTGACCAGCATGGAATTTCCAGATGTGGTCCTCTCAGAAGCCTTTTGGAAGCCAGCTTCTATGTGAGAAGTGTACCTACCCTAAAACCAAAGTGCTCTGAGGAAGCACAGCGTTCATACTAGAGCACAGGGCAAGGTGGAGTGGAATGTAGAGTCAGGAAGAATAAAGTGTGAGAGTCAGTAAAATCTAAACCTGGCTGGCAGTGAAGGAATCGGAGAGGCAGAGCTACTGGCTCAGACTGTAAATACCACAGGGTCAAAGAGCAAGTACCCTGTAAAGCTATTCCCAAAGCCTGTCTCACAAAATCATGAGCAACATAAACAACCATTTGCACTACCACTCCCTAGCAATAGAAAACACGAGTAGTTGTATTTTGCTTGTTTGCTCCTCTCTCTTCTGTTTTAAAGGACAGAATCCCCTGGGTTGGCACTGCCATCGTGGTATGCAAGTTCTGCTCTCTGTACTCTTAAGTCACGTTACTACTCCATTTACTAGTACTTGCCACTCTGACCATGGACTTCCTTGCTGCTAGTTTGCGGTCCCTCTGGCTGCCCTCCCATGTCTGAAGCAGGCATGCACTCCTCCAAGCCGTGACCTCTGCATTCCCCCATTCATGCTTAATCCTCTCTCCGGGTTCAGTTTCAATTTCTTTTGTAGTCAGAATATTTTCTTTCCTGTGCATCCTTTTGATCTTAGAGCTCCTTGACCTTCTTCTATCTGTAACCTTCTTTCACCGAATTACATTATCTCCTTAAGTGATATTACCTATTCTCTAAGGTTCATTAACTCAGCCTTGGACAAAGCGCATCAGGATTCAAATGATGCCTCTGCCACTGAGCTTGTCTGGTTTGAGGAGACATAGCGAGCTTCTCTAGGTATCCATTTCCTCAGCTAGACTATTACCACTTGATAGACTGCTATCAGAATACCATGATTAATTTTTTAAAATGTACTGACATTCAGAAAGTGCTTATTAAACTGGCCAGCATAAGATAATTTGGCAGTAAAGATTGGTAATGTTTATTATATATTGGAAAATTGGAAAATATATCACATGGATATACTTGAGCTTTTACAGACCTTAAAAAACTGAAATTTGGGCTGGAGATATGGACCTATATGTCTTCCTCCCTCCCCTTCCCCTTCCCCTTCTCTGTCCCTCCTCCTTCTTCTCCCTCCCCTCTCTATATACCTGTACACGAGAAGAGGGCATATCACATTACAGATGTTATGAACCATCATGTGGTTGCTGAGAATTGAACTCAGGAACTTTGGATCAGTGCTCTTAATTTCTGAGCCATCTCTCAGGACCCAAAATTTCAGTTTTTTAAAAAAGATTTGTTTATTTTATGTATGTGAGTACAGTGTCTTCTTCCCATTACAGATGGTTGTGAGCCACCATGTGAGTGTTGAGAATTGAATTCAGGGCTTTTGGAAGAGCAGCCAGTGGTTTTAACCTCTAAGTCATCTCTCCAGCCCAAATTTCAGTTTTTTAAGGTCTGTGAAAGCTCAAGTATATTTATGTGATATATTTTCCAATGTAATGGCAATCATTCTTACAGGAAAAATATACAATGTCATATTTACATAATATGACTCATCTCAGTTATCTACTAACAATCTCATAATTTTATAATTTAAAAATCAGACATTAGCAACATATAAAAAATAAAAATATTTGCATAGACTCTCACTGGCTAAGTATTCCTAATCGAAAAAAAAAAATCCCAAACTGAAGATGCTCCAAAACTTGAAATTTCTTTCATTTCACATCAATGTTCAAAATAAATATTCTTATTATGCAATACGGTTTGAATTATTATTTTAATATCTGAAAATCTGGTAAACCACAAGGTTTGTTTAGTAAAATAAACTTGAAGAATAAAACAGCACTTTAGGGGAATATCTTATAGTTATATAGGATTTATTGTCTTTATTAAAACAAAAATGTTATCAATAGTTTGCATGCTCTATAACTACACTGCCCACAGCACATAGTTTTTACTCCTATAATGATATAAAAACAGTATCTACCATTAAATAATAATATGGGCTTCATATTATTATCTTTGACTAAAACAAAATGATCAAACAAAACAGAAAAATGTACATAATCTTTTGATTTTTTTTTGAAAAAATATAAACATTTATATTATGAACAATAGCACTTGGATAAATTACCTCGTTACTTTCAAGACTTCGACTTTAAAGTGCCAAGTTTTGTGAAAAGTTGCTCACAGGCCATCTGGCCTGATGTCCGCAGCATCTCCCATACAGGAAGCAGCTCACACAGCTGCATTCACACTCATGGATTCACACCCACCCACAAACCATCCATCGTCCATCCCAATACTCCACCTGATTCCTAGACTGGATGCAGATGATTCATTAAAGAAACACCATCTGGCCAGCAGGCCACTTACACATGAATACCTTCAGTTATTTAGCTAATCACTTACTGAAAGCCATGCAAGGGATTCCATGATTCGATGCTCACATCTTTCTAAATGTTTTATCATTTCTCTTGTCAAGTTGGCTTCCACTTTGATAAAACTTTCAATCACTTTGTAAAAATCAAAGGCTTTTAAATTAAGTACATTCAGAATCCACGGGAAGGACAAATCTGTTCCAGAATCAATATTCTGTATTGTACTTCCTAAAAACAAGAGAAAAATGTGTCAACATGAAATATTATTGTCTGAACTGATGAGATTTGGAAGATCACACAGAATCAACATATAGAAAAAAAGTGTAAGCACTTTTTATTTATAGCAAGTATTTTTTATACTGTGGTCTACAGACTCTCAAGAAACTGTGTTCCAAAGTTTAAGTGTATGTGCACACATTTCCTTAGAGATAGGAATCATAATTTCTGTAAGATTTGCACAAGTTTACATGCTCTACACTAACCCCCAGGCAGGTAGCTTACCAGCAATTCATTATCTTATCCATTTTAACTACCATTACTGCTTGGTTAGGAAGAAATGGCTCAGCAGTTAGGTTAGGAGCACTGACTGCTCTTCCAGAGGTCCTGAGTTCAATTCCCAGCAACCTCATGGTGACTCACAACCATCTGTAATGAGATCTGATGCCCTCTTCTGCTGTATCTGAGGACAACTACAGTGTACTCACATACATAAAATAATATCTTTTAAAGGAAGACTAGTGATGCTTTTAAGATTCTGCTCGTTAGCCTGGCAGTGGCAGTGCTCCCCTTTAATCCAGCGGAAGCAGGTGGATCTGAGTTTGAGGCCAGCCTGGTCTACAGATATATCGAGTTCTAAGACAGCAAAGGCTACATAGTGAGACCCTTCCTTGAGCCTGATGCTGCAGGCCTATAATGCCAAATACTCAAGAGGCTGAGGCAGGAGAATTACAAGTTCATGACCTGGTCAGTCTATATACTGAGTTCAATGCCTATTAAGATCCTTTCTTAAAACCAGTAAACATAAGGAAGCTGGGTTGCCGAGCCCTGCTCTGAGTTCAGGTCTCAACACTTCAAAAGGAAAAGGAAGAGAATTTGCTAGCTTTATTAGAAAATTATTTCTCATAAAAATTTACAGATTGCAGTTATGAAGATTCAGTTTCATTGATTACTATTTAAATTCCTTTATCTACTTATCTATCTTTAGATAGCTCTTCCTCTTTTGTTTCTGCAAGTGAAACATTTTAACATTTGCAACAGTTTGAAAAGTAATATATTTAAAAAGTAATATATTTTTCAAATTATTTATTTTCAATGATCATTAAACTGTCATAGGTATTATAAAACAGCAACCATTAGGAAGTATCCAGTTTCTGGTGGACTCCTGCTCCTGGTCTCATGGGCGAAGATGCACTGCTGTTCCTCAACACTCCACGGCACTTTATATGCTCTCCAGCCTTTGCAGCAGTTTCGTTAGCTACATTCGTTAGTTTCCTGAATTCAATACACTCGGAGCAGAAGCCTAGTAAAATTCTATGCCCCAGATGACCTTAATGACTGATATGATAAACCATTTAAATAGCTGTAACTGCCAATTACATTGTTCAGCATATATTACCTACAGTATAAATTTTTCTTCTCACCACATGGATAGACACAAAAAAATCAAAACAATACAAAACCACAACATAACTTAAGAATTGTTTAAATTAAGGTACAGTGTTTATTTAATAAAATTTAACTTACTGCTATATGTAGCCATTACAACTTCAAGAGCACAGGCCAATAAAGACATATGAAAGATGTTGTCATTTAGGAGTTTGCTAAAAGGAGAGAGAGTGAATAAGTTTAAATATGGCTTGTATAGAAAGAAATCGTTTTATTAAAACGAGAAAATATTTACCTAAAATTCTGAATGGACAAACGTTCTTCTTCCTAAAACAGATAATTTTTTAAAATTTTTAATTGAAGCTTTCTTTGTGTCAGCATTGACTTTTTTCTCTTTTGTTTTCTTTAACTTACTGATTTAAGCATGGATTCCATCACACGATAATACAATCGGACCCCAAGTTTATATCGCTATAAACAGAAGGAAAAATAATACGATTTTACTGTTTCAGAAAATCAAAAGTGAACTGATTTTTGTTAAACTCTTTTATTGAAACACATTCTTCTCCTTCTAGGAATATGGCTAGTTTATTTAAAGTCCAAGGCTTAGTATGAACTAGTGCTGAGGTGAATTCCCAGTCACCAGCGTAGTATGTCTAGGAGCTGATGCTTCTCCACTCAGTTACAGCTTTTGTCACTTGCTCTAGATAGGCTATGTGACCAGTACTATTTTAAACATTTTACACACCTAGTATAATCCTTTGACGATGCAGAATATTGATTTTTTGAAATGGCTAAGACTTAAAAAATAGTTTCTGTCTGTAAAACTCAACAAAACATTTTTTTTGGTAAAACTTTTTTTTTTTTATTTTTATTTTTTTTTTTTTTTAGCACAGGCCAAAAAGAAAAAAGAAAAACAACAACAAAAAAAAAAAAAACACCAAAGTTGATATAATCAGTACATGTTTTAAACAAATGATTAGTTCTCATCTATTAAAAAGAATTGGTGTTTGAATTACAAATACACACACACAAGCACTATTTTTTTTATTCCAAAACAAGAGCATGAGTGCTACATGTACTCAAAAGAATTTTTTGTATTATCATTTAAACCAGTGGTTCACAACCTTCCTAAAGTTTCCCATAAGTGGCAGCAAACTCAAGCAGCTGGGCAGCCCATCGGCCATTCCCTTCTATTTCCACACTGTGCCACTGCAGCACAGACTGCGGTGACAGAAGAGCCTATACAGAGACACTAAAAGATGCACACACTCAAGTTACCTGTACTCCAATGTCAACACATCCCTGCCCCACAGCATTAGCAAACTTCTCTTTAAAGATGTGTCCAACATCCTTTACTCTTTTTAGGATATTTTCTTTTGGATTCACTGTGCAATTCTTTAAGAAATATAAACAGAAATAAATATTGAAGTTACTGTTTGACCGGGTTGACATTTTCCTCTTTTCTAGTAAATAACTTTGATCTGCTGCTTGCTTGTGAAAACACATAAACACTTCTACTATAACAAAGCAATTAACACTATAGAATATGACCAGTCAACATAGAATTCTACTGTATGTCAGACACAAAAATTACTCAGTACACTGTTACTGAAATTTTAGGCCAGTGGTTTTCAACTGTCCTAATGCTGTAACCCTTTAATGTGGATCCTCATGTGGTGGTGACCCCCAACCATAACATGTTGTTGTTGCTTCATAACTCATCTTCCAACTGCTATGAATCATAATGTAAATATCTGATATGAAGGATATCTGATAAGCAACCCCTGGTGGGGTTAAAACCCACAGGTTAAGAAGAGCTGTTTTAAACAAATAAAGGTTATAGACAAAACATATATCAGCCTTTGCATCTATCATATGTTCTCATAAAGTATCCTCAGTTATGGATTGCTTTAGTGGACTGCAAAGATGCTAGGCGGTTGGTTAAGAGTACTGGCTTTCAGAGGACACAGATTTGGTTCCCAGCATTGACATGGAGGCTTACAACCCTCTCTAACTCCAGTCCCAGGGATCCAATGCCCTCTTCTGGCCTCTGCAGGTACTGCATGCACATAGTATATTAACATAAATGCAGGCAAAACCACCTATATACATAAAAACAAACAAAAAACCCAAACTTTTTTTTTAAAAAAAAGTTACCTTAACATGTATATAACATTACTACTCAAAAGCAAATGAAGAAGTAAAAGTAAGATTTGGGTTTTATTTCATTTCCTAATGAAATGTGCTTTAAGAGAATGCAGAATTAAGAAAATCATTTATTTGTATTTTCAGGTACACAAGTCAGGAGAATAGTTACAAGTGATGTATTATAGTACTCTATAACTTATACTATGCTATATTAAAATATATCACAAACATTATTCATGTCTTCTATAATCAGATTAATTTTATTTTTTATAATCTTGATGGATCATATATATTTAAAATATACTAACAATAAACTTTCTAAATTTAAGATTATAATTCCTTACACATTGCCACTAAAAATGTAACTCACACATTAGAATATCAATAATTCTGTATTTCCTAAAGAAAGTAGCATAGAAATCTTAGGAACATTAGACAGACAGACACACACACACACACACACACACACACAAAGACACCATTTCCTGGTGTAATTTACTGTTGTCAAAACGTTTGCATTCCTAAGACTTTATATATAGGAAAGATGGCATTATTTCCACCCACCTACCCACAAAAAATGAAGAAAATTGAATATAGAAAGAAGTAAAAAAAAAATTAAATTAAATTAAAAGAAAAGAAAGAAGCAAAATTTCCAGCTATGGTGGTGGTAAGATTTTAAGGTCAAAGCCATCATAGGCTAAATAATAAGTTTGAGAATATGATGGATGGATGGATGGATGGATGGATGGATAAACAGAGGAAGGAAAGGAGAAAAGAAAAAGAAGAAAAACAAACCAAAAGAAAAAGGGGGAAAACGAAGAGGATGAAAAAAAAACACAGAAAAACTTTATGGTCTCCACAATGCTTGCTCTGAGCTACCTGTCATCTACAAATCAGTTATATTCAGACAGTGCATGAAGCTTCAAATTCATTAAAAAGTTAAACTATAAATTCTGCTTAAGAAAATGTCCCTGAGCCAGAATTTCTTGTCTAACTAAAGTTACTCAAATAAAAAGGAACTCCTACCTACTTCTAAGATGGAAGTAAGTATTCAATAAGATATTGCAAGAGAGATTATCTTTCTTTACCATCTACATGCTAAAAGCTGTAAGCAATTGGGCGGGTATTTAGCAAATATTTCTTGGCCTATAGAATTATAAGTTTATAAGTTGGGCAAATAAAATCATATTTGAACAATTATGGATAAAATGACAGAACTTGTTTTGTTAATCTCAGGACACAATACAGTAGAAGATACCATACTATGATAAAAATAGATTACAGTATTAAATAATACGTTAGCAAATATAAAAGGCACTTAATTATAGTAATTAACTTGTAAAGGCTCCCAGCCAGGTGTGGCATGGTTATGGATTTTCCTGTCACTTAACCCTTAAGTAAGAGACAAAATGAGAGGCCCACTTGCAGGTGCTAGCACCAGTCACCAGTCTTTCCCCGGTCTTTCTGTCTTGTCTTTTTGAGGGAAAACAACAGGAGCTTTTAAATATCAAAGGGTCTCTTAGGAATGGGAAGGGCTCATTTCTGGGTCTTCAATCCTATTCCATTGATCTACTTGCCTGTTGCTGTACCAATACCATGCAGTTTTTAACACAATTGCTCTGTAGTACTGCTTGAGGTCAGGGATATTGATTCCCCCAGAAGTCCTTTTATTGTTGAGAATAGTTTTAGCTATCCTGGGTTTTTTGTTGCTCCAGATGAATTTGAGAATTGCTCTTTCTAGATCTATGAAGAATTGAGTTGGGATATTGATGGGGATTGCATTGAATCTGTAGATTGCTTTTGGCAAGATGGCCATTTTTACTATATTGATCCTGCCAATCCAGGAGCAAGAGATATTTTTCAATCTTCTGAGGTCTTCTTCGATTTCTTTCTTCAAGGACTTGAAGTTCCTGTCATACAGATCTTTCGCTTGTTTGGTTAGAGATATGCCAAGGTACTTTATGTTGTTTGTGGCTATTGTGAAGGGTGTTATTTCCCTAACTTCTTTCTCAGCCTGCTTGTCCTTTGAGTACAGGAAGGCTACTGATTTGCTTGAGGAATGGGAAGGGCTACGTGAAAGGTAAGTTCTATTAGCCAAAACAAACAATAGTTAGACTCACAGAAGATTCAGCAGCACTGAGAATTTAGAAATACACACACACACACACACACACACACACACACACACACATACACACACACACACCATACCCCTAACTGCAAACTAGCCTTGGAGATACCAGAAAGAAATTGCCATGGGAAGGTTTAGAGGGAGAAGAAACAAAAAAGAGTAATTTATTTATAATCTCTCAAAAATAAAAGCAATAATATTAAAAGAAAATTGTTAGAGAATATACCTAAATAAAAAAATGGAGTCACAGAAAAAGGGGTGGACTAGAAGCTGCCCTGTGTTCTATTCAAAGTCAGAATAAGAAAATCTGTCCTCTATTGCAATATTGCAAAGAGATAAAAGGAAGAGCTTTAGAAATGGCAAAGGTGGTGACAGACACCAGAAAAGAAGGGAGCCATCTAAACCAGCTCCTACTGGGAGCGCCCAGCCTGCGAGGGGGGAAAGAAGCAGAGCCTCAGCCAAAAAGTGAGAGTTCTCTAAGAACAAGCCCAGGAGCCTCATAGCCAGGTAAAGGTTTGAGGAAAAAAAAAAAGTTTGAGTCTTCTGGCTTTCAGATCCGCAGTCGAAAGCAATGCCACTTGCTATTCAGAATGGCTGAAGACAATGATCATGGTGACAGGGAACACGTTATCTCAAACTGAACTACCTGTGTCTGAAAGCAGGGAACAACCTCAAGTCAGGGAGCCTGAATTTAACCTATCACAACAGTTCTCCCGAGGTGGGGAGCCTGGAGAGGCAACTGTGATTCGGAAAAGGGGTTCCAGAACTTGACAAACCAAAAAGTGCAGATAGTAAACTACACAAGGAAAGCCTTCAACAGCTCCAGACAGACCTCACAGAATGAGAAGGGCTACGAGCTGGAAAGTCCTGAGCTTCGGTTAGTGGGTTAATGATGGGACCCACCTACTGCTATTCACTACTGATATTATGGTAAGTCTGAGACTACAAAGGTCTAATTGCTATAGGATGATTAATACTTGGGAGATTTTGAAAGTACAAAGATAGGTTCTCTACCTGCTCTCTACAGACCTCAGTGCTGCTGCAGTTTTGCAAACATAAGAAAAACTAACAATATTTAAATAAAATAACCATCAAATCTGGTGCAATTCAAAGAGCAACAAATAAAATACCAAATAAGTACATTGTGGATAAAAAAATAAGTGTTTTAAAATACACTTAGCACTTTAACTTCTAATTTAAACGTTCTTTTAAGATATCACAAGTGATAGTTTATATATGGCTTACATTGAAATAGGAAATCAGATTTTCTGATGGCTGATCACTTGCAGAATTTAAAATCACCATTAATTGTTGAATAGTATTCATAACCGTCCTAGAGAAGAGAACACAGGAAGAAGCATTAAGCAACTGAGAGAAAAAAACAAAGAATGAATGAATACACATATCACACAGACTGAGTGCCATCTCCTTTGGGATGGGAGGAGAAAGGGTTACACATCCTAAGTCACAGCCCACTGAGGGAAGCAAAGGCAGGAGGAACTCGCCCCAGAACATGGTCAAATTCTGTGGAAGACATGGAACTAGTTTCATTTTCCTGCACGTGTGAGCAATAGTAATGGTTGAAGACGCTGTCTTTTCTGCAGGGGAATGTGGGAGCATGGGCTTACGAACAACACAATCCTCCCAAAGCCGTCTAGAGATTCAATGGGATCTTCATCAAAATCCCAATGCACTTCCTTGCAGAAATTAAAAAGGTAATCTTAAAATTCATATGGCAATCCAAAAGACTCAGGATAGCCAAAACAATTATGAACACTGGAAGCACTAGTAAAGGCACCACTATTAAGCATATCTCTTATCATATCCTGTGTCCCATGTATCTGAAAGAAGTTCTCTGAAATAAGACCTTATCTAAATAAAATAAAATAAAATCCCCTTAGCATGTATAGTTTAAAAATTACAGCTTACTTAAGTCTTTTAGAAAAGTAGTATCATTAAGTATAATTACAGAACTGATACACTTACTAATATAACTAAGTACTAATACTATCTGAACTATCTGTCAAACTAATGACATTTTCCAGAAAATATACCTTATATTTTCATATTATATGGATACATAACTGGCATCAAAATGCTATTCTTTCAAGAAAACATTACAATTAACTCTGCAAAACAGGGCTTCACTGTCTAGTATAGGCTAGCCTCAAGCTTGCAACAACCCTCTTGATTCAGCCTCCCAAATCTGGAGATTAAATAAAGGAGGTTAAGAGCACTGACTGCTCTTCCAGAGGTCCTGAGTTCAATTCCCAGCAACCACATGGTGGCTCATGGCCATCTGTAATGGGATCCAATGCCCTCTTCTGGTGTGTCTGAAGAGAGTGATAGTATACTCATATACATAAAATAAATAAAAGTTACTATTGCTAAAGCATAATATGTGCTTGTTTCTCAGGACCTCCATAGTTCCATAACTGCATGCAGACATAACCTTGTGTCTGTAGAATACAGGAAAGACTAGTATTGTAGCTTTGCATTTGAGACATTGTATAGGATATCTTAAGAACTACAAACCTGTTTAGGGCTGGAAGGCTGATTTAAATATAATACAAAACATGCCATGACCTCCGGTTTCTCTATACTTCATATTTTACACACTATATTTTTTATAGCTACTAGAGATAAACCTAAGTCACAATGATTAATGCCACAGATGACCAACTACTGAAAACAAACTGTAGACTTCTTTGAAGCAACTGGCTCAAGCTCTTGTTCTTTCTTGAGCCTTAGTTCAGATTCTCGGCTTTCTGCTCTCGGCTCCGAGCCATGCCAGCTGACTGTGGCCTAACTTCTATCTGGTTCTTCTGGCTGCACTCCTCACAGGTCAACCTTGCCTCTTGCTTTTATACTTCCTGACTTTGGGCAGATACATGTATTTTCATGTTTTTTTATTTAATTTTTATTTTCTATATTCTATGTTTACATTCCAAAGGCTTTCCCCTTTCCCAGTTCCCCCCCACCATACATCCCATAATTCCTCCCCCCCCAACTATACCCCAATCATACACACACACACACACACACACACACACACACACACACACACGATTTCTCTGTTCTGGGTCTACAAAACTGGATCCAATCTTTTCAGGCCCAGGGTCCTCTCCTTTCTTCTTCTTGGGAATCATCTGACTTGCTAATTGTGCCTTGAGTATTCAGGGCTTCTGGGCTCATTAATATCCTCTTATCAGTGATTGCATTTCATGTGTATTCTTTTGTGATTGGGTTAACTCACTTAGGATGATATTTTCCAGAACTAACCATTTACCTATAAATTGCATGAATTCATTATTTTTAATTGCTGTGTAGTATTCCATTGTATAAATATACCACATTTTCTGTATCCATTCCTCCTTTGAGGGATATTTGGGCTCCTTCCAATTTCTGGCTATTATAAACAAGGCTGCTATAAACATAGTGGAGCATGTGTCTTTATTGTATGCAGGGGAATCCTCTGGGTATATGCCCAGGAGTGGTATGCCAGGGTCCTCTGGAAGTGACATGCCCAATTTTCTGAGGAAACGCCAAACTGATTTCCAGAGTGGTTTTACCATCTTGCAATCCCACCCAAGAAACACCTTAAGAGATGTTCAACATCATTAGTTATCAGGGAAATGCAAATCAAAACAACCCTGAGATTCCACCTCACACCAGTCAGAATGGCTAAGATTAAAAACTCAAGAGACAAGTACTGGCGAGGATGTGGAGAAAGAGGAACACTCCTCCACTGTTGGTGGGATTGCAAAATGGTATTTTCATGTTTTTAACTTGCCCTGATAATTCCTGGTCTACGGGTGCTTTGTATCTCGCTGCTTACTAGAATCTGCATACATTCTATTAAGATTGGTATGTGTAACATGAATGCACCACATTTGTCATTCCCATCACTATTCACGTGACCCAGCCCTTTGGCATGTCTCAGCTGAACTACTCCATTAGGTCAGTGCAGAGATTCCCATCACTATGGGTGAGAGGCAGAGGCATGTACAGGAAAAGAATTCCTCAGGTTATTCTTGTGTGCACTCCGGTCTAAGCACTAAGATGCACTGATAGACCTTTTTCTAACCTGTCTGTACTCAGGTTTCCTTCATGAACCATTGATAGGTAAAGCTGTAAAACTAAGGTCTGGGCTGGGGATGCAGTTCAATGACAGAGCACCTGCTTAGTATGTGCAGAGCCTTGACTGTGACCACTAGGGAAACAAACACACACTTCTCTGAGAAATGAAATCTATTTTTATTCTTGTGTATATCATCCATTTAAAACACAGACCACACCATGTACTAGGTAAAGTGAGGATGGCATATTAGTTAATACCTGTTTTCCATTCCTGCAATTTATTCCCCCATCTTACAATCAGTACAGTGCAGCTAGTAGTTCCCAGATGTATTATGCTGTGCCACATTTCAGTGCCTTTTTATATAATATTACCTCTTGATAAAATTCACTTGAGGCAAAATTTCATATAATTTTTGTTACTAAAATGAGCCTGTTTACTATCTACTGTGAGTTGATATGTCTCACTGCTTGCTTGCAATGTACCAAGCACCATGACAGGTCTTAATTATTTAATTATTAAAACTGTGAATAAAAACCCATGTCCATATGGAAAGCATATTAAAGGCTATTGTTGGTATTACTGAAAAACAGGTAAACATGTAAATGGATCTATAGTTATATTGTGAACACAAAGGAAGAGCAGGTGGCAATCTACAGAATTTCAAGAAAGAATGCCAAGTGTGAAAGCTTTCAAGTACAAAAGAGCTCTGACAAACAACTGAGAAAAGACCAGTGTGCGGCCAACACAGAGTAATCAAGCACAAACCCAGGTTGGC
Organism: Apodemus agrarius; assembly: GCA_964023405.1. Lineage (NCBI taxonomy): Eukaryota > Metazoa > Chordata > Mammalia > Rodentia > Muridae > Apodemus > Apodemus agrarius. Next base: position 53,268,307 of record OZ030013.1, on the reverse strand, counting down.
CAGGCAACAGAAAGCAGGTCACTAAGGTCTTAGGCACGGTTAAGGAATTTGCTTTGTGTTCTAAATGCAACTAGAAGTAAGCAAAGGGTTTAGGCAGCAGTCACACACCACACAATTTGATTTACATTCAGACTATTATTTCTAGGCTCTGTGGACAAAAGATTTATGTAGGAGAAAGCTACAGTGGTAAGAAATGAATGACATGATCAGTTAGGTACTAAACAAATTCAAGCAGAAGAGAGCTGTCGTGCACAGAGGTAGTGAGGGTGAGCAGAATGGAGCAGAGCATGGGCGCTTTCGGCTGGGTCTGCTCACTCATACCAGCGTGGGATATTAGTGAGGCAGGGACACAGAACTTTAGGTTATGTAACATCAAACGTTGATGCTTTTCCTTTCTGAGTGAAACATACTCTTTTTTTTTTATTAGATATTTGCTTTATTTACATTTCAAATGTTATCCCCTTTCCTCGTTACCCCTCCAAAACCCCCCATCGCATTCCCTGCTTACCAACCCCTCCCCCCACTTTCCTTACCTGGCATTCAGAACCAAAAATCATTTAATATTTTAGATTTTTAAAAATTTTGTAATACTGGAATATAAAAATGAGATATACACTGGGGCATCGAGCCTTCACAGGACCAAGCGCCTCTCCTCTCATTGATGTCTGAAAAGACCATCCTCTGCTACATATGTAGCTGGAGCCGTGAGTCACCCCCAAACATACTTTTTACGTTATGCCCCTTATACATAAAAACAACCAAGTTATATTTGTAACATCAGTCATAAATCGACAAACTGTCCTCCATACGTATTTGTTACATGCTGTGAGAATACAGAGTCCAACAAAGAGCAGGCGTGAAGCACTCACAGACTGAATAAACAAGCATAATGAGAACCGGAGCCAGGAAAGCATACCTAACCGGAGTGTGTGGAGTGACCACGTTTGCCTCTTCATCAGGGTTGTTTTTTCGTGGCGTTCTCTCTGTTTCAAAACTAAATAATAAGTAAAGTAACTCATACTGAAATTTACAATCTGTGTTTATGCATCAAAAAGCAGTTATTACTTATTAAATAACAATAATTAATTCCTGTTGTTGAGAACATTGCACGAATTGTTCGCTGTGTAGTAAGTAGTATGAACTAAGAACTGCTCGTATGATTGTTTGTCACCATGGTTCTCCAGCATGGCTTCCTTCCACGGGTTTACATAAAGTCATATACCCACCACGGAGTACAACATTCAGCAGAGTGGAAGCTGTTTTCTGCCTGGTGGGGGTATGGCTGAGCTGTGCAGCATCTTAAAACATTGCAGATACCGTTTTTCAGTGACTATGATGTCCGAAGATTTCATTTCTACTTAGAACTAAAAACATTTTTATTGTGTTTAACTTATAAATTACATGTTTTAATTTCACAGTAAAATAATTCTTCTTAAAGAGTCAACCAACAATTTAAAACTGTAATTACTCTCAGCCATTTCTTATTTTAGAACTCTTACTTGATAAGAGAATATTTTCTTTTTTGTTTGTTTGTTTTGTTTTGTTTTGTTTTGTTTTTTTCGAGACAGGGTTTCTCTGTGTAGCCCTGGCTGTCCTGGAACTCACTCTGTAGACCAGGCTGGCCTCAACTCAGAAATCCACCTGCCTCTGCCTGCCAAGTGCTAGGATTAAAGGCATGCACCACCACCGCCCGGCCAAGAGAATATTTTCTTAAAATATTGTTTGAAATATCAATTAAGCAACAGTATATAAAAAGAATGGAATGAAAGGGAAATCTCTTGAGTAAACTAATTAGTATAATCATTTTCTTTTGGGATACATTTAAAACCTATCTATCAGACCAAACAAACAAACAAACACAAAATCAGAAAACTGACATAAATACTTTACACAATCTCTATTTGTTATTAATTGTATGTTTAAAGAACTACCTTTGCACTAGACAAAGACATTTAAGAATAATCTGCAACATAAGATGTTAAAAGATTTCTAAGTTAATGAAAATCTATGTAACATATCTGAATAATTATTAATCCAAATAAAAAGCATGCCAATATATGAATTATGTCACTGCAATACCTGTCTATAGGATCAGTCTGAAGTGTTTTATCATGATCCAAAAATAGTCTTGCATCTAAATCTTTGTTTTTAAGATAAACTTCTTCATAGCGTTTAGAAAGTCTTTCAACCTCAAAAGAAAGAAATTGGCAATTATTCTTTTTGTGTTATGTCTCTTAGAATACACAAGCAGATTTCATTAAAGAACTTTTATACTATGTACATTTAATTTTAAAACATAATGAGTCCAGATCCAAAGTAAGGTCATTCTAGAAGTGAACCACAGAATATGACACATAAACTTTATTACTTTTTTACTATTTTACATACACATTTCACTTATTAGAATTTTAGCTAGACAAGGGTCATCAATGCCACAAAACAGTGCTGAAAACAAAAGTCGTCACAGGTTGAACATTTCCTACCCAACATGTTTAGAACCAAAAATCATTTAATATTTTAGATTTTTTTAAAATTCTGTAATACTGGAATATAAAAATGAGATCTGAAGGACAACATTAAGTACAAAAGTAATTTATGTCATAAAAACATTATTGTATGTAGAGTATAAAGGTAATTTTAGACAACCTTTTAGAATACTTATGTATTCTGAAGAGAACTTTTCACTTGTGGTCCTATCAGTGTTTAAATAACAAGTCGTTAGGAGCTCTTACTATAGCCATGACTTGCTGTGATTTTTCCTCTTCCTTTTAGTGTTAGGGAAGAACCAAGAGTCCTGCACATATTAAACATTCCACTGCTACGGAAGTGCTTCCGCCTAGTTTGGTTTGCTGTTGCTGTTCCAGTGCTGCAGACAGAGCCCAGGATATTTGACATGCTTAGACAGGTACTCTACCACTGAACCATACTCCCTATTCCTTTCTGTAGCTTTTAAGGTCAATGCTTAATCTTGAGATAACAAAAACTGCATTGTAAAAAAAAAAAAAGAAAAAGAAAAGAAAAGAAAAGAAAAGAAAAGAAAGAAAGAAAGAAAGAAAGAAAGAAAGAAAGGAGAGGGGGAGGGAGGGAGGAAAGAAGGGAGGAAGGAAGGAAGGAAAGAAGGAATGAAGGAAAGAAAAGAAAAGAAAAGAAAAGAAAAGAAAAGAAAAGAAAAGAAAAGAAAAGAAAGAGCAGAAGAATATAAACTGTATGTTTCCCTACATAAATATCCTGGGCAGAATGGTTACTAATCCATGGCTAAGATTAGTCACCACTCCTGCACAATCTAACTGGCAATTATACGTGTCATACTGAAAATGTAAAGTTCCTCTTAAGGTACCCATTGAAACTAACCCTTTATTTAGGACACTCTTTGGAGTTGAGAACAGCAGGTTTCTAATGACTAAGGTAAGAATAAGACTACTAAAAGTCCAGGTCCCAGACAAGTGGTGCTGGCTCATGACTTTAATCTCAGCACTTGGGAAGCAGAAGAGAACAGATCTCTGAGTTCACAGTCAGCCTGGCCTACAGAGTGAGCCATGGCTATATAGAGAAATCCTGTCTTAAAAAAAAAAAAAAAAAAAGACAAAAAGACAAAAAGACCCTACCACTCTTCTGCCCTGAATATCAATCTTAAATGAAAATTTGCAGTTTACTTGAAGATCTACTACAACATACCATTGAACCTTTGAATCTACAAAGTTTAGTCACTTGAAAAGCCATCTTCTATAGAACATACTCAGCTCAGAAATCACATCCCCTCAGAACAGTGTTCCAAGAAATTCACCTGCCCCAGTTTGGATAGGACAGCCCTCCTCATGATACAAGAACTCATGCATACTTCCATCAACTCTTGTAGGCTCTTTATTGTCCTGAGGTTTTTGTTTGTTTTGCTTGGTGTATTATCATTCTATATAGTCCTAGATTTCATAAGTTCTTTCAAGTGCATTATGTACTTTAACCATACAAATCCTCCCATACTCTTCCCTTCCCGAGTCTTCTGCCACCTCCTGTCATATTGAAATTCATGGTTTTATGTATCTATGTAAAATCTAGAATCCACAGATTAGAGCAAACATAAGGTATTTGTCTTTCTGTGTGGTGATGTAATATTTTGAAACTATCTGTTATATTCTAAGAGACAAGAACTTTTGTTGTACCTCACAGCCAAAGTTAATAATACACTTTGAGATTACTTACACATTAAAATGGCTAAGATACTGTGTACTCAAACTGTTTGCTTAACCTACCTTTAAGACAGCAACAAAACCAATAACCAACCTTATCTGCCTTGAATTTTCCACCTCATCAATTTTTTACAACCTAAGCTAATGCATAGCTGCAATTTTAAGCTACATACACTTCTATGCCTCTGACCTAGATAACACATGTGTTTCATTTACTGAAAGCTGCAAATGCAGAAGCTGAAAAAAACTTCCTAAAATTTATAACAAAATTTCAAAGTAGCCCTTTATGGACACTGGTAGATAAAAAAAAAATGACCTTTGTTAACTTCTTCCCCCATGTGATGTGTTCTATGCTGTTCAACAAACAGAATAAAGCTCTTCATTGAGGAAAAACACACAAACACACACAGCTCAAACAACAGATATACGCAATCACAGACACTGAAACGTACAGACACATACAAGGACAGCCTTAGGCAGGCAGGATTCAGATGCACTACAAAGTACAGAAGTCAACAGTGAGTGTGAAGTAGAGAATTTAATCTGGACTCCCCCTTGGTTAAACAACTCCATGAAGTACTTTTCTTTCTTTAATGTGACAATGTTGTATTATTGGTAACTCAGAATTAATCACTAATATGATATAATCTGCACATTTCTGAGTTTATATTATTTTACTTAATGTTATGATCTCAAGGTATATACATTTTCCCATAAACAGCATAAATGTCTTCATTCTCCAAAGGCTTAAAAATCTCCACTGTGCATAAATATCATATTTTCTTTATCCATTTACCTCATAGACATCTAGACTGATTCTATAAATTAGCTATTATAGCTAGAGCAGCAATAAGCATGGCTATACAAGGATCTTTATGGTATGCTGTCATAAAGTCTTTGGAACATGCACCCAGGGGATACAGGTGGGTCATTTAGCAGTCCTATTTTTCGTTTTTTCAGAAATTCATTATTGGTTCCATCAAGTCTAGACTAATTATTTCCCTTTATATATATATATATATATATATATATATGATAAATAAATAATTTTATGTATATGATAAATTTATTTATTAGATATACAAAGATTGATAGCTTCCAAAGAATTCTTCTCATTCGATAGGCCGTTTCTTCATTCAATAGTTTCATGCAGAGCCTTTTAGTTTCATTCACTTGCTGAGTAATTGTAATTTTTCATTTTTCCCAGAAAATTATGTATCTACCCTAAAGTATTCTACCTATGTTTTTGTGTACAAGTGTCAGTTTCTGTTTATACATTAAGAACTTTGATACAGGTATTTGGTCTTCATGGGATGAGAACTAGGATCTAATTTTGCTGCATTAGCTCTAATAGTGTCTGTAAGATAATACTTCTGCAGAACGGAGGCAGGAAGAAATGCCTCCTAGAGCTAAGCAGATCCCCTACTGCGTAGAAGCCATTATCCTTTGGCATCTTTTCTAACCTATTTTATTTCTGGTAGCCAAGACCATGTAAATTTGAGAAAAAAATTTATAACTCTCTAAAATATTATTACTGGCCAATGACCTTTTTTGGAACCGTGATGCTTTATGCTTAGTTCTAAAATGATATCATCCCATAGAAACATTATTGCTGCAAATGGTAATATTGAGCCTTTGCAATATGCTATGGTTTGGATCCTGTTTGGAACTATGGGCTTGCTGATAAATCTACATATGAGTAGGCGCTAAACTCAGAGCCCTCACAGCTCTGGCCAGGTGAGGTTCAAACTGCAGCTCATGAAATATTAATGAGGCTATGTGTAACCTAAGGAAAAACCAAGTTTTGGCTTGTCTGACATTACAAGATATAGGAGATTTTAAGTTTTACAAACTTAAGTTTTACAGACAAAGCTAGAAGTTAGAGTTTACTCATAAAGACTCTAAAGATGTCATTGCCCATGTTTTTAAGTTTCTAAGCTTGTTTCACCAGATACATTCCTTTGTGCAGTATGGTCATGTAAATTGCCCTTGCTTAGCTAGCTACATCTTTTATTATGTAAATGTCAAACAGTTGACTACTAGAGGAAAAATCTCTCTCTAGTTAAGGAAATCTTGCTAGTTTAGGCAGAACCACTCTGGCTTAGGCAGAGATCTCCAGCTTAGGGGATCTCTAGCTTAGGCAGACATGGCTTAAAATGTTTTAGCTCATAACCTAAGGATGCTATGCCACATTTTTTACTATGTAATTGTCAGATCCTGACGCTCGAGTAGGGGGCTCTAAAACAGGGCTCCTTATTAGAGAAAATACAGATTTTTCTACAATGTAAAAGTATCTTGCGTATGTGTCATCAATTCTCGCCGATTCGTGCCTTCCTGGTCCAGGAATCATGGTCTCGCCTGCAACCAAAGCTGCCGCAAGCGGCCTACGGCTTGCTCAGAGCCCCCTCTGAGCAATTAAATTAAATTAAACTCTTCGTTAATTTCCTTCTTCTGCATGTAGTTTTCCCAGGACCACCTGAAGCAGCCCTGTATTGTCATCTTGTTTGATATCTTGTGCCATTCCTTCCTTTCCTGGGTCAGGGAACAGTGTGAGGAGCTTTGGTGAAGTCAGCAGCGAATGCATCTGGACCTGAGCTTTTCTAGAGGAGAGACTCATGACCTTCTCAGTATCACTGTAACACATCTGTTTATATACTCTTGCTTTAAGTTTTATGCCATGTATATCCTGAAATTTATCCATTTTTTTCTAGATTTTCCATTTTACCTGAATATGGGTTTTCAAGGTGCTCTAATGATCCTGATTTTCACTGGTGTTTGTTTCCTTTCAACACCTAACTTTATTAAGTTGGGTCTTTCTTCTGGTCCATTTGGCTCACGGTCTATCAACCTTGCTTATCTTTTCAGAGAATAAACTCTTCATTTCTCTGAGGTTTTGCTTTGTTGGGGGAGAGGGAGGACTTGAGAGCACACTGGCCTCCGATGTAAAGGTCTGCCTCTCCCACTAGCACTATTTTTTTTAATTAATCATTCCATTCGTTTACATCTCACATGATATGCCACTTCCCCGACACTCCTTCCCCACACCCCCATCTCACATCTGCCCTCCCCCCCCCTCCCACTAGCACTTTTAAGGACAGTGAGTGAAAGTTCATCTCTGTACCATGTGATCTAGCACAGCACTTGCACAAACTCAACACACAACAAACATTAAGTAAACTCCTAAATTAAATTACCAATCCAGGTAAAAGAATAAGCTATTCAGCTTTCTAGTTCTATGCCTTCTGACAAATTATGTTAACTTATACATTTGAACGTATGTCTTTGAAACCTGTTACCACAGAAAACTTACCTTTACAGTTCTACTCAGCTTAGTTTTCTTTAAGAAATAAACAACTGACAAAGTAAATTGATTTTTAAGAAATGTAAACAATTATCCCATCCCCCAAAGTCTCAAATTTTCTTTCAAATTACCTCTGGAAGTCCATTAGATGATACAATTCCAAGTGAATTTATAAAAGGGATAAAATTTTTGAAGTAAACATTTTTCACCTGAAAAATACAACATTTGAACATATAAATCTAAAATTATCCAGTAATATAATGATATATTACAATTTAAAGCAAAATAAAATCTAGTCCTAATAACTATCACACTAAGTGTTAACTGCCAATTATATTACATTCAAACTAATATTAATTTATAACTGATTTGATTATTTACTTTTTAATAATGATTTCACAAAGCAGAGTTTATGTGGAAAAGTGTTAATGAAATGGGATTAATGGCATGAGGAGCCATTAAAGCCAACATTTTAAAATGACACTTATAAAACATATTTAGATTATTGGTTGTTCTACAAGTGCAAAGTACTTTAGAATTTTTAATGAATTGCTTTTCTTAATCAAATTTTCTTGTTCTCTAATTTGTTCATACTTACCTAAGATATTTAGTAGTTAAACAATTAGTAAAATTAGACACTAGCTTTATATCCATAAATGCTATCTAGTGACAATTAAAATATTAGTTTTTATTAACTATACTTGAATAATAAATATGTAAGGATTTTAAATTCTAGGAATAAATTCCTTAAGGTGAAAAATCAATTTATTCTAATATGCAAAATAAAAGTTATTTTTAAGTTAATTACAAAAAATCCAGGGAAATAGAAAATGTATTTACTACTATTTGTTCCCTTATGACAACAACAGGCTGGAGACAGAACTACCTCGACATATGCCGACTGACTTGTGTGGGTGACCTTTGACCCTAGAAAGGGGAAGTGAACATCTAGGTGTCTATCTAAATTTAATATATTTATATAGACACAGCTATTCATAAATTTAGTAAGAACCACGGCGGTAAAGCATAGGTAGCTAGGTAATGATTCTAATGCTTTTTTAATCAGATTTTGGAAACAGATTCTTACTCCTTCCCAGAGTTGTCAGAATTCCAAGATGTAACACTTCACACACATCTGATGATGAATTATAGATAAAATTTCAATAAATAAACTGTGAGAGAAAGCATGTCTAGAATGAACAGAGAGCCTGTACGACACGTCCTAAGCTCCATTATGACATGTCCTAAGTTCCTGAGTGGTGAGCAGCCAGTCTCTAGAAACATGCTTACTCATTTTAAGGAAGCAGGGTACATTATTCACGAAAATCCTTTCAATTCCAAATCCTAGATTACTTATTTAAGATATATAAGTATATTGTAGCTGTCCTCAGAAGAGGCATCAGATCTCATTACAGATGGTTGTAAGCCACCATGTGGGTGCCAGGATTTGAACTCAGGACCTTCAGAAGAGCAGTCAGTGCTCTTAACCACTGAGCCATCTCTACAGCTCCCCAAATCCTAGATTCTTGAAGAAAATAATTACTACATGTGCTTAAGTTCTCCCCAATAGTTATTAACATCTGATATAGTATTTGGAAAGAAAGTCATAAAATATGTTAGATCACTTTAGCTTCATGGAAGTGAGACACTGAGATTCTTGGCAGTGTGTTTGAAAACACTAAGGATATCAGTAAATTCAACGGACTAGAATAATAATACATTTGAAAACTATCATCTTCATGATATACATTGAGTGAGTCTAGAAGGGAGCTCTTCTCTTTAAAAGCAAAGAAAGAAACTATTTTTTTCCAAGAATTTTGTTCCTATATAATAGAGGTAGTCCTACTTTAAAAAAAAAAAAGTATGCTTACAACATAAAGTATATATTGTCAGGTAGACCTCACATATGTATCTACTTCGGCTGTCTTAAATAATGTATAAGAGAAATTACCTCATCTATATTACACTCGTGTTCTTTACAGAGAACTTCGATAATTCTTGTATCATTTTCTAGTTGTTTTGCTATCCGAGCACTCCTGTTCTGTCCTCTTCTGGGTGTTCGAGGTGAACCATTAATGGGGATTACAGCTGTTTCTGTAAAAACGGTAAATTAGATAAAACAATTGTGTATCCCACATTGCACATAATGAAACTGGGCTGTGGGTATAAGTGAACTGCTGGAGTACTTGCCCAGAAAAGCATGGGACCCTGGGTTCAAGTCCCAGCACCACACATTCCCACAGTGCTGGGACATACCTGGAATCCCAGCACTGGGAGCTGGAGGAAGAATCAAAGTTTAGCACCACCATTGTCTACATAGTGATGTCAAAGCCAGCCTAGGCCACAGGAGATCCTATTTCCAAAATACTTAAAATTAAATAAATTATAAAATAACAACACACTGTAATTATAACTCAGATGTCTGAAATAATCCTGGTAGAATTCTACTGTGCTCATTATGGTTTACTATATGATAACAATTTTAACTTATCAATTCATGCCTATTGAGACACCTTTGTTTTGTAGTGCTGGCAATCAAACCCAGGGTCTTTATTCATGCTACACAAATGCTCTATCACTGAGCCACAGACTGCCTGCCCTTGAATATCTGTTGTGATGCAGATACTACTAGGAGTTTTTGCAACTCACATTTTTCTTTTACTACAGATCTCATCCCCCAAAAGCTATATCCCATAAACCCAGAGAAAGTCTGACAAAAAATATTTATGTTACTTATAAGTGTGTTTTACTCAGTGTACATGATCAACACTGTTTCCTGGACTGCTGCGATTGCTCAGTGGCAGACACTTGTCATCAAGGTCGACAACCCAGTGCAATCTCTGGGCCCCTCAGTGGGGGAGAGAACTGACACCTGGAATCTGTCCTGTAATTTTTGCATACAGGCCCACACATAATTCTCCCACTTGTGGTGTAGGGGGCTGGAGAAATGGCTCCACGGTTATGAATGCTGGCTGTTCTTTCAGAGTACCCAGGATCAATTCCCAGAATCCATAATTATCTATACAGTTCCAGGGGATAGGATGCCCTCTTCTGGCCTCCATAGGCACCAGGCAAGCACACATGCTGGCAAAACACCAGTGCATATTAAAAAAAAAAAGATTTAGTATAAAGTCTTAAGTATATAGCAGGAGGGATCCATGAATAAAGGCCATTGCCACCCATGCCTGATCCCCATGCCTGATCCCCATGCCTGATCCCCCGAGTTTGACCTCGGTGACCCACACAAGCATAAAAACAGAAAACTGACTCTAAAGTTGCCCTCTGACCTCTGCTTGCACTCAGCCACACTACACAGACCCCCTCACACACAAATAATATCAACAAAAATAAAATTCTAAAGTTTCATCTTTAAAAAATTTAATAAAAGATAAATATGACAAATTGTGATTTTCTTAATTAATCTGTATTATTTTGAATGTTACTGACCAACTGAGTAGACAGCTATTAAAGAGATTACAGGTGATTAAATACAGTCTAGCCACTCTAGAAATCAGCGCGGAGAATACTCAAAAGTTAAAACATATCTACCATTATGACCCAGCTGTCTAATTGAACTTAAGACTCACTCAACAATAAGGAAACACATGCCTGGTACTTGAAACCTAGCCAACTACCTAAGGGCTAGTGATGTTACAGATTATCGGAGGAGAACCTACATCCCCCACTTTATTAGACCAGTATAATTCCTAGTAACAGTCTCTATACCACAGATAGTCTTCGATCCTTATCAAGGAAATTTCTCTTTATCACAGATGGAGACCATTAAGAAAATCACAACCAATCAAAAATGCAGGGCTGTGAAGCCCAGGTCCAATGGATATACCTACAGAACTCTCTAGTCCTTGGGGGCAGGGGGTCAAGGACCCTTGCTGAAGAAGGGACAGAAGACTGTAAAAGACAGAGAAGCAGAAAGGCTGCATATCCTAGAATCAAAATATGTTGAATACAGTCTCAAAGATTTCCAGATTATGTTGTCGGTCACTGCTCACAGAGATGGATTAGGCCTTGCCACTTCAGCCTCTTCAACAGCACGTTTAGACTGGATGTCTCGCTCTGTATCTAGTTTATACTATTAGTACTTTTATCATTCTAGCAGCTAGGAATCAGCTTGTCCTTAGCTAAGTTTATATTTTCTACAGTATAAAAGTGATTCAAGGTCCTATTCCTGTAGTGACAAAAGAAACATTTCTAGTCCAAGAAACAGATTTATTTACATTTATCTTTGCTTAATGTTATCTAACTATATCAGCAAGTTACTTTTTTTCTTTTATTGGATATTTTCTTTATTTACATTTCAAATGTTTTCCCCTTTCCAGATCTCCCCTTCGCAACCCCCTTCCCTCTGCTTCTATGAGGGTGCTCCCCGACCCCTCCAGCCCCCACTCCCACCTCTCCACCCTGGCATTCCCCTACACTGGAGCATTGAGTCTTCACAGGACTTCCCAAACTGAGAGCTAAAACAAGCTCTTCTTTGAGTAAGTTCATGTCATGAGATATTGACTCAGTAAAGCAGAGCTGAGGACAGAGGCATTGTCCACTCCTGACTAATGTCTCATGGTCCTTTCAGTTTTAGGACTACACCAGACCTACAGACCATCAGTACATAACCACTGAAGAAAAGGGAGAGGAGCACTGTATTGTTTACAAAACTTACTGTATGGTTCTCTGAGTAGTGCAGGAGGCGAGAACTTAATAAAATAGTCAACTACACACAACATTAACTGAAATGAGATTACCAGATCATCTTCCATCTGTAATACTTCTCCTAAAAATGAAAAAGATGCACATTTTAAAATTTTAATTGTATTTATCTATTATTTATTTAGTAACCTATGTGTGTGTGCACACGCATATATGTGCATATGCTTGTGAGCACATGCATGTATGTGTGCATGTACACAATGTACATGTGGCAATCAGAGGACAACCTGCAGCTGCTGGTGCTCTTCTTGTACTACATGGGTCCAGTGACAAACTGAGGTTGCCAAATTGATGGCAAGTGCTTTTATATGCAAAGCCATCTCACTGGCCTCAAGATTCCCATTTAAAAAAAAAAGTTAGGAGACTGGTACCTTTAAATTAGATAAAAATGTGAGTAGTAATATAGTCATATGCTCATTCATTTGCAAATCGCTACAGCCATGATAAAGACTTTTCTTGTTTTTACAAAAAATAAAATAAAACTGAGATTTAAAACATAAATGAAGTTAAAAATTAGGTAGTGTTAATCTACCTCTGAATTTTAAGATTAAGGATTATAATTACTTTTTTTAAAAAAAAGATTTATTTATTTATTTTATGTATTTAGTGCATTATTTGTTCTCTTCAGACACACCAGAAGAGGGGATCGGATCCAATTTAAGATGGTTGTGAGCCACCGTGAGGTTGCTGAGAATTCAACTCAGGAACTCTGAAAGAGCAGTCAGTGCTCATAACTGCTAAGCCATCTCTCCAGCCCCCGATAATTAATTCTTATTAAAATCATCTGACATTGTTTTTTGGTTTTTTTCTGTAAAATTTACTTCCTATTTTAGTATGACTTGCAGAACTCGAATTTTCTAGAAACCACGCGGAAGCACAATGCATGCTAGTCTTTTATTCAAAATAATTATAAAATATCTCATATGCTCAATTTAATCCCCTATAAAATAGTTCACTAGCCAAAACTATCAGGAAACAACAAACGCAGAATACTCTGTTTATACTATATATAAACATGGAACCACAAGGCTTGTAAAACTAAATGCATAATAGGTATCTATGTAGAAATGTAAATTATGATAAAATATAAGCGCATATTTTCTTACGCCCCCCCCTCTTTTTTTAAGAAAGAAGTGTAGGGCCAGAGAGAGTGCTTGTGTTTGATAGCACTCGTGGTTCTTGCAGCTGATCCAGGTTAGGCTCCCAGCACCAGAGTCTTTAATTCCCATATCAGGAAAGCTAATGCTCTCTCTGGCTTCCACAGGTAGCAGGCATACATATAGATACATATATGCAACCAAATCACTCATATACATAGAAGGTAAAAATAAATAAATTTTAAAATAAAGGAAAAGTTTGACTTGATTCACTTTCTCTCTTCTAGGTATCTGCTAAGCTAGTAATAATGACAATGAATATTCAAACTCCTAAATATGTGAAAAATTAACAACCCTGCATCAGGTAGGTGTTTTAAATCTACATGGTATGGTACAAAAGAATGATTGGAATGAATTCAGTAAAGACATATCACAGGAGTGTAGACAGCAAAGTAAAAATAAATGGTATGAAAATGTCACTATAAACTCATTAATTTGTATGTTAACTAAAAGCTAATGCTATCGAAGAAACAGGGATGAAGATTGCTATCAGGTGTTTCCAAGTAAGAAGAGCAAAGCCTGGTGAGACAGCCTCTCCAGAACCACATCCTGAAAGGCAGGCACATTAGCAGAGGCATCACCAAATCTGTAACACTATAGCAGAATGCCCATCCTTTTCCTCTTCTGACTTGGAGGGAGAAGTCACTTCTACAGAAAGTTAAAAAAAAAAAAAAAAAAAAAAAGTAAAGTGTGCTGGCTCCAGAGAGCCCAGTGTACTATGCTGATTGGGAAAAGAGGAAAGTATAAAATTTATCCTACTTAGACTCAGAACTGCAAAGGCTCATGGCATTCCAGATGAATTTTCTAGTCTTACCCTTACCTTCTGTAAAGTAGTATAGATACCTGTTTACAGCACACTGTAATTCTATGGGGAATACAAACTAGCTACATGTTACAAGCAAAATGAATGAAGGGAGGGTCTTTCAAACTACCCCAGAGAAAACCAGTAAGATGAAGGAGAAGAGCACACTCAAAGTAAAAAGTAAAATCACAAAAGGGGAAGAAAATCAGAGAACCAAATAGGAAGAGATTATCTAATGAACAGACAAAGCAAGCCAGTGCTCCTGCATTTCGGTGAACTCCCAGTACCTGCGATGTCGGACAAAGGAGCTCACTGATCTCAATGTATATAAAAACAGAGTGTCAGATGAACTAAGACAAACTAGGAAAACAAACTAGGATAGCTCAAAACAAACAAAAGACAGGGTGAACAGAAGCCAAGTGTAATACAAAAGCTGGGTATGCAGCTCAGTGGAAGAATACGTCATGGAGTCTTGAGTTCAATTTCCAGTGTTACAAAAAAACCACAAAAACAAAAAAGAAAGAAAAAAGATTTAAAATAATTAAAATGAGAGAAAAATATGAACAACCTGATATAATGTTCAAAAAATATACTGAATAAAATAATGTGTTAAAATACATTAAGATGTCTCAGAAATGAAAAGCAGAATGCCTAGTTTGTCTTAAAAAAAAATGTTCCAAGATAAATAAATGCAGTATGATACAGATCAACAGATATCCTAGTAAAGATATTAAACATCAAGTTTAATATTCATTTACTTTTATTTTCTGCATATGTTTGTGCTCATGAAGGCCAAAGGAGGGTAACAGATGCCCTGGACTGGAGTTACAGACTGTGAGCTGTCATGTGGACTGAAAGCAGGGCTCTGGTGCAAGTTTTAACTTTAGGTACTTTAACTAGCCAACTAAAGATGGCTTTATCTTCTGTGCCATCTCTCCAGACTTAAATCTCAAGTTTAAAAAAGAACTCATCAAGTATTCAGCAACTAATGTCAGCAGGAAAATAAGAGAGCCTCAGATTTCTCAAAAGTAACATTCAGTACTACTAGATATTTTCTTAAGGGACAAAATGACTCAAGAACAGGACACACAGTAACGCTGTCTTTCAGGTATAAAAACTGTGAACATTTGCCATTAACATGACAAGAAAAGGGAATATGACATGAAAAGGCCTAGTTTTTAAAATTCCATAGGTTGGAGAGATGGCTCAGCAGACAAAAGTGCTTTCTACTAGGCCTGAGGCGTGCGCACACACAGTAAGTAAATAAATGTACAAGATAATGTTCAATCCTTAACAATCCAGCTAGTTAAGAAATAAATCAAAATCAAAAACTCAGAGAAGCTATAATAAAGTAGTTATGATGGGCACAGAATGCACTTATATACAGAACTGAGAGTAAAGGCATGTAGTAGCTATAATTACAGATGAATAAATGTTATAGTCTTCGAAAATGAAATGAAGACAATAGAATGCAGTAGTCAGAAAATGGGAAGAAAGGGAGGAGGAGTGCCAAGAGTGGTTATTATCATCGTTTTTCAAAGTAGATTGGTAGTAGATTGGTGTACAGTGTTGTAGAAGTTCCTCTTCCTCGTCTAAGGCCATACCATCCTAAACATCTCAGCTGATCTCAGCTGCTAAGAGGATAAGGCCTGGTTAGTATCTGGGTAGAAGAACTCCCTCTTCCCTAATGGGACTGTGATGGGGTCCGGGTTGTTTTCCATCAGCACAACATACTGGAATCTCGTTATTTACTGACTAGTCATCATGGCTTATTTCCATTTTACTTGTCTCCCATCAGTTTCTACTTTCTCCAGGTCAGAAGAAAAAAAACATAAGAATTCACCCTGAATTTGGAATAGGTACTAGCATTTAACCACTATGCTTTTTCCTTTTCATTGTATTAGCATTATCAAAATACAAAGTCAAAAAAGAAAAGTAAAGATTCTATCTTAGGAAATATTTTAAGAAACTCCATGTAAAGTGGCCAAACTTTACATGTATTATGTCCATTTCTTATTACTTTACTTTTGTAAAGTAAATTTTTAAAATTTTAAATTCACTAGGCCCTGAGTTTTATGCCCAGCACTGCTAAAAAAAGAAAATGCAGAGAAAATGGAAGAGAAAAGGTGGAATGAGAAGAAATCAGGAGGAAAAGAGGAATTAAACATTTCTAATGATGTCATATTATCATAATTACAAAAATGCTTTACAGTTAATAAGCCATGCAGAGAAAACAGTAGAAGGATTTATTAACTGAATATTTTATACTATTCCAAATGAACAATTTAATTGTCATATTTGACACATCAGCATTTAATAACATTCATTTACCTTTAGCTAGTAAAAAAGTGATCCAAGAAATTTTTAGCACCAACATAGAATTTATTTCAGTAGATAACCTGGTAAACAAATGCAAAGCAATAAAAGAAATTAGACACTGACAGTGTTCCAGCTTTACTTCTGTGTAGTTTGCTTTGTTTTTAATTATAGACTAGAGCTAAATAAATACATAATGGAATGCAACCCTCTTTAAATGCACAATTTGCACCTGAGCTCAATTTATCCAGTCCATTTGGTGTGCTTACCAAAATATTTATTCTAATCTAAATCTATATAAAGCCCAAGGTACACTAATGTGTTTCTAATTACCTTTATACTTGTTTGCTCTGTTTTCCTAATTAAAATGAACAATGTAAACAAAAAATGACTAGGTGGCTCAGATTTTGTCAACTTAACAGTTTACCTTGATAATTTTTCCATAGAATGATCATTCATTAGAACTGACAGACTTCTATCAATTAATATATGCACACACTGCATGTCTGTCAATCACTTCAATGCCAGTGCTTTGATGGGGCACAGGATTATTGAGCTATTTACAGAGAAGAACACTGACATACTGTTCCAGACTGCAGTACAAATTTTCAAGATAATTAGTATTTGTAATGAGATTCTTTAGTGAGCATGAGTATTTTGCCTGTATGTGTGTTTGTGCACTATTTGTGTGCCTGGTGCCTGTAGGGACCTGAAGAGGTCATCACATCCTACCCCACAGAACTGGAAATAAAAGCAGTTGTGAGCCACCATTCGGGGTGTTGGGAATCAAGCCTGGGCCTAGTCTACTCTTCAAACCCGTAATTGAGATTATATTTGTTCTTATACAAAAGTATGCAGAGTCTTGTTGACAAAATCCATGATAGATCATCAATAAAAACTTAAATGAATGAACTGCATTTTCCTCAGAAAAGTGACAGACACTGAACTCCAGCTAATTGGTTCTCCTTTGCTATATAAGTAAGACACACATTTTTAGAAGATAAACAATCCAAACAGGATTTTGCCACTTTAACTTATAAAGTAGTATGTTTTCTCACCAAAGTAAATATGTTTGAAAAACAAATTTTCCAGAAAAACAAATTTTAGTGAAAAATTACATGCTACTTACACACTGCTGGGTTGTGTCAAATATATAAGTTCACATGTCCTGAAATGAAAAAAAAAATAATTTCAGTAAAATAACACCTTAAAAAAATTTTAAAATGCTAATGCAGCATGAGTCATTAGCCTTCTAAAAGGAAATTAAAGTATATCTTCTTACTATGAAGTGGCATCTCATATCACCATGTTCTAATTACAAAAGTCCAGGCTTCTGTCACTCACTTTTAAATCAAAACCAATGACAAGACCAGGCTGTTAGGTCATTGGGTAACTAATGACTATCTAACCAGTAAGTGATATATTCATACAGTTTACCCTATAATAAACAAGCTTTGGCACTGCAGTCTTCATACTCCAGGAAACTGTACAAATAAAATGAGAAAAAGAAACCTTGGTTTGATCCAAAGCCACCAACATTTAAGCTAAATTATTCCATAAGATTAGTCAATAAAAATCCTAAGTTCCTTTTACAAAGTGCAGGGCAGCCTTGTAAGACCAAGTCATACTATGTCATTCCCCAGTGTAAAAGCTTTCAGCAACTTCTGTCTGCAGGGCACAGTCCTAGCCATTCCTGCCCAGCCCCCTCCTACCTTCCAGATATCAGTAGTTCAAAGCACATCTGGCCCCTGTTCTGTGTGCTCATGCTCACCACATGCTTAACATGCCTGGTTTCAGTCCCCACTCAGTTTTCTTGATACATTTCTATTTCTAATCCCTATTCAGCATTTCCTTCTTCTCTTTTTCCTTAGTCAAAATCACCATTACTACAGTTACCCTTCTCACCTAGTTAAGATACACAATGTACTGCATCGTTTCTACTTAAATGCAATACTCTTCAATACAGCATCACAACCACACCTGCATTTTTCATGTGTACATGCTGTGGCACTGGTGCACGTGTGTGCATGTAGGTGGAGGCCTGCATTTGATGTCAGGAATCTTCTTAAATTGTTTTTTCATCTTATTCTTTGAGGGAAGGATCTCTTGATCAAACTCAGAGTTCATGGATACAGCAGGGTACTAACAGTTAATTCTTGATGTGGATTGTTAATTTGTTTCCAACAAAACAGCTGACATCATACATTTTCTTAAAGTATATTCCATAAAATACTTCTTGTATAAGATCTTAACTGATGTTAAATGATATTATGGTTTGTGGTTTGAATGTGAAATGTCCCCAAAAGGATCACACTTGAGAAAGAGTCACAGGGGTAGGGTGGGGTGGGGTGGGGGTTGAGGCTTTAGTAGCCAAGACCCACTTCCTATTCATGTACTTTGCTGCTTCCTTGTGGTGGATGCAATGTGATCAGGAGCCTCCTGTGCTGCCACCATGCTTTCTGGGCCTGCTGCCACATCTTCCTCACTATGAGAAAGGTATCCCCCTGGAATTGTAAGTCAGAAGAAATCCTTTCTCCCTTAAATTGTTTTTGTAGGAGTATTTTATCACAGCAACAGAAAGCAACTAAGACAAATGTAAGTATAATCATTTAGAAAATCCTGAACTCAGTCAAACAGATCTATTCTATTAAACTTCTAAACACCTTGCATTGCCTTGGTATTTTGTGACTGTCTAAGAGGGGATACAATACGAAGATACAGTATTATGCAGTGTTTTCCAAACAGACAATGTCTTTTTTCTTGTTTTAAAAGCTAATATTTGGGCCTGTGAGATAGCTCAGTGGGTACAGATGCTTGCTCCTGGGTCTGACAATATCATCTTGAAACTGGGACCCACATGGTAGGAGGAGAGAGCCACCTCCTCTAAGCTTCCCTCTACTCTCCACAACTGTGCATGGCACACATCTACCCACATACACACACACACAACAAATAAATTATAATACAAAAATTAAAAGCTATCATGAAAGCACTATTTATGCATTATCTCATTTGATACATTAAATACTTAACAGGCATGTGGTGGCTATACTTGATTGTCACCTTGACCTCAAGAAAACACACCTTTAACTGATCTAGTCTGGGTCACACCTTCTGCTGGGAGTCTATATAAGGGAGAGAAAAGCTTTTGTTCTTTGCCTGCTGGTCCTCACCTTACTAGCCAGTCCATTCCTTCACTGCCATTAGAGACTACTTCTTCAGGGTTCCAGCATATGCTGAAGACCAGCTGAGACATCCAGCCTTGTGGAATGAGTGCACAATTACTGGTATCTTGGACTTTCTATTCACAGTTAGCAATTCTTAGATTAGCTGGACTGCAGCCTCTAAGTCATTCTAATAAATTCCCTTTAGATATAGATCTAGAGATATAGATACAGATCCATTCTATGAGTTCTGTTACTCTAGAGATCTCTGACTAATAGGCACTCTCATTAACTTGATTTAGACATTAGAAAACTAAGTACCCAAGTTAGGTAACTCATGTATCCAAGATCACATAGTTTATATTCAAGATCAGGTTTGAATACAGACTTGTGTGACTGCTTCTTCACTAAACCCTACTATAATCCCCCTTCTCTTTTTCATAGATGGTATCTGTTTTGTTTTGTTTTGTTTTTGACAGAGAAAAAGAAGGATGGATGAGGAGCTTCTCCCCTCTCTATTGTAAGGGCACCTTGTACTTCGTAATATAGAACAGCATCTCTGCATATTTCCTATAAACAGCTCATTGTGGACACACTTTATTGGCTGTCAGTTGAGTAGCTCCAATTCAGGTGGTACTTCAAGAGGAATGTAAAACCCAGCTTCATACAGAGAGGCGATAACAAAGGCAAACTGCAGAAATAAAGAGAGAAGCACCATCATAGGAATCTCAAGCCAGACCAGAGGGGCAGAGCCTGCTTGGGAACCCTGACCGCTCCCATTCCATGTCAAGTTTGCTGGCTAGACTACAGGAGAGATAACTCTAGGAGTTAATTGGTGGCTTCTCACAGTGTGAGTTCTCTACATCAAGCACATCTTGAAGATTCAACTCCTCATCGATGATCCATGTTTGTGTTGATGGTCATCATGAGCTCTCATATTCCAGTTGTGTTTGAAGAAAATTCTTTGGGCACTATGGTCCTGTAGCCTGCAGACTGGACTGTAAATACCGTTGCTTGTACTGGCCCTTAGGGAACAGGATACAGAAAGATCTAGAACACTTCAAAATTGTCTATATAACTGCTAAAGCTTTCGAGTTTCAATATGTAGTAGTTGTAATATTCTTTTCTTTTTTATGTAATTTAATCAATTCTCTTAACATTCTTCTCCCTGCCCTTCCAAACTACTTAAAATTACTCTTCAAAATAAAGATATAGAAAATTCCTAAGACTTTGTAGTCTTAATATGAAGAGAAAAATGTCAGCTTAATGGTTTATCTATTGATCATTGTTCTGTTTAGAGAAAAAGAGGAGGATAAACTACCTAAAAGGAATATTCTGTAAAACCTAAAAATCACATAAGAAATTATTCCCTTTTCTAATACCCTTTCCTATCTCTCTCTCAACTCCAAGAATATCAAATGGACTATATCAGAGGAAAGTATAATAAACAAACAAATCCCTGAAATCAGAAGCTGATATCAAATCAGAGTACTAATGTCATATAAGAAAGTAAAACTACTTGAAAATATCTAATTAAAATTATTATAGCAGAAATGTAGATGGGGGAAACTCGAAGGGCCCTACCCCTAGACAAATAACAGGCGATTAAGGAATGAGAGCAGGAAGAATCATCTATCTCCCAGGAAAAGCCCATTAGTTTAATTCTCCAATACCAAATGCTTAGCCTTTAAATTATAAACACACAAGAAACATTAAACAGACTCAGCAGGTTCTAATTACAGATTTATGCATATACATGTAACAACAACCAAGAAAATGAGGTGCCAGATTTAAAAGGAAGCAGGAACACAATGTGGGAGAGGAGGGGAGGTGTGGGAGGAGTCAGAGGAATAAAAGGGAATAGAGAGAAATGATGTAATTACATTTTAATAACAGAAATAGAATAAAATTTACTGTAGCAGGAAACAGTAAGCACTGTACCCCAAATAATTCCTAGCCCTCAAATAATAAATCTAGAAATAATGTTTTTTTAAGGCACTGATTTGTATAGAATTTTCTTTTGCTCTTAAAGACTCATTCATTTGTCCTTTTGTGTCTGTGTATGTTGTTTAGCACATGCCTGTGCAAGTACCCTGCATAGACCAGGGGCTGAGGTTACAGGTGGTTATGACTCACCTAAAGTAGGTGCTGGGACTCGAATTCTGCAAGAGCAGTAAGCATCTTAAGCACTGAGCCATCACTTGAATCCACCAGAATGTTTTAACAACTTATTCAGAGAAATTTTTTTGTACTTTGTGGACAGAAAACCTCTACTAGAATTCTAGCAAGCTTCTTTTGAGTCACTTCATACGATACACCAGAGACTTGGATTTTTCTCTTTTTGCACTGTCATAATCATAATATATTCTGATTTATATATTTGAGATTGCAAGTACTTCTTCACACTATTATTCCTCATCAAAACGAGCTTATAATTGTTTGATTATTAATTATAATGTTTAAAATATTTAAAATCCAGTTATAAGGAGCTCATTTCTAATTTTCAGATATCTAGTAATATCATGACAGAAATATTTGAACTTTTTCTTATTTGGGGCCATAGTCTTATGAAAAATAAGATGACATTCTACTTGGAAAGATTGCCTCTGAACTCCACAAACTGAATGATCTGAGCTGAACTGAGCACAACTGCACTCAACTACACTGCACTGACCTGACCTGCTCCAATCTGAACTAAACTATTCTCTTTCTCTCTCTGCTTTTTTTTATTGGATATATTTTCTATTTACATTTCATTTCTCTTTTCCTAGTTCCCTGCCCCCCAAAGGTCCCACATGCCCTTTTCCCTCCCCCTGTTCCCCCATCCACCCCTTCCCACTTCCCTGTTCTGGTATTCCCCTACACTGATCCTTTGAGCCTTTCCAGCACCAGGGTCCACTCCTTCCTCCTTCTCAGACATCGTTTGGTATGTGGATTGTGTCTTTGGTGTCCCAAGATTCTAGGCTAATATCCACTTATCAGTGACTGCATACCATGGGTATTCTTTTGAGACTGGGTTACCTCACTTAGTATGATGTTCTCCAGCTCCATCCATTTCTCTAAGAATTTCATTAATTCATTGTTTCTAATGCCTGAATAGTATTCCATTGTGTATATATACCACATTTTTTTGTATCCATTCTTCCGTTGAGGGACATCTGGGTTCTTTCCAGCTTCTGGCTATTATAAATAAGGCTGTTATGAACATAGTGGAGCATGTATCCTTATTGCATGCTGGGGAATCTTCTGGGTATATGCCCAGGAGTGGCATGGCTGGGTCCTCTGGAAGTATCGTGTCCAGTTTTCTGAGGAACTGCCAGACTGATTTCCAGAGTGGTTGTACCAGCTTGCAGTCCCACCAGCAGTGGAGAAGTGTTCCTCTTTCTCCACATCCTTGCCAATACCTGCTGCTTCCTGAGTTTTTAATCTTAGTCATTCTGACTGGTATGAGGTGAAATCTCAGGGTTGTTTTGATTTGCATTTCTCTAATGACTAATGATGTTGAACATTTTTTAAGGTGCTTCACAGTCATTCGAAGTTCTTCACGTGAAAAGTCTTTGATTAGCTCTGTACCCCATTTTTTGATAGGGTTATTTGGTTTTCTGGGGTCTAATTTCTTGTGTTCTTTGTGTACATTAGATATTAGCCCTCTGTCAGATGTAGGGTTGGTGAAGATCTTTTCCCAATTTGTTGGTTGCCCATTTGTCCTTTTGACAGTGTCTTTTGCCTTACAGAAACTTTGTAATTTTATGAGGTCCCATTTGCCTATTCCCAGGATAGCTAAAACTATTATCAACAGTAAAAGAACTTCTGGAGGAATCAGTATCCCGGGCCTCAAGCAATACTACAGATCAGTAGTGTTAAAAACTGCATGGTATTGGTACAGTGACAGGGAGGTGGACCAATGGAATAGGATTGAAGACCCAGAATTGAACCCACATATCTATGACCAATTGATGTTTGACAAAGGAGCTGAAAACATCCAGTGGAAAAAAGATAGCCTTTTCAACAAATGGTGCTGGCTCAACTGGAGGTCAACATGCAGAAGAATGAGAATTGATCCACTCTTATCTCCTTGCACTAAGCTCAACTCCAAGTGGATCAAGGATCTCCACATAAAACCAGACACACTAAAACTAATAGAAAAGAAACTCAGGAAGACCCTTGAAGACACTGGCTCAGGGGGAAAGTTCCTGAACAGAACACCAATAGCTTATGCTCTCTCTGCTTTTTAAATAGCCTCTCTTTCTTGTCTGTTCTCACGAGAGCTGGGCATGTCCTATCTCTGACTCATTCTGTCTAATCTTTCTCTGATTTGTCACTTTGCCTGCCCCTCAATTAGATGTCACTGAGTAGAATCAAAGGTGTGTACTAAATGAGTGTTTGCACTCCAGCCAGAGGGACCAAAGATGTGTACTAACAGATTCTAGCTGGATACTAGCTTTGGATGTGATCTTGTCAGAGCAGCCATGTGCTGAATTAAAATACCTCTACAAGAATTGATTGCTTCTTATGGGGGCTAGGGAAGGACTCGGTTTTCTTTAACATGAGATCCACTGGGATTTGCCCATGTTCCTTCCAGTGAGTGTGAGGGTAACACAAATTGGGCTTCTTTGTTTTTTCCTCTTTTTCTTCTTTTGTGGGGAGAGGAGTCCCAAAGTGAGGGGGACTGGAAAGTGAGAGGGCCTGGGGTACATGATGTGAAATTGCCAAAAAATCAGTAAAAATATTATGACAAAATATAAGTCAGCTTAGCCATGGTTTTCCAGTTGAACAGTACAGGCAGAGTCTTCTTAACTACCACTGGGAGCACAGATCACAACTTGGTAATAGGTCACATACCTTCTCTGGACTGCTTGGTTTCTTTCTAAGCCAGAGGAGTTAAAATTTAGATCACTATTTAGAACGACAAGTTCTACTAGACAAAATGAGAAGCAAGCTCAAAATCTGAAGATGCAAATTGTTGGGCACCGGTGAACTTAGCTCAACACCCCAGCTGAGCTGTTTGCACAGCTTTTCTGAGAGCAAAACATCCTGCGGCTTAGCTAGATTCCTGTTTTTCTGCCTGGTATGGCGGGGACTTCCCAGGTGCCTGACCTATGGCTATGATTGTTTTTTCCTGTTGTTTTTCACCCGCACTCTAGTATACATTGCTGGCTCCTCAGTAAAGCTTTGGCATTTTCCTTACAGAATGACCCGTGTCTGTGTTTTCTGTTAATCCCCCAGGCCTACACCCGATACTTAGTACTGAGGCAGCACAGGTGCTGTCAGCAAATAACATAAAAGGCTAGTTAAAAACAGCTAGTTTGGGGCAAGCACTCAGAATGTTTATAAATAGCTGTACAATTACCTAGAAATTAATAAAGAAATAATAGCAAAATGGATAAGGCTAGGGGATAATAATACTTCTATTACCCATGAAACAGTTCCCAAATTGAAGTAAAGTATCAAGGTATAAAAATAAATAGCAAAGAATGAAAGTGCAAACCTAAGAAAGCTTTTACCTTACCGTTCTAATTTGCTGTAGAGTGCACACAACACATTATACTTCTTCAATAGTCTTGACACAGCATTATCAACTTTGGTACTGGTATCAATTTCTTTTAATAAGTCAAAGAATTTATAGACACTACAAAAAATAGAAAAAGAGTACATGATTAACTATCATAATTTGCTTTATTTCATTTTCAAAGCATGTGCACTTCAATCCAGCTCTACACATTGTTATTCTCTGGAATGGCTGTACTTGTTTTTGCATTTTATCAGAAGCTACCCAGACCCTAGGATCTACCTACTCCTGACTATATCTATTTAAAGTTAAGAAAACAAGAAAAGCCAGGGCATAAAATATGTATATATGCTTCTAAATAATATATATGGGTTTTTAAGTTAAAATTATTATCAACTAATGAATAAAAGCCCAAGAATTGTACATTTTAGGGAAGTAGCATGTGATGTTTTCATACACTTAAATAACAAAGATAGTCAAATCTCCTCAAACATTTATTACTTGTACAAAGCATGAACATTTAAAACACATTCTTTCAGACTTCTGCAGTATATTATACTTAAGTACTAAACAGTCGTCTGTATCTGTAGGAAAATATGCAGTTGGTTCTCGTGCTTCCATTTTCACATTTGAAACTCTGTCCTTAAGTATTTACTCTTAGAACAAACAGCTATCTTCTACCCCTAAGGCCTGCCAGTCTCCAACAAGGACAGGCTGACTTACTGCTCGCTGTCCCCACCCCCTCTCCAGTCAGGCTGCCCTCATCTCTCTTGTACTGCACCTCTCCACACTAAGTGCCCAAAACACCCGCTCAGTCTCTGACACTGCGTCCCAGACAGCCCGTGCAGGGTTGCCCAGCCGGAGACGATGAGCCCCGCCCGTCATGTGCGTGTCCACCTCACCTCGCTCTGGTAACTTTTCTCACCGCTTGGCATTTCCTTGTCATATACATACTAACAATCGTTTTGCCTTACCAAAAGGATCATGGTTGAATATTTAGAGAAAGAAAGTGAAAAGTGGCAAAATTTTTAAATTGTTAAACAACTTCAGTAATTTTTTATTATTTTCTACAAAAATTAATCTTCAACATACATATTTTCAAAAGGGCAGTAAAGATAGACATGATCAGACAGATCACATATCAATTATCATCTCCTTTCTCTTCCTCCTACTTTTTTTTTAATTTTTATTTTCTATATTCTCTGTTTACATTCCAAAGGCTTTCCCCTTTCCCAGTTCCCCCCCACCATACGTCCCATAGTTCCTCTGCCCCCCAACTATTCCCCAATCATTCCCCCTACCCCACGGTTTCTTTACAAAACTGGATCCAATCTTTACAGGCCCAGGGTCCTCTCCTTTCTTCTTCTTGGGAATCACTTGACTTGCTAATTGTGCCTTGAGTATTTAGGGCTTCTGGGCTCATTAATACCCACTTATCAGTCTCTTCCTCCTACTCTTGACACAAGGTCTCACTACATATCCCTGGCTGACCTGGAATTTGCTATACAGACCAGTCTGGCCTTGAACTCACAGAGATCGGCCTGCCCTACACCATCACACCTGACTTCAGACATTAATTTCTAATTAATTTTGTATATAAAATTGTACAAAAGCAGCTAAGAAGAGCAAAGAATATTCATTACAGCTATTATAAGTTGTCCAAAGCAAAGCCAGGTAAGACAGTACGTGTCCAGTCCCAGCACCTGGGAGTTTAAAAAAGATTACCGAAGGCCAGGAGTTTGAGACCCACCTGGGAAGTACAAGGTTACACCTCAAACCAACCCAACAAAAATGTCTGAGATAGTCAGCAGAAGGCAAAAAAAGAAAGACACATGACAGCGGATATTCCAGTGTCCATGCCGAGGGGTAAAGCAGTGTTGATGAGCTTTGTGGAAGGTAAAGAAGGGTGCAGGCATGGCAGAAGACAGCAGAGATCCAGACGCTGCCTGGAAACCGCTGGGAACTTTCATCATGACAGGTTAGGATTAGTGAGAAATGCTCAAGTTAAACACGAAGGACTTTGGTCAAAGAATGAACTGTCATTCTTTCCTGGGGCCTTTGGTTTACAGTTATTTATGTTGTATTGATTAGAAGGAAAGAGAGGGAGGATGAGAAAAAAGGTAGAAAAAAAGAGTTCATCATGTAAATTTGCAGAATCCAGAAAAAAAAGCACCTTAGAGCAGTGCTCATGATTACAAAGAGCACACCAACACATCTTGAGAGGAACTGAGCACCACAGAACTAAATTCTTGAAACAAAGTTGTCTTTCTAGGGGTAATTTAAGAGAAGGGATGGTGTACTGGCTGGTTTGGGGTGTCAACGTGACACAGGCTAGAGTTATCACAGAGAAAGGAACTTCAGGTGAGGGAATACCTTCATGAGATCCAGCTGTGGGGCATTTTCTAAATTGGTGATAAAGGAGGAGGGCCCCTCCCTGGACTGGTAGTCTCGGGTTCTTCTATAAAAGAGCAGGCTGAGCAAGCCAGGGGAAACAAGCCAGTAAGAAACATCCCTCCATGGCCTCTGCATCAGCTCCTGCTTCCTGCCCTGCTTGAGTTCCAGTACTGACTTCCTTTTTTCAATGATGAACAGCAGTGTGGAAATGTAAGCTGAATAAACCCTTTCCACCTCAAATTGCTTCTTGATCATGATGTATGCAGGAATAGAAACCCCCGACTAAGACAGATGGGAAATCACTGCCTGTAGTATTAGAGGCATTGATTCATGTGAACCCTTTATGTTATTTATATGATACACACACACACACACACACACACACACACACACACACAAAGCCTTTGTTTCTACACTATTTAAAGGTAGTTAAAAAAAAGTGCTGTAAAATGTAATGATTTAAATCTATTTAGTTTAACTAAAGCACTAATTATGTTGAATTATAGATTAACTCACTGAAGATATATATCTATTTACCAATCTGGTATAATTATTTATTGCTGTATTTTGTAAATATGTTACAAAGGAAATAACAAACTCCTGTGAGTTTGTTTAAGATGAAAACCTACAAGTGACTAGCGAACAAATTAATATACGTTTAAAGCTAAAACATGTTAAGAAATGCCTGGGTCAAGTGTCAATCAATACTAAATATATGGTAGTTTTTATGCAATTATGTAATTAAAACATCTACTATGCTAAAGTCTTCAACTGAAATAAATCTTATCTAAATTTAAAACAGTCACCTTACATTTTAAAAGATTTTTATTTTTTTACTTTCTCTTTCTCTCTCTCTCTCTCTGTGTGTGTGTGTGTGTGTGTGTGTGTGTGTGTGTGTATGTACATCTTTGAACAGGTATGTGCATGTGCCCATGTTCAGTTTCTAACACCCACAGGATGACTTGCAGTACCTCTAACTCAGTTCCAGGGGCTCTGATGCCCTCCCCTGGCCTCTTCAGGCACTGCACATGGTATACTTACCTGTAGGTGAACATAGAATAAAAAATAATAAATTCTTTAACGCCACCCATATTAAATAAGCTTTAACCCCAGCAGAGAATTAAAATTCATATTGGTCCCAAATTTCTTAAATTTAATTTTAGCATTTCCACCAACTTAACATGTATTAAAACTTTTTAACTTCAGGATTTTTTAACTTGTGGACTTTTCAGGTAGAGCTTTTACCTGGTTTCTATGCTTTTCTGTAGCTCAGTAAAAGTGAATGGCATCTCATCTAGATCGACTGCTGCAATAAAGATGCAGATGCCCCAGAGCTCCTTCTTCTTCTGGATATATCCTTCCTAGGAATAAAAAGGTTCAAGTATTTTATTAGTTCATCTGCACACTGGACACCATGTTAAAATTGAATTACATATGATTTTCTCATTAAACAATAAGATGCAATTTTAAATTCTTATAATGGCATATACTTGAAAATATTTAACTTTATATTAACATAACAAACATTCAATTTTTATTATAAGAAAAAAATTACGAGGCGGTTCAAAAGTTAAATTACTATTTCCTTTGGAAACTTTGAGTAAGTTAAGTTATTTGAAAGTATTTTTTCTCAGTAGTCGATTATCATTAAAGCCACATTAAAAGATTCTAGAATTTTAAACTTGTTTTTTTCCAGGAAAACAAACGCTGACTTCCTTCTAGAGTGTACGCAAGTCTTTTGCTCTAATTCATCCATTTTTATTTCCCTTTGATCAGTCAAGAATTTTTCGGCCTTGTGCAACTTCTCAACTAACCCACTTGTACAATAGACTACATGCACACCTTACTTTATAAGGCCTCAGTGTAATGACGTCTAAACCCTTGACTGCAGTCAGCACACATTTAGTGACAATGAGGAACCTTGTAGGCAGACTGTTTTTCAGTATGCTCCCCCCTCAACAATATGTGCCAAACTCTAAATGTGTGTTTTGTAGGTAAAATCTGGATCAAATTAAGATGGAATGATGTGTCAGACTATCTATGGTCTAATAAGCAGGTAGAACTATTTGCTGAGGAAACAGATGTAAAACACTTTATATTTCATATGTATACATCTTATGCACCAATCAAATGATTTGTATAATAAATATTTCACCACTGTCCAACTATAAACTTTTCCTTCTAATATAAATACTTTAAAATATAACTATACATCCAAAATAGTTTAAATTAAAACAAATGGCAATACTGATGATTAGTAAGGAAGAAGTTGTAATAAGACAACTGAATGCCAATGATAAGTGGTAAAATGGCTATGACCATTTTGAAAAACAAGTTTGGATGGTTTTTATATATTTAAATATACACTTTCTGTATCGCTTAGAAATTCTATGCCCAATACTTATGCCCAGAAGAAATTAAAACACCTCAAATGAATGTAATCCCAAACTAGAAACCAACCAAATATAACCACCAAACTGGTAATTCTATAAATTAAACTCTAATAAAATTATGCAGCTGATGCTAACAAAAGAAAAAAAAAAGAAAGAAATGGCCCTAATAAATGTAGCAACACGGATAAGTAAAAATTATTACACTGAGAAAAAGTCACCAAAGAAAAGAAAAAAGAAAAAGCTAGACACAAAATAGTAGCACAGATTCCGTCCACACATAGTTCTAAGAAAACTCTCACACTTGTAGTAACTAAAGATGATAAAAAAAAAATATTATACTATTTATTCACTTTTTAAACACCAGAAAAAGGTTTTTGGGTTATGCTGGAAATTGAAACCCAGGCCTTACACATACTAGGCAAACAAACTCTAACACTGAGCTACATCCCCGTCCCTAAAAGCCTCAAATTTTATTAGAATAAAGCCCTACCTTTGCATTTTCTTTGTGTGTATATGTGTATGTGTGTGTGTGTGTGTGTGTGTGTGTGTGTGTGTGTGTGTGTGTAGGCTAGAGGCCATCTTGGGCTGTATTCTCAATTGCTCTCCATGTCATCTTTTTGCACAGATCTCTCACTGAGCCTTACGCTTGCTGCCTCAGCTAGACAGGCTAGTCGTAGAGCCCCACATGGTCGTCTCTGCTGCTGCTGCCCTCTCCCAGCACTGGAATTAGCACTCCTTGTTTGTGTATGGGTAATCTGAACATGGGTCTTCATGTGTACACAGTAAGGATTTTATCCACTGACTCATCCCAACCTTTCATTTTCTAAAAGGTGTGTTTCAGAGTAGGAGTGTTTAAATTTTAACTTAATGTGTTTTCTTTTTTCTTTTATGACTTATTTTAAATGGTGATTTCTATGAAATTTATCTCTAACACAGTTTCACAATGATTTCCTACAAGTCCAGCTCTAGAATTATGTCTAGGGTTCATGTGGACTAATTTTCTAAGGTACTGTGAGGCAGAAAATTCTGTTAATTCACATTTATTGGCAATCCACATCATGCTGGTAAAGACGTGAGTACAACTTGGCAGAAGCCGGTCCTCTCCTTTAACAAGAGGGTTCCAGGGATCCAACTCCAGTTGTCAAGCTTGGCAACAAGCACCTTCACCCACTGCGCCATCTCTCAACTCTGTAAATGAGCTCTTCACAGCTAGATATCCAGCTGCTCCAGCTCCATCTGCTGAGAAGAAGAAGCCTGCTCCCCTGACTTACCTTTGCACCTCTCTAGAAAATGAACTGACAATGCCTGTGGTCTCTTTCCAGCTTCTCCACCCCACTGGTCTACGTACCTGGTCTTTTCACCAACACTACCATATCTTGATTATCATAGCTTTAAAAGTTCTGGACATTTTAAATTGAGTTTGAGACTTTTCTGTCAACTTCTCTGGAAATGGCTATACTTTTAACCCATAATTTTAATTTCTATTTTAATGCTATGGCTGGAGAGTCACACTATCTAAATTTTTCTCCTTCAACCTACCACTGTGAGCCTTTTTTCCTTAGCTTCTAAAGTCCTCTAACACCCTCGTGCTCTTTCCTGTCTCTCTGTGTTTAACTCCAACCCGTTGCTACCCTTCTTTTAATAAAGCACCCCACCCACTCCCCCAGCCCTGCCATCATCTGCAAACTGAGGGTTCTCGTCTCATGTTATTTGTAGCACAGTGGCTCTGGGAAGCCCCAGAATTTATTTCCAATCCAATTTACAATTAAATTGAAAGCAGGCTTGTTTTTGTTTACTTGTTTTGCTGTGATTTCATAAACCTTTTATAAAGAACTTACAAATAAAATTTTTTTCTTAAAAATTATAAAAGGAAGGCTGGAAGGATAGATCAGAGGTCCAAAGTGTATATTACTTTGTCAAACAATTCAAAATTGGTTCCTGGCACCTCATCGGGTGGCTCACAACTGTTGATCTGACTGGTCCCTCCTCTCACCTCCAGCTTGTATGAGCACCTGCACTCCTGTGCACATACACAAATACACATAATTTTTAGAAAGCTTAAAAATTATTAAAGGGGACCCAGAACAGCACTTAAAAATTATTAAAACAAAAGTAACTATTTCTTAGTGTAAACAATCACACACAAAACCTAAAACTTGTGGAGGAAATCGATAAACACTTTGCAAGACTAAAAAAACAAACAAAAAAACAAAACAAAAAAAAACTACCTTTCAAAAGCCAGATTCTGCAAATGCTAAATCTTAGAATAGTGTCAACTTAACAATATGTTGTTAGGATGTTTTTGAGATATTCAGTTGTACAGCAAAGAATTCACCCAGTGAAAATGCCTGGGGATTTGGGTCAAGATCCTTGTAACAGATGTTCTAATAGCTATTTACATACCCCAAAACAGTGGCAATCACCTAAATATCTTAAAATAGAATGGCTAAACAATGCTATAGCTTAATTATGAGATCACACAAAATCCTCAGACATTTTCAAATAGTACAAGAACATGGAAAATGCCCAAGGTACAATGTTTAAGTGGGAGAAAAAAACTACAAATTATTTGTATTTCTTGATTCCCATTTTGTTTAAAAAAAAAAAAAAAGGTAAGGAAAGGAATACAATATCTCTAAAGTGGGTTCTTATCTCTAGAGCTATTAGGATCATGATCAGTTTTCATTTTCTTCATTGATTCAAGATACTTCAATTATATATTAACAATTTAAATCAAAATACACAATCAACACTTTACATGGCTTCTATTATGCGATTTAGTGTTCCTCTGAACCAGCCTAAAGACAACCCTGAGTTAGCGACAGTTTACTTGAGCTTGCTTTCTGACAATGTTCTCACTTATGAAAGAGCTCCACCAAGTGGTGGCAGTAAGTATCTTGAAAACAAAACTGCAGTGTGGAAAAACTTAACTGAAGCTAGCTGAACATAAATCTAAACTGTAATTTCGCAAGGTAAAAAAGTCTTATGAGACTATCAGCAGGAACAGATGCTCTTCTCCAAAGCTTAAACTTTGACTTTTATACCCAGAACTCACCATAACATGAGTGTGGAAGTTGTCCTGTGACCTCCACACTCATGTGATGGCACATGTGCCCCTTAACACACGGTAAATAAAATGTAATGAAAATAAAATACTAGCTTGTGTATCTATATCTGAAATATGAAAGAAGGAAACTAGAAACTGGAAATATGTACTCTTATAATCAAGAATAGCAGGGTTGCATTAAGCACCAGGAGTGAAGTGGAAAGTCTTGAAAGAGAATAGTTACTTCTCTCTATGCTTGGATTTCCTCTTCACCTAGGTTTTATATGTGAACAAAAAAATTAATATGTCAGGAACCCCATCCTACTTATACAGCCTGAGCTGGCAGCAGTCAGAATTGAAGACATTCATGGATATGCACAGAAGATGCAGCAGTGGCAGAAGCACCAAGGAAGGCAAAGGCTAACCTGCCTGACTCAATCACAGTCTGTTTGTTTGTTTGTTCATTTGTTATTTAAGTTTCTGAGGTAGGATTTTTCTGCGTAGCCCTGGCTATCCTGGAACTTGCTCTGTAGAGCAGGCTGACCTCTAACTCAAGAGACTGGTCTGTCTCTGCCTCCTGAGTGCTGGGATCAAAGGTGTTTGCCATCACACCCAGCCAATCACGGGTTTTGTTTTTGCGTTTTTATATTTATCTTAATCTTAGTTTATGTTTATTGGTATTTTGAATGTAAGGATGTCTGTGTGAGGGCATTGGATCCCCTGGGTCAGGAGTTAGACAGTTGTGAGCTGCCATGTGGGTGCTGGAAACTGATTCCAGGTCCTCTAGGAGAGCAGCCAGTGCTCTTAACCACTGAGCCATCTCTCCAGCCTGCCAATCAGTTTTAATGAGACATGCTGAATTAACGCCAATCAGTTTTAATAAGATATGCTGGGGTAAAGACTAGGTGAATTAACCATCTAGGTACATAAGAGATTTGAGTGTGAAGTTTACTCTACTCCCAGGAAAACATGGACCTGGTAAGTTCAGGTTTACCTGACCCTATGCCCAAAGATGAACAACCAAGATTCCTTCCTTAAAGACTGGGTACAGATCTCAGTGTTACAGCTTTCCTGGACTGGATACATATCTCAGTGTTACAGCTCTTCCTTGGACTGTGTCTGAATTGCTTGCTCATTTTTACCTCTATCTCAACAAATTTGTAAGTGTCTTGAAAACAGAAAATTCTAATTTCTATTATACCCTGCAGTCTAGTACACTCACTGTCCAGCACTAAAATCACACTAACTGCATTTATTTTAAAGTTGTAGCAATGTCTATGCCTTAATATAGGATATAGTAGCTTTCAGATTTTCTTTCTTTTTCATTTTTCCTTAACATGATCAGAAAAGCAAGTAGCATCCAAACCACCCAAGAAAAAGTCTGTTGATTCTACCCTGGTTTCTTCAGATCCCATTCACATTCTAATAGCAAATTAATTGCATCAGCCAAATAATTCAAAGAAATTACTCTCAGGACTCATTTTTCTATACAGGGAACATAACTGACCTAGAATTTAGCTCCTAACATTCACTAATGATTTAAAAAAATATCTAGCAAACTATAAATTAAGAAGTGCTTCCTCAACTTAATAAAGACTATCCACAGAATACCAACTGTTGAGTCAATAATGACCAAGCTACAATCCACAGAACTACAGAGGTTAGGTACAGAGTAAGGGATTAAAGGGGTCATGGACAGACCTCCCTAGGAAAGGGAAACATTATAGTTATTGGGGAGGGGGCGGCACCAGGAGGATCAAATGTAGATGGGGATGAAGGAAGGAATATGGATGGAAACAACCAAAATTAAGGGCTATTTGAGAGAGAATACAGAAAACTAATACAGTAGAAGCTCCCTAAAATATATACATATATGAAGGTGATTTAAATAAAATCACCAAGTAATGAGGGAGACAGAGCCCCAACTGGACATCCCCTGTCACCAAATGAAACTTCCAGTACCAAGATTGGGTTACATTTAATTGAGTTGTTAGCCAAAGGAGTCCCATGGGAACCCCCAAACAACCCATCTCTTGCCAAAACTATAGGTTGGTCTCCACAAACTGACAGCAAGGCCCCATTGCTGAAGACAACACCCACACAACTCACTGAACATGAAGTATTTGAGCTGGTGCCTTCATGTCTACATTCTAGCATCTTCGGTACAGGAAGGTACTCTGCACACTACCAAAAGAGAAATGTAACCAACTCAGCTACAGACTGTTTGATCTACAATGAATAGTGTCCTACCTGCAAGATCTGCTAAGGCAGTGGTGGCACAATGTTTGTGGGAGTAACCAATATCAGATTTGACTGAAAGCCCACTCCACAGGATGGAACCTATGCCCAACACTGCTTGGATGACTAAGAACCTGAGATTAGATAGTCCTGGGACTTAGAGTAAAACCAAACGTTACTATTCTACTAAAAGAGTATGACAATAAAACAAAACTACTAATGACATTCTGTTATATGTATAGATCAGTGCCTTGCTCAACCATTTTCAGAGAAGTTTTCTCTCACAGCAGATGAGAAAAAGTACGAAGACCCACAGCCAGACATGATGCAGAAAGTAAGACCTTGGAACACTCCAAGGAAATGTCCTAAACGGGAAGTCCCCATCAATCTCTCTGGTCAGGGATCATGGGACCCCACAGAAGAGAAGGCAGACAAAGTGTATGAGCCAGATGAGTTGGAGGGTCAAGAAAACAGTACTCTCTCAATCAACATGATCAAAGTTCACAGGAACGCCCAGAGAGTAAGGCAGCATGCACAAGCTCTGCATCAGGCCCTCCCTCTGTGTGTTTTATGGATTCCACTTCAGTATTTTTATTGAATTCCTGAGTGAATGAACGGCTCTGATTCTTGTGGCTTCTCGGGCTATATTCCCTAGAGCTGAAAGGAAAAGAGAATACATGTCCCTATCCCTAACCCAGAAGCAATATGCGACTGACAATTGCCTATGTACATGTAGTTTCCTCTAAGTTCCCCCTTCTCACTGGGGAAACAAACTCCCCTTAAAATTAGGCTGCATGCCCAGCAGTAGATGCCAACAGAAAACCACTGAGTAATCACTGGAAGTTCCTTGTCTCATAACATCATGCCAGGGCTTTTCCATTTCTTTTCTTTTAAAATCTTATTATTTTATTTCATTTACATTTTTCTCTAGTTTTACCCCACGGGGGTACATACCCCTTATGTATATATTATGGCTCCCAAGTTTAGTGTTTTTACAGAGTTCCTGAGTGAGAATGTGCGGGTCTTTGTTTCTTGTGCCTTCTCTTGGGTTCTTTTCCTTCTGTATGTCTGTTTTGTCCAATTCTGATGTATCAGTTTTTGTTTTATCATTATCCCTTAGAAGCCTGTGGGTTTTTTTTCTATGAGAAAGAAAAGAGAATAGAAAGGGAGATGGAGAGGAACTGGGAGGAGAGAGGGAGGGGAAACCTTAATCAGGATATATTATGTGAGAGGGAAAATCTATTTTCAATAAAAAGGGGAAAAACAATCTTCAAAGAAAATCTATAGCTAATATCATATTTATTGATGAGAGGAGAGAAACATGATATGAGCTTTATCCTTTACCACACACTGACACCATACAGAATTCCAGAGTAATGTAATAAAACAAAAAGAAAAAATAAAAGTTGTTTGGACTGAGAAGAAACAAAAATGACATTGTTTAAAATTATTCAATCATTTCTATAGAAATCTCATAGTCCAATAGAGACTATGAGGTCTACTAAACGTTCAAACAAGGATACAGGAGACAAGGTTAGGGCACAGAACCCAACTGCTTTGCTATACCCCAATAAACAGATTGCAATTTTTAAAAAATACAATTAAGCAGAATGAGGTGCACATGCCTTTAATTCTTGATTTTTGTTGAGTTTGCATCCACCCTGGCCACAGTGAGCTCCAGGCAGCCAGGAATGCATAGTGAGACCCTGTCTTTAAAAAAAGAAAAAGAAAAAGAAAAAGAAAAAAATGTATGTATGTATATATATGTATATATATATATATATATATAATTATATGAGCATCTAAAATGGATAGTTAGATATAAAATTAATAAAGTCTATATAAAAATCAACTTGAGGGGGCTGGAGAGATGGCTCAGTAGTTAAGAGCACCGACTGCTCTTCCGAAGGTCCTGAGTTCAAATCCCAGCAACCACATGGTGGCTCACAACCATCCATAATGAGATCTGACACCCTCTTCTGGTGTGTCTGAAGACAGCTACAGTGTACTTAGATATGATAAAATAAATAAATCTTTAAAAAGAAATAAAAAGTATTTAAAAAAAATCAACTTGAGGAAAACCATAAAAACTCTAATTAAAAAATAAGAGACCTAAGTAACCAAGATCTATAAATTCAATAAAATGATTCTAAAATTAGAGTGTAAATTGAAATATCCCCAAAAGGTTCAAGACTTGGCCCTCAGTGCAACAATGCTCAGAGGCGGAGTTTTCGGCAGGTCACTGGACCGAGGGGACAACCCATCAATGGGCTCATAAGTGAGGGTCCATCAAGAAGGAGTCAAACTGTTGGGCCTGCCTCTAGCTGGGGAAGACTGTCCCTGGAGGCATTCCACTGAAGGGCACAGTTCTCGCCCTGGCCCTTTTCTTTCACCTTCTCTATTTCCTAGTCAGCATAAGAGGTGCAGTTGTGCTCTCCTGGACGCTCTGAGCCACGCCTGGTCTTGGCTCAGCTGAAGTGATGGAGTCAGTTATCACCGACTGAAGCCTCTGAAATCATAAACCAAAATAGACATTTCCACCTTTTGGATGATGTTCTCATACATTTTATCTCAGAGACAGAAAGCGTTAGACCCAAACTAGTCCACACAATACTGAAGGACAACAAAATTAAAAATAGAATTAGCATTTATTTAAAAATTATGACAACGTTCAACAGTAAAGATATAAGGCACTGGAAAAGGAATAATGGAGCGTGTACTGGTTTAAATAAGAATGGCTGAATAGGGGGCTGAAGATCTGGCTTGGAGGTTAAGAGCACTGGCTGCTCTTCAGAGGACCCAGGTTCAATTTCCAGCACCCACATGGAAGTCCACAACTGACTATAACTCCAGTTATAGGGCACCTGGCACCCTCACATATATGCAGGGAAAATACCAAGCACATTTTTAAAAAAGAAAATGAATGCCCCTATAAGGCTTCTATATTTGGAAGCTTAGTCATCAGGGAGTAGCATTGCTTGAGAAAGATTAGGAGGTGTGCCCTTGTTAGAGGAAGTGTGTAGAGGCGGGAGCTGCCACAGTCATAGTGTGTCTTAAGAGCAATGAAGGAGTGACTAAAACAGAGTGTGGTGTTGGAACAACATAGAAGACTTTAGGACTGGGGACTAGAAAAGTCTTTGGGTGCTTTAAGCAGTGCCTAATGAGCCATCCAAGTAAGAACATGGAAGGCAGTGGTGCTAAGGACTGTAGGGACCCAGTTCAAGAGGCTTCAAAGGGAAATAATATTAGTAAGTGACCTAAAGACCATTCTTGTGTGGTTTTGAAGAAGACTGGCTGCTTTTATTGTCCAAAAAAGCTGCCTGGTGCTAAATTGGGTAAATGATGTTGGCAGAAAATTCAAGATAGCGTAGTACTGACTCTGTCATTTGGTTTTTCGTGGTCACTCTTATGCAGCTTTATAATGAAAAGGATCAAGCTGAGCAAGGAAAAATAGAAAATTTATAGCTTGAGGACAAAAGGAGAGCACCAGGAAATGAAATGTTGGAGCCAAATCCAATGCTCAAAGAGATAAAAAAAAGTTTAAAAAATAGCCTGATGATAAATGGAATAATGAAAACATTAACCTTAGGGAAAGACGCCAACCAGCTAAGCTTTCAAACTGTGAAAAGGAATTAAGGAAAAAGCTTAAGAAGTGAAGGAACCCATCAACAGCAGAAGGGAATTCAGACGTAACTAAATGAGGAGACCATGTTCCAAGCCCAGAAGCAGCAGAACTTGGCAGCTCCAGCCATGTGGTCCTGACTTCAGAGTCAGGAGTACAAGAAAGGGGTTCTGGAATCTCCCTTAGCAGCTAAGGAAAGCCACTAAAGCTAGGTGTGTACCAGGGCTGTCCCTGCATGGAAGCGTAGAAAAGCAATTGCCTGACCTTGTGAAGGTGAAGCCTGGATTATCCTAGAACCCCCAAGATGTTGAAAATGCCAAATTGTGTACACCTACCTAGGAGAGCTGAATACAGAGTATGTAACCAGTCCAAGTGAAAGAAGTATGTTGCAGTCAACAAACAAACCTGAAAGTCGTTGGAGATCTGAAGAGCACTTTGACATCAGATGTGCAGATACAGAACTGGGAGACTGCCCTGATGGTTTTTGCTCCTTTGGTCCAGTATTTCCTCCCTACTCTCCCTTTCTTCCCTTTTGTGATGGTAATATATATTTTCTGTGCCACTGAATGCTCAAAGTATAAGATATGATTTTTTTTATTTTGATTTTACAGGGGTTACAAAATTTTCCTTGAGTCTCAGAAAAGTAAATGTATCACTTTTAAACAGTGATAATACTGGTTTGAAGTTGCACTGAATGCTTTTTTCCATTATGATATTGCTACAAGCCTACAGGCCTAGGGAATGGAATGTGGTAGTTTGAAAAAGAATGCTGGGTGGTGGTGGTGCATGCCGCCTTTGATCCCAGCACTTGGGAGGCAGAAGCAGGTGGATTTCTGAGTTCGAGGCCAGCCTGGTCTACAGAGTGAGTTCCAGGACAGCCAGGGCTACACAGAGAAACCCTGTCTCGAAAAACCGAAAGAAAGAAAGAAAGAAAGAAAGAAAGAAGGAAGGAAGGAAGGAAGGAAGGAAGGAAGGAAGGAAGAAAAAAGAAAAAGAAAAAGAATGCCCCGCCCCCAGCCCCAGCCTCCTATACTTAAATGTTTAGTCACCTGGGAATAGCACTACTTGAGGTTTCAGAAGCTCAAGCCAGGCCTAGGATCTGTGTGTCTGTCTGTCTGTCTCTGTCTCTCTTTCTATCTCTATCCCTTCTGTATGTGTTTTCAGACAGAACTCTCAGTTACTTTTCCACACTGTGTCTGCCTGCATGCTACCATACTCTCTACCATTATGTAATAGACTAAACTTCTGAAACTGTAACTAACCCCAATTAAATGTTTTTTTCTTTTAAGAGTTGCCATGGTCATTGTGTCTCTTCACAGTAATAAGAGGGAGGCTGAGACATAAAGAGACAATAAAGGATAGAGAGGCCAGAAACTGAGATACACAATTGCAACCTAGTATAATAGTCTTTGATAAAGGAGAGAAACACAATACTACGGAAAAAGATACCTTCCCAGCAAACAGTGCTACCAATTATACATCTTCACACAAAAAGAAAAAAAAGTTATAGCCGCAACCCTTCCATACCACAGGAAATTAATCAAAAATGGGTCAGAAAGTGAGAAGTAAAATGTAAAGCAACAAGGCTAGAGATCTAGCACAGTGCTAGTAGAGTGCTTTCCCATAATGCACACAACTTTGGGTTCAATTTCCAATAAAATACATGTGTGCAAAAAATATAGCTGTCCTTCAGTTCAGCACTGAAATTACAAACTTTGATTCTGTAAAGTAACTGTCAAGAGAATAAGAACATAAGCCACAAACTGGGGGTAAATATTTGTAAACAACATAGCTAATAAAGAATTGTTATCCAAAAATGCAAAGAATGCTTTAATTTCAATAATAAAACAACTATTAAAATAGGGTAAAGATCTGAATAAGCATCGTATCAAAAAAGCTACACAAATGGTAAATAAATCACTTGACATATATGCTATTAGGATGTTCAAACAAGAAACTACTTTGCATTTCTTAAAATGGAAAAAGAAAGTGCATAACACTGACAACACAAAATGCTGGCAATGATTTTCAGTAATTCACTAACAGGTTTGGGAATGTAAAATGATTAAGCCATTTGAAAATCAGTTTGTCAGTTTCTTACAAAGCTAAACATACTCTTGTGACTCATATGACACAGCAACTAGTCCTTGGTATTTATTATCCTTGGTAGTTGGGGATTCTATGGTTATAATAAAACACCATGACATTAAACAACTTGGAGAGAAAAGGGTTTCTTTCAGCTTACAACCTATAGGTCACATTCCACTGCTGAGGGAAATCAGGACAGAAGCCAAAACAGGGCAGGAAACTGGAGGTAAAAACTGACATAGGCCTTGGAAGAGTGCTGGTTACTGTCTGCTCTTCTTCAGCCTCTTCTATTACAGAACTCTGGAGCACCAGCCAAATGGTAGTACCACCTTGAGCTGGGCCCTCCCACATCAATTACCAATCAAGAAAATACACCACAGACTTTCCCAAAGACCAATCTGGTAGCAACATTTTCTCAAGGTTCCAAAATAACTCTAGCTTGGGTCAAGGTGAAATAAAAACTAGCCAGCACAGTCTTTCTTACAAGGAACTAAGCCTCTGCCTTTGTTTCTGTCTCTCTCTCTGTCTCACTCACACACACACATATACACACACACACATTCCCCATATGTACATACATTCTCTCTCTCTCTCTCTCTCTCTCTCTCTCTCTCTCTCTCTCTCACACACACACACACACACACACACACACACACAATCTACACAAGCTTGGCATAGTAGCACAAGCTATAACCCCTGGCAGTCAGAAGACTGGGACAGGAGAATAAGGAGTTAAGGCAGCTTAGGCTGCACAGTGAGTGTGAAGCCAGCCTAGGCAACTTATCAAGATCCTGTCTTGAGACAAGTGTCTGGGAGCTGCAAAGATGGCTCATCAAGTGAAGCAGCTTGCTCTGCAAGCATGAGAACCTGAATTTGATTCCCAGAACCCACATTAAAAGGCTACATGATGTTTGCTACATGCTTAAAATTCCAAACGACAGGGAGGTATAGATTCCTGGCTTCCTGGATGGCCAGTCTTACCCTAATAGATGAATTCTGGGCCAGTCTCAAAAGAGAAGGTAAACAGGGCATAAGGAACGATACCCAAAGTTGACCTTTGGCCTGTATATGAACACATGTGGGTACACACATCTATGTACATGCATAAACACACACAAAAATTTGTATGTGTTTTCCTGTTTACAGCAGTTTTACTCATAATTGCTAACATGTAGAAGAAACCAAAATACCCTTTGAAGTAGAATGGATAAATTGTACACAAACAGATGACAGAATATTATTATTCAACACTAAAAAGAAATGAGCCACCAAGTCATTAAAAGATGTAGAAGAAGCTTAAATGCATATTATTATGTGAGACAGCCCAACTGAAAGGTTACGTACTGTTTAGCTACGATATTACATTCTAGAAAATGCAAAGCCATGTTTAAAAAAAAAAAAAAAAAGAACAGTGATTACTACAGGTTGAAAGGAAATAGGCAAATTCAGGATGAATAGGTAAAGAGTATTTGTAGAGCAATGAAAGTATTCTATATATACTATGATGGTAGAAACATACCATTCAACATTCGTCAAAATCAATAGACCATTTAACATCAAGAATAAACCCTCATGTAAACCATGGACTTGGAAGTAATAAAGACGGGAGCTGGAGAGATAGCTCAGTGGTTAAGAGCACTGGCTCTTCTTCCAGAGGTCCTGAGTTCAATTCCCAGCAACCACATGGTGGCTCACAAGCATCTGTAATAGGATCTGATGCCCTCCTCTGGTGTGTCCAAGGAGAATCACAATGTACTCACATACACAAAATTAAAAAACCTTAAAAAGGGAAGTAATAAAGATGGGCTAATGTAAGCTCATCATCTAACAAACAAACTACTTTGAAAGGAATTTTAACAAGGATAAAGCACAAAAAAAATAATGATCAGAACTACTGTTTGGCATAAACAATTAAAAGTTGAGAAATAACAACTCAAGACACTAGAGACTAGGCATAGAAGGATCTGACCCCTAAAAGACAGGAATCTTAAATATGAGTCATATAAATGCTCAAATTAACTTGCTAAGAAATGACTGCAACAGCAGAACAAGCAGTAAGAAAGAAGAGAGCAGTTGCTCTTCAAGAAATGGTTGCACAGAGCTGGGAGTAGAGGAAAGCTGTTATAGCTTGAATGCTGTTTATCCCATCTAACTCTTCTTGAAATCTGATGGCCATCGTGGCAGTATTGAGGGGTTGGAATGTTAAGAAATGGTTAAGGCATTAAAGGAATAAATGGCACAACCATGGGAAACTGTTCTTAATCTGATGGGTCTGTCTGAGTGAGCACAAGAGGAGGTTTGAGAGTGAAGCTATACCTCAGGGTTTCTCTTCTGCTTGCTCCGGCTTCCCCTGCTTTTTCCTAGAGGATTTCAGACTTCATCTCTCTAGAACCATGAGCCAAAATAAATTTCTACAGGCATACATGTATAGATTTTTTGTAACTGTGGCAACCCTCTCGACAGCAAGCTGACTGGCAACACAGTTCCAATAGAACATGTTTGCTTCAGGATTCATTTTGATTGGTTGGTTCGGTTTTCTTTTTTGTGACAAGGTCTCACTATGAAATCTGAATAAGAATGGGACTCACAGGCTCACAGGCTTGAACACTTGGTTCCCAGTTAGAACTGCTTGGGAAGGGTCAGGAGGTGTGGTTTTGTCGGGACAAAGTGTGTCACTGGGGGCAGGCTTTGAGGTTTAAATGACTCTTCCCCTCCCAGTGTGTCTGTCTTTGTTTTGTGCTTGTGTCTTAAGAGTTCTCCACAAGCTCCAATGTCATGTCTGCCTACTGCCATGTTCCCCACAATGATAGTCATGGACTTTTAATATTTTGAAACTGTAAGCTCCCAATAGACTTTCTTGTATAAGTTGCCTTGGTCATAGTGTCAGCACAGCAATAGAAGCTGACCTTAGACTTGTGACTCTCCTGCCTCAGCCTAAATGCTGGGATTTACAAGTGTATGTTTCTATATCCAATTTCATGTTTTGGTCACATTTTAATAATTCTCATAATACTTGGCATTATTTTCACTATTACTATATCTTATGGTGATCTACAGTCTGATCTTTAATACATGATTATAATTGGGGGAGCCATTGAGCTATACCCATACAAAACAATGAACATAATAAATATGTGTTATAAAATCCAACATTCTGCTCCTGTCTGTCTGTCTGTCTGTCTCTCTCTCTCTCTCTCTCTCTCTCTCTCTCTCTCTCTCTCTCTCTCTCCTTATGAGCCCCTATTCTGTGAGACATGAAATTGAAACTAGGTTAATTAATAACCATATACTGGTTTTGTTCAACTGAAAAAAATAAAGAGGCATATATCTCTAATTCTAACCCCCCCAAAACTAAAACTATTAAGCTTAAGAAGGGTGTGATGGATAATCTTAGTTTTCAACCTGACTACATCCTGATTCTACTAAAACAAAAGCTGTGTGTGGTGGTGCTTGCTTTTAATCCCAGTACTTGGGAGGCAGAGGCAAGCATCACTGTGAGTTCGAGGCCATCCTAGTCTACAGAGCAAGTTTCAGGATAGCCAGAGCTATACCGAGAAATCCTGTCTTGGAAAAATAAAATAAAATATAACAAAAAAGAAAAAAAAAACACAAACAGCTGGGCACACTCCGAGAGATTTTCCTTATTGGATCATCTGATTGGGAAGACCCAACCTAAACCTGGGTCACACTTTCTAGTGGCAGCCCACAAAAGGACATGGAGTAAGTGTTGGGGGTTTGCCCACTTGCTCTCATTTGTACTGGCAAGTTCATCTATCCTGTTGCCAAGGCATTTCTTTGATGGTATTAGAGCCTACTTCCACATCCCAAGGTCGGCTGAACCAGTTGAAACACGTAGCCTCATGGACTAAACTACTACCAGATTCTCAGCCTTTCCTTTGAGAGGCAGCCATTGCTGGACTAGTCATCAACAAATAAAACAAAGCCTGGATGACATGACGGCATGCATGCTTACAGCATGGCTTATTAA
The DNA here is from genome assembly GCA_964023405.1 of Apodemus agrarius. Classification (NCBI taxonomy): domain Eukaryota; kingdom Metazoa; phylum Chordata; class Mammalia; order Rodentia; family Muridae; genus Apodemus; species Apodemus agrarius. The sequence continues at coordinate 53,223,383 of OZ030013.1, read as the reverse complement.
ATAGTTGAAGCCTGTGTTCCAATCTGAAGACCTACAGATGAGAACAGAAAATCTTTTTAAAATATTTCTGCTTAACTGAAAATGTACTTGGCCACCGAAGGGCTCTACTAGAGATGGACCAGGTAACACTGTTTTCATGCCCACTGAATTAAAAATCCATCAGCAGTATAAATCAAGGAATAATTCTGACTTCCAAATCAAATTTTAAGAAACATATTGTATAAGTCTATAGATGCCATAGATATTGAACTCCTGAACACATCAATCTAAGCCCAAACTGAAATTGCTTTATCTCTTTGTAACTATGTGTGTGGTGCCGCTCTCACTCTCTACCTTGTTCTTCTGAGACAAGGTCTCCCCCTGAGCCTGGAGCTGGCCATTTAGGTTAGGCTGGCTGACTACCAAGTCCCGGGTAACTATGTGTGTGGTGCCTACATGAGTGAGTGAGTGAGTGAGTGTGTGTGTGTGTGTGTGTGTGTGTGTGTGTGTGTGTGTTTTCATCCACATATGTATGTATAAAGGCCAGAGATGGACACCAGTTATCTTCCGCTCTCACTCTTTACCTTGTTCTTCTGAGACAAGGTCTCCCCCTGAGCCTGGAGCTGGTCATTTAGGTTAGGCTGGCTGACTACCAAGTCCCAGGATTCATCTGTTTCTGTCTCTCAGCTTCGGGATTACTGACAGTATTGCAGCTGTGTCAGTAGTCAGGTAGGCAGGTGTAAAGGAAACAACTGAATTCTCATACGTGCATAGCAAACAATTTACCCACTCAGCCACCAAGATTTGTCTGTTAAGTACTAATCAAGTGCAAAATAAAATGGAATGTTGGATTGAATTTGTTCTTGTAACAATTTCATACATGTGTGTAGTGTATTCTGACTACTCTCACCCTCACCTTCTCATTTCCCTCCTGGCCAGTCCCTTTCTCACACTCAGGCCTTTCTGTTTTGTTTTGTGACCCAGAGTTTAACAAGGGATGCCAGTGCAACATGAGTTTGCTACCATCCACTGGAGCATGGTGAACTCATCAGGGGTACACAACTGAAGACAATGTCTGCCCCTCCCCCAAAACCCATCAGTAGCTCATATTTCAGCAGGGAAGGGTAAGGCTGAATGGGTCTCTTGCTGACCTATGATTGGCTGTTGACAAACCCAGTCGGTGCAGGCACACTGATGACAGCTGCTGCTGCTGGGACATCATGATTGCACTGGCTGTCATGCCCACAAGGCAGTCTTTCAGATTAGATAGAATTTTGTTTTTTGGTTTTTTAAAGAACAAAAAACATGTAGAGTTTGACTCAGTAAATTACCTTGTATATATTTAATATGTATTAACTTATTTAATATTCACAATGATTCCAAGATCTGGAAATTACTGATAGCCCATTTTACAAATGAGAAAACCAAGGACCAGAGATTTTAGATAGTTTGTTCAAAAGTGTGGAGTCACCACATGGTTTAGTTCAACTTGAAACAGTTCGTTCTGACTAAAAATCTTAACCCATTCTCTCTCAATAAACACCCTCCACTTTCAAATGCCACAGAAGGTTCCCCCAGGTCACTACATTCCTCCTGTTTCAGAGAAAGACAACTGGGACCACAACAGCTGCTTTGCAAACAGGTTCATTCTGTCTTTGCATTTGCTTCTCTGAACACACTCCATTATTCTTAAGCCAACCCTCAACATTAAACACTAGCATATTGTAAAGAAAGAGTCTGTTGCATTACAGCAAGACAAAAGAATAGTCTCCCACACCCTCCAAAATGTATCAAGTCCTAAAAGTAACACAAAGTCCTCTGTTGTCCTCTTCCCACACACAACCAGAAATGAATTCATATATTCTAATTCCTATCATTACCTCCACTAGGAAGTAATATTTTAAATTATGCTGGTTCTAAGGAAAGGTAGGAACAAAGCCAGGAAGAGAAAGGGGTAAGGCAAGAATGCAGTAATTTTTTTTGTATATATTTAATTCTACAGCCCAAAATGGTTTCTGCTACTAATATAACCTTAGTACACTGTTGATGGGAATGTCAACTGGTCCAGCCAGCCTTACCAGATGACATACCCAGCTGTACCTTTCCTAGATATGCACCCAAAGGACACAAAGTCAGTATACTAGTCGATACCCTTGCACATCCATGTTTACAGAAGCACTGGTCACAGTGGCCATAGTATGTTATCAGCCTATGTGTCTGTCAACAGATAAATGGGTAAAGAAATGGTATACATACACAGTAGAGTTTTAGTTAACAAAATCGTGTTGTTTGCTGCAAACTGAGTCATCAGATTAAGAAAACTGTCAGACTCAGAAATATAAATATCTTATATTTTCCCTCATTTGTGGATCCTAGATTTTATATACACACAGAAAGCTACTTGCTTAATACATGCTTAATGAGAAATCAGAAAGCTGACTAGCATAGTAAAAGAGACTAATGCAAGAGGGAACAGGTAGAGGGAAGAAGAGAGAACAGTGACGGTTGAACAGTCTCAAAGAATATGATACACTTGAGATAAATTATTTTTATGAAACCCATTACCATATATAATGAATATATGGCAATTATAAAACAAAGACTGGCCAGCAAGGTGCCTCAGTGCAATCAAAGTACTTGTCAGCAAGCCTGATATTCTGAATTCAGCCCCCAGGAAAGGCCCATGTGGTAGAAGGGGGAAAAAGAACTCTTCCAAATTGTCCTCTGACTTTCCAAATGCATGTCACAACACATACACAGCCACCCTTACCTATAGCCATATTATCCAGATAAACAAACCAGTTTTTTATTTTTATTTTTTTAAGGAATAACAGCTTGTTTTACAACCCAACTACCTGGGTTAATATAAGCAAAGAAATTTTCTAGTTTAACTTAAAAAATGGAAAGATTATCAGTGTGTGTGTGTGTGTATGTATGTATGCACACGCACGGACACGGACACGGACATGGGGTGGGAGGAGTGTGCTGAGGTTACAGGTGTAGACAGCCATACCTAGATTCTCTAAGCTGTGTATCGGGGATTCAGATTCAGATGCCATGTTTGTGCAGCAGCACTCTGACCCACTGAATCATATCCCTAGAACCCTCTCCCCAAAAGATATTTTCTAAGTAAAGTTTTCTGACTATTGGTTGGTGTGCATTAACAAGTTGTATTGTTGAGGTCAAGGTTATTAACCTTGATCTTCAAATTTTCTACACAATTCCCTATCAATTAAGTTCTGTAGTTTGCAGTCAAGTTTATAGAAGTGATTCATCCAGACTTCTAAGAAAGGAGGGGTCTTGTCCGTGGAGTTTCCAGGGCCATTACTATTTGCATCAATTTCAGTTTTTGAAGACATTATTGTTTTGTTATTTATTTTTAGTTTATGTGTATAGGTGCTTTGCTTGCATGCAGATCTGTGTACCAATGCATCTCTGGTGCCAACAGAGACCAGAGGAAGACATCAGATCCCCTAGAACTAGTTATAGAAGGTTGTGAGCCACCCTGTGAGTGCTAAGAATTGAACCCAGGTTCTCTGGAACATAAGCCAGCATTTTTAACTGCTGAGCCATCTCTCCAACGAGATGGCTCAGCAAGCCAGCATGCATGTCTGTTTAGGGGTATATACATGAGTGCAGCTGCCAATGGAGTTTAATTCTCTGGATTTGGAATTATAAATGGTTGTGAGCCATTTAACACAGGTGGAGATCCTCGGTAATAACAGTAAGTTAGTTACTTTTAACTGCTGAACAACTCCATATGCCACCATGCCAGCCTGTGTTTGTTTCACTGTTAAACAAGGATCATTCAAAGAGTAATCTGGAAACTTTAAATATACTACTTTTTAAAACATCTAAATTCTCAACTAAAGATACTTTCTCTTAAATAATCAAATAAAAAGAAATAAAGTATTGAGCAGTCTTAAAAGTTTGTAGATTTTGACTTAGTAATTAGCTTGTAAAAAAATCAGACAGCCATTAATTTATTTACATTTATCAATAACTTGCTTAAGCCTCATATTCTTATGAGGATATATTAGCATCAACAAGTTAGTTAGGAAAAAATACATATCCAACATTTTTTTTAAAACTCCAGTGGTTGTTATATTACCACTAGAAACTCTATTACCAAATAAAGTTTATATATTTATATAATTTAATAACCTAGGAAAATTCTCAGGATAAAGCATGAATGAGGCTCTGAACTTGGGCCCAGCACTGGCTAAGCCTCTGAGCTTGGGGACACACCCAATAATTCACTCAGGAGACTACCCAGAAATTCAAGGTCACTCTTGGCAATAACATAATGAGTTCAAAGTCAGTCTGAGCTTTATGAGACCCTATCTCAGAAAAAAAAAAAAGGAAAGATATGAGACTTAAAAACTCCTAGACAAACTAGTAAAAAGATAGAAGAACCAAATTAAAAATAAAGATGTAAAGGAGATCAAAACAGGCTCTAATGAACTCCAGAAAGGAAACAGCTTCAAAAGCTTACATTCCTCCCTCAAACCCCTGGAAAATCTAGAAAACATTGATGAATTCCTACAGCTATATAAGCTACCAAAATCAAATCAGAAAGATGTAAGTGATAAAATGGATCTTAGAAAGCAGTGAGATTGAAGCAATATAAAAAGTCTCTCCACCATGGTCAGATGGATTTACTGCCGCTCTACCAACCCTATGCAAACTATTCCTTATAACAATCTACTATACCAATATTATTCTAACATCAAGCCCAGATACGGATGAGACAACAAAAAGAAAACCATACACCAATTTCCCTGAAAAAGTTCTCAATACAATATTTGCAAATCAAATCCATAGGACACAAAGAAATTCATTCACCTGCAACCAAACTGGTTTCATCTCTGGGACACAAATGTAATTCAACATGCGAAAACTGATATTTAATATAACCCACAGATACACTTAAAGACAAAAACCATGATTATCTTAAAACAAGCAGGAAAGGTTTTTGACAATGATATTTAATATAACCCAGATACACTTAAAGACAAAAAACATAAATATCTTAAAACAAGCAGGAAAGGTTTTTGACAATGATATTTAATATAACCCAGATACACTTAAAGACAAAAAACATGAATATCTTAAAACAAGCAGGAAAGGTTTTTGACAAGAAGTTATCCCTCCTTGATAAAGTTCTGAAGAGAGGCTAAAGTGCCTGATTTACAAGCATGGGTACCTGAGTCAGATCTTTAGAGTGAATATAAAAATAGAATGAATGAATGAATGAATAAATGAATAAATAAATAAATAAATAAATAAATAAGGCCAAGCACATAGCATAGGTTTGTAATCCCAGTATTAGAGGGCCAGGCAGGTTCCTGGGGCTTGCTGGCCACCCAGTCCAGCCTTATTGAGTGAGCTCTAGGCCAGTGGGAACCTTGTCTCAAAACAAAATAGGAAAGAGAGAAAAAAAGGAGGAAGGGCAGAGGCACCTGAAGAAGGACACACTGGAAGCTGTCTTCTGGCTTACACACACACACACACACACACACACACACACACATGAACCCTAGGGAAACAAGAAATATAAGAAACAGCTCAACACAATAAAAGCTACATACAACATACCTATGGCAAACATTTTTCTAATTGGGGAATGACTGAAGTATTTCCTCTAAAATTGGGGATGAGGTAAAGGTACCTACTCTTACTGCTCCTAGCAGATATAATGCTTGACGTCCTAGCTAGAGCAGCAAAACAAGAGAAATAAAAGGGATACAAAGAGAAGGGGAAGAAAGTATCTCTATTTGCCAAAGGTATGATCCTGTATTTTAAAGACTCCAGTAGAAAATTCTTAGATGTGTTAAATACATTCAATATATCAGAATATAAAGTCAACAGGCAAAAATAAGTACCTTTCTACATACCAATAACTATATTGCCAAGAAAAGAAATCAATAGGAAAAGATCCTATTCCTAACAGCTTCAAGAGCACACACCATTAATCCCAGCACTTAGGAGGCAGAGACAGGATTTCAGTGATTCAAGGCTGCTTAGTCTACATAATGAATTCTAGATCATTTACACTTACATAGCAAGACCTTGTTTAAAACAAACAAGACAAAAATATTAGCCTCAAAAAAGAAAGTGCCTAGGAATCAAAAAATGACTTCTACAATGAAAACTTTTAAAACCATTTGGAAGATGAAGATGCTAGAAAATTAAAAAAAAACCAACAACAAACAAACAAAAAAATCTTATGCTCTTGGATTAGCAGAATACTGTGAAAATAGTTATATTACCAAAAATATCTACAGAACCAATACAATGACAGCCTTATTTCTAGTAACATTCTTCACAGAACTAGGATGATGTCAGTTTGTAATGTTAGTTTGGACTGACAACTTGACACAGGTAGCATCATTGGGAAGGGAGTCTTCAGGAATTATATAGATCGGATTGGTCTGTGGAAATAGCTGTGGCAAACTGTCTTGACTGCCTTAATTGCTGGGGGAAGACCCACTCAATCTTTTAATTGAAATGGGAAGACCCAGCCTAAGAGCAGGCAGCACCATTCTAGGGTTTTTGCCTCTGAACTATGAAAGTAGAGAAGGTTACAAGTACTGGGCATGCATGAGTTTATCCCTCTCTGCTCTGTCCTGCAGATGTGATGGACTAGCTGTGAAGTTTCTGCCTCTTTGACTTCCCTATTATGATAGACTATAACCTGGACTTGTGACTTAAACCTCCCTCTCCTAAATTGTTTTTTTGTCAGGATATTTTGTCACAATAGAAATGAAACTAGAGTATGAGATGACAAAACATTCTGAATATCAAAAGCAATCCTAAGGAGGTTATAAGAAATAGTTGATTTCAAAGTATACCATAAAATCATTGTAACAAAAAATACTGGCATAAAAATACTGGCATAAAAAATTTACATAGACCAAAAAAGAGAATTCAGGATTAAATCTATACATTTATAGCCACCTAATGGTTGCCATTGGGGGAAAATTCCTCTTCAAATAATGCTGAGGTAATTGGGCATCTACCTGCTGGAGTTGTATAACTCAATCTGTATCTTTGCCCAATACCAAACCAGTGAGATACTTTAATGAGTAAAGGCACTTGTTGAGCCTGATAACCTTCGTTCAAATCTAGAACCCATACAGAACTGACTCTTGAAGGATTTCCTCTGACCATGACACATGCACTGTGCATAAGAGGATGTATGCACACATATTAGATGGATGGATCGATGGATCGATGGATCGATGGATCGATGTATGGATCGATGTATGGATCGATGTATATATGTATGTATATATGGATGGATGGATGGATGGGTGGGTAGGTGGGATGGATGGATGGATGGATGGATGGGATGGATGGATGGACAGACAGATAGATTGTGATTAAAAATAATACAAGACTGAGTGTGGTGGGCCATATCTTTAATCCCAGCACCTTAGGAGATAGAGGCATGCAGCTCTGTGAGTTAGAAGCCAGCCTGGTCTCCATAGTGAGTTTCAGGACAGACCAGGAAAAATAGTTACCAACCACAAATCAGATGGTATCAATATCTAAAACTGATAAAGAACCTCAAATTTTAAATATTATTAAAACAAATCATTCACTCAAAAATAGGCCAATGAACCAACTAAACACATAGTTCTCAGAAAAAGATATACATATGAGTAATAAAAATTTGAAATGGGGAAAAGCAACTTAAAACTGCTTTGAGATTCCATTTTGCCCAAGTCAGCATGGCTAATATCAAAACAACAAATATTAGCTAGCAAAGCTGTGGGGAAATAAAAGCTGTGTATACTTCTGGAAGTAAGGCAGAGTAGGGCAACCCTTCTGCAAGTCAGTGTGAGGGCACACAAAACCACCACTTCACTACTACATGTGTGTCCAAAAGACTCAAAGTCAAGGCACCAAAGAGATACTTGCACATCCATGTTTCCTGTCATACTACTCACAACAGCTAAAAAATAGAACAAATATAGATGTCCATCAACCCGTGCAGAGATAAAGAAAATATCCAATCCATACACACACACACACACACACACACACACACATACACACACACACAGAGGAATTTATTCAACCACAAAGAAAAATGAAATCATGTTATCTGTACAAAAACGAATGCAAGGGGAGGTCATAGGCTATATTAATCTAAGTAAGTCAGACCAAAAAAGACAAGTATGTTCTCTCCTATGAAGATTGTAAATTTAAGTGTGTGTGTGTTTGTGTGTGTGTGTGTGTGTGTGTGTGTGTGTGTAGTCATGAAAGTTGGAAGGAGAAGATGAGAGGAGAGGAATAGAGCTTTAAAGTGTAGGGGGAGAGTAATAGCACAGCACAGGTGCGACACAAGTTCAGGAGAGCCATCCGGAAGTGAAAGGACCAGCAAATGGAAGACAGAAGGATGGGAGAGAAGAGTGGGGAGGAGATGGACAGAGAAAAAAAAGATGTATCTGTACAAAGCTGTCACAGTGAAGCCCATTACTTTGTATATCATGTTAAAATGAAGTCAGCTCAGTGGTTGAGGGTACTTGTCCAGCAAGCCTGGAGACGTGAGCTCAATCCCTAGAACTTCACTAAAAGTAGAAGGAACACTCTCTCCACATCCACCACCACCGTCGTCATCATCGTCAGAATCACCACCAGAATTTTTTCATTTAAAATGAAAATTAAAAACCTAAGAAACTATTGAAATAAAAAGCATTTTAGTGCTATCGGAGTATACTCTTGAGTCAGGGAGTTATTACTAACTTTTACTTTTATATATTTTACTTTCTAGAGTTTCTAAATAAAAAAAATTAACTTTAAAAACATCCTTACCAGGATTCCATCCACAGATGAAACTTTCTCCCAAGTTAGCCACGCTCTTTCTCTGACATGATCGGGTACCTTTAACTTCTGACATAATGCAATAAATTCGGGTTCTTCAATTTCTTCAAACTCAAGCCTACAAATTAAAAAGTTACAAAATTGATACACTTACAGATCAAACAAATTAAGCAAATACTTGTTTCTATAGTTTGCATATCAGCACAGTTCTGAAAGAGAACATCTCTAAGTGCTTTAAGGACTTACTTTATCTCTAAGAACCATTACACATCATTTAAACATATGCTTATCTTTTTTGTAGCCTTTCCAAAATAAGACTAGCACAAAGTGAAGAACAGCTGCTAGCATGGTGAGCCACACAGGCTCCAGAGCAGCCAGGCAGCACTGTGAGACAAAGCAAGTGCACTAGCTAAAGCACGCTGGGAAGACAGAACAACTGTCACAGCAAAAGAGAAAAATCCACATCCAAGTCAATCCATACATTCTCTCCACCTTCTTGTATTTCTTAATGATTAACGTGATATCATTAAGATAGAAATGATTGCATCACATATTTCAGTCCTATCTCTTTGACCTTTCTTAACCATAAGCTTTTAATGGCTAATTCCTTCCCGTTTAACATATAACAACACTACAAAGAGCAACTTAACTCTTGAAAACTTACTATGATCCTACACAAAGTATCTTATGCATGGTTTTACTGAATCCCCACATCAGCCATACTTGGTAAGTATTTTCATTCATGTTTTACACATCTACCACATTAGGGAAATTAAAGCAGTCACTAAAAACATACCAAGTGAGAAGTACCCAGGTATGAGCCATGGGTCTTAACTCTATCATCTATGCTCCTGAATACTCTTCTAGCTGGGCAACTCCTTCTTCAAAGCATAATTAGCATCTGCATATCTCAATAATGAAAGTGCTTCAGTCTCCTAGACTCAGCTTCCACTCCACCTATAGTACTTAGATGAGAGACAGTATAAAAGAAACAGCACCTCAGCTATCAAAGTAGACTTATTCCAAGTGCAGATGGACTGGGTTGAATCCTTCCCTAAGCTATGTTCTATGCTTTGGACTGAGGCAGTCCTCTTACCCTTGCTAAGAAGAGTCATTCATACATGATGTGTCAGTCAATAAGGCAGTTTACAACAGTAGTCCTGTAAGATTACAGTGGCGCAGAAACATCACTTAGAGGCCATCTTCTCCAGCATAATATTGTGGCATAATCCATTTGCTACTTATGCATTTAGGTAGATGCTGCTGTAAACAAACCTACTACATTGCTACTTGTAGGAAAATATAATATATACAAGGACATAATACCTGAAGTGATTATGATACTGACTTGTATGTTTCCTAAATTATAGCTTTATCATTATTTTACACATATTTCTATCATTAATAAATCACTCAAAATATCCAGGTTTACATGTTATGCTCTTACAGGGAGCTACCATACCTCACAGTTCAAAGAGTTTCCTCAATCAGTAACATGATACTGACATGTAATTGCAATTTACTATGCAGCAAAAATGACTCAAGAAAAGTAACATGTGTCTATTTACCTCTGTATAGGCAGTTGCTTACCCTATTCTACTTTTAACATTTGTACTCAGATAAAATGCTTATGTATGTATAGGAATGTCACAGTGCAAGATGCTGCTAGCCTAGGCACAAAGTATTAAAATTATTTTGTGAAGACTGGTGGTTGTATTAAAACTGTTGTGCCATTGTACTTCAAAAAAGAAAAAAGAAAAGAAAAAAAGAAAAAAAGTTTACTGCATAACAGCATGCTTTGTTACACTGGGAGCAGCCTTGTATCTGTAGCCTTGTATCTTTACCACCTCTCTTGATTGCAGCAAGACAGCACAGTAACTATACATCATCAGTGTCTGTCTAAGTGCATTCTGCAACAACCACACAAAATGCATTTAATAGCACAGTTCTGAAGAGGTAGCAAATCCCTATGGTAAAACACACGTGACTATAGGTAATCCTGAGATCAACTGTGAGTGCTTTTGAGAACCTCTGTGGCAATGAGTAACCAAGACAAGACTATGTCTAGCTTAAACTTAAAGGAAAACTTTTGAGAAATCCCCAAAGTTAAAAATGCGTAAAGGGTAAAGAAACTGCGTCTGTCTTTCCCAGGGCAATGGCCAGAACTTCAATATGTATGGTTACTTTATAATAATCAATAATACATCCAAAGCTGTGTAGATGGCATGGAATCTTTTAGAATACATGTTCCTGCTCTTTCTAAAGGGAAACTTCCACACACTGGATACATCAGCGTTTAATTAGAAACAAAAACAAACTCTTCGAGACCCTGGAATAGTCTCCAAACAGTTTTTATTCTGTATTTATTTTCTAAGAACATGATTTTTATTTGATCCATAAGAAAATCCATTTAATATAAATTTTAATAGACTTGGACAAGCAATCTCCAAAATCATTTCAGTCTCTTAGGTTTTGACCTGAACTCTGTTAAGAGTCTGGGTCACACAGAGCCTTGATGCTCACTGGGAAGAGCTTGATAGTCCCTCAGCGTGCTGAAGGCCTATAACCCCAGAACTCGGGAGGCCGAGGCAGGAGAACAGATAGCTCAAGGCAAGACTGGGTTATAGTCAGAGGACCGGAAAAAAAAAATCGAGGACTTAATGATGGGCTAGAAATGGGAGGATGGTGAGAGACAAAAACAATTCCCATTCTACAATGGATCTACACTCTCAAAATAAAACTAGTGCTGACAATAACAGCAATCATATTGTTTCAATTTCTGTTACTTAATCACACAGTAGCACAGTCAAGAAAAATAAAAATGTCGAAATACAATAAATATCTCTCCATTGTTCTTATTGGATCCACATGAACTTAAGTTTAGATTCCGTTTAATAAATGGAGAGAAAAGTTCTTTGAGAGAACACAGTACCAAACGCAAGACCAAAAAAAGGGGGGAGGGGGAGGCACCAGAATCCGTGTACGCTCAAATGCAAAAGGCAAGAAATAATGAAGCATGCTGCGGGCCAATCAGCACGCAAGAAGAGTTCTATCCTGAAAAAGAAGGGGGAACAAAGTTTAGAAACTTCCAAGCCCTTGCATTTAAATGTCTTCTGAAACTTTTGCCCACATACCAGTCCTTCTAAGAGTTATGCTCCATCAGTCTCCACAGATGGCTTTAAATCCCCGGGGCCTCAAAGCATTGTTCTAAAGAAACCCCCACAAAGCCCGGGAGCTGAGGACCCCGTGAGCAATTGACACCCACGACCCTGCGCTTCGCCTACCAGGCTTTTCTTGGCCTCTCCCAGGACCAAGCTGCCAATGCAGTGCAAGCTCAGAGGGAAAGGCTCCCAACTGTTGCATCGCAAGACTGCAAAAGAAAAGGCAACCCACCCCGGGGGGTGCTCGGGATCTCCACGGAAGAAAAAAAAAAGAGGAAGAAAGAAAACAAACACCGGGCGACTTTTTTTTTTTTTTGTATCGTTTATTTCAATTGTTTTTGCATGTGACGGGGGCTCTCCGGGACCCGCCGGCTCCGCGCCGGGGCGTCTCTGGAGTAGAGCCTGCACCTGTCACTTCGCTCGGGAGCAGGAGCCCCACCCGCCCGACACCTGTCAAGCCGCAGCCCAGACCCCTTCGGGATGCCCTCCCCGTCGCCCACGAGCCGGGGACCGTGTCAGCGCGCCGCCGCCACCCCGCGGAGGTGGGGGACCGACGGGACCCCGGGGACCCCAGGCGCCGCTCCTACCGCCAGCCCGGCCCCGCCGAGATGCGCCCGGCGTCCCCGCCGAGATGCGCCCGGCGTCCCCGCGCCCTTCCCTTCCCTTCTCTCCGGCCCGCGGCGGCCGCGATCCTCACCTGGCCAGGGGCAGCTCTTCGGGTCCGCTGTCCTGCGCGGGGTCGTCCTCCCGAGGCGGCGGCGGCGGTGGCGGGGGCTCGGCGGCCGCGGCTCTGCGCGGGGCTTTGGGCGGCATGACGCGCTGCGCGGGCCGGCGCGAGCAGGCGAGGGAGGCGCGCGGGGAGGCGGGCGCGCGCGCACGCCGGGCACGCCCCGTCCTCACCCGACTCCCGTTACAAAAATAATGGGAACGTCCCCTGAGGAAAACCGGACGCGCCCGGCAACCGAGCGCCCGGGCCAACCGCGGGAAAACGTCACTTCCGCCCGCGGCGTCACGTCCGCGAGGCTCGCGGGCCGCGGGCGTCAGTGGGGAACCGGGGCGGCGGTGGCGGCGGCGGCGGGCGAGGGCGAGGGCGCGGGCGGGAAGCCGCGGGGAAGCCGCGCCTGCCCGGGCCTGTCTCCGCCCGCGTCGTCCCCGTGGGCGGCGCCAGCCGAGGCGGGGCGGGCCCGCTCCGAGGAGCCGCGGCCTCTGGGAGAACGCTGGACAGGGCGCGCCCCTCGACCGGCCCGCGCGGCCGGCAAAACAAAAACAAACGTGCCGGGCCAGTGGGAGGTGGGCTCGGCCGGGGTGGGCGGTCCAGGGTGGGGCCATTACTGGCCTTCTGGAGACAAGGGAAGATGGGCGATGAACAGAGTCAAGTGAAACAGGAGGCGCGGTCCGAGCGGGACAGATCTTAGCGGGAAAGTAGCTTTTGAAAACCAGTTTGCCAGGAGGACCCGAGTTTGAAAAAATAAAAAATCGTTTACAAAATCGTTTGAAACGAAAGCAAAAAACCAGTTTGCCGTGTTGATGCGCACGATCCGGCCTCCTTTCATAATTGTTTCTCAGAGGCAGCCGGTCAAACTGGGAAGGTCGGCATTCCACTTAGCGTGTTATAAATGGGAGTTCGGGGAGCAAATCTGCCCCTGTCGCATAGTCGCATAGCGAGTCGGTGGCACAGGACTCGAACCCAAGTAATGTTTGACTCACCATGTCACCAACGCACAGACACCGGAAAAGAGCATGTTAGAACTATGGCCACCAGGAGCTGGCTCAGCAACTGTAGCTTTTCTAGTTACTTTTTTCTTTCAGTCAACATAATTTTCTCTCTTTGCCAGTCCTTATTGGGGGTTGTCACACAGCTCACTAATTGAAGTGCTGTGAATAAAATACAGTTGTTGTTCTGGTGTAAACTATCTTGGAACAGCTGAGCAAGGACTAAGGAAGCAGGAACTTAATTGGGTACAAGCCTGGGCTTATTCTTTGCCTTGATGTAAGATGTGTGAAGGGCCTCCTCCAGTTTTCAGTCCTGCCTGACCTCAGAAGCCTTGTATAGACCAAACGTTTGTCAGGAGGTAAGAGCCCCAGGCCCTGATGCAGCCACGGAGAATGAATGGAATTAAAATAGCAGTTGAGTTCACTTTGTCCCAGATTTAGGCAAGCACTCAGGCTACACACAGTCTAGGTTTAGGGAAGATAAAGGATAGACAGCAGGAGCCTCATAAAATATGCAGAAATGACCCAGTCCTGCCTCATGATTATCAGAGAATGTGACACTTGCCAGTTAATGCCACCTTGGTAATCTGTGGCAAGCTACTCTTGGGGGTAAGGAAGAATGGCAAAAGAACCTGGGTCCTCAGGCATGTAACAGAGCTGGTGATTGGTCATCTCTGCTGGTACTGACCTCAGATCAGCTGATGGTCAGCTATTTGTGTCAGAAGTCATTGTAACTTATATTTCTCCCATAATCCCCTTTCAACTTGCAGATCAAAGTTGAGCCTGACCTGGTAACTCAGGCCCACAGTGCTCTGAGGCAAAGGCAAGGAAATCATAAGTTTAAGACCTGCGTTGGCTATAGAATGAGTTCAACTCCAGCCTAGGCAACCTAGCAAGACTCTGTCTTATAGTGAAAAGTAAAAAGTTTGGGATATAACTTAATAGTAGAGTGCTTGCCTAGCATATGAGGAGCTGTGATTCCAATACCCAGGAGCATGCGTGCACACAGAGAGACAGGCAGAGACAGACACAGAGAGAGACATCGTTACAGCCCTAGAATCTAACAAGGCATTGGCCACATGAGAACATAGGGCAGCCAAGAAAAGGCGGGGGAATTACATTAATTCACCATGGCTTGTTTTATTTGAACCTAGTTCACCAGTGCTATTGCAAATGAGATTTTTCAATTCTTGAAACCTGCTTCAAAAAAAAATAAATGGCGCAGGGCCGGGAATGTAGCCCAATAGAGGCGGTGCAGAGGAGATTTGGTGATGGAGGAGAAATGGAGGTGGGGAAAGAATTTGAAAAAAGCATTTAAAGTGTTTGTGTTTCTGGTAGTTTGACACATGGAAACATCCGGGCTCACAGTTATTGGACACCTCCTTACTCAGACTCTAGAGGTCTTCTGGTGGCCTTCGGCTTGCGTGGGGTGTTGTCGGGTGGGATGGCTGTGCCTTTGTCACATGCCAGGGAAACTGGAAGGTGAGTTTGTCCCTTGCTACTCAGAATAAGTAGCAAGCTGTAAGAATGTATGTATTTGTTATTTTCAAAGCCCTTTTCATTTTTTAACTGAACCTGGTTTTGAAAATTCACGGCTAAATTAAGGAAGTAAAAGTTTTGTCATTTCTTTTGGATCTTATAGCAGTTTTTTTTTAAGCCTGTCTCACTTTGTCAGTAAAAGACACACATCTGTAATGCATTAGTAACAGTAGTAGTAGATTTCACAATAGTTACAAAAATTATTCCAAAGAACTAAAGCTCTATGGGTGTCTCCTGACTTAACTAAGAACTGTAGTCTCTCATTTATTTAGTAGGAGGCTGAGACAGAAGGATTCCACATTCAAGGCCTGCTTGGGTCCCAGAATGAGTTTATAATCATACCCTCTCTCAAAATAATTTTTTTTTTAAAAAAAATGGGGCCAGGCTGGGGTGTAACTCAGAATACTTGTCTGGTGTGTATGAGCACCAGGTTCAAACTCCAGGACTGCAAAAATAAAAGCAAATTCAGTCTCCCACTTATTTGTAGCCATAGCTCTTAGCAATGGCAATTTGAATATCTAAAAATAGAAATTAGTTAAGGATTTGATAATTATTTTTGAATATTTACTTTCCACCAAAATAAGCTTCAAAACAAAAATTTAGAAACCCAGACCAGGCCAGAGACCCTGAACTCAGAAATGCACCTGCCTCGGCCTTGCGAGTGCTGGGATGAAAGCTGAACGCCGTCTGACCTGGGCAGAATCTCTCTCTTTCACTGTAACAATTAAAATCGAGCTTGAGTCCTGTGAGCCAGTTTTTGAAACAGGATGCCGATAAATAAGAGACTAAGGATAACACTTTAAAATAAGGCATTGTCTTCTTCATTGTGGATAAAAGTTTATTGCCTGGGGGGCTGGAGAGATTATCAAGAGCATTACTGGTCTTGCAGGGGACAGTTTCAATTCCCAGTACCCACATAACAGCTCACAACCATCTACAACTCTAGGTCTAGGGCTCCAGTGCCCTTGTCTGGCCACAAAAGGCACTAAGCATGCACACGGCACACAAACATACATGCAGGAAAAACACCCACATGCTTATGAAAAAACATTAAGGCTAGTGACTGAAGTATCTTCTCCTGGTGCCTTCATTCCTTTGAGAGAAAGGTTTCTGTAATAATGATAGTGTTGCTAAACTAAAACACGGACACAGTTTAGCTCAGCCCTACCTTCCTGTAGCATGCCATCAATCTAAGCAACCTAAATGTAGCTAAAATGTCTCCTTTAACAAGCAAAGACCACAGCTCGCTTCTCACATTATCTGTACTTATCTGTGTGGACGTATTAAATAATGTTATTTTTGTAGTTCTCTTCTTCCCCTTTTTATGTTTGCCCCAGTTTTATTTGTTGAGTGTAATTTTATTTCTGGTTAATCAGAGAAAAATCTAAGTTTATATTTAGTGTGTCTTTTATTATTTGTTTTCATTTTCTTTTCCTGGCAACTCTTTGTGGTTTTTCTGAGACAAGATCTCATGCCATAGTCAGAGCTGTCCTGGAATTCACTGTGTAGCCCATTGTCTCAAATTCCTGGCAGTCCTCCTGCCTCAGCCTCCCAAGTGCTGGAATTATGCCCAGCTTAACAATTTGCTTTTTATTTCATGTTCTAAAAGTATCAGTTCAAGACAATTGAGAGATTTAAAGGAATGAACGGTTTCTGCGCAGAGTATGGGAAAGAACTGGCCTTTGAAGAACTTCCATTCTCTTGAGGTGGACTCGCTCCCCTTATGTGCGTACTTCTTAGATTCTTTCAGGTCTCAAGGAAGGAGACCTGCTAGGTTTATCTCCCTTGCTAAAGGCTGGTAATGAGTTGGGATAAGGTAAAGGGATGAAAACAAAGGCACAGGAACCCTTTCTGAATCCTCATGCACTCTGTGATGACAGCGGGTGCTCAGCCAATCCCTCCACCCCGTCCTCACCATGCTGAATGCTATTCTTCATCTCTTCGGGTCATTATGCCCCTACCTGACTCCCCAACAATGCCACCAGTTCACACACCTCAGTAGAACAAATAGGATTGATTCTCCTTCAAAGTTGTGGTTTCCATCAGCAGGACCAATTGCATCATTTCCAAGGCTCTAGAGAAGAAGATGAAAAGATAGAAACCCAATTTAAAAATTATTAAGAGGGCTGGAGAGGTGGCTCAGAGGTTAAGAGCACTCTGGCTGCTCTTCCAGAGGACCCAGGTTCAATTCCCAGCACCCACATGGCAGCTCAAAACTGCCTGTAGCTTTAATTTCTGGGGACCTGGCACCCTCACAGACATACATGCAGGCAAAACACCAAAAAAGTAAAAATATATAAACATTAAAAAATAATAATATTCTTTTAAGAATTAACAAGTATTTCAAGATTGTGACATTGAGCATTAAAACTAATGCCATGATCTAGCATGAGGTGCAACATGATTTCCTAACTCAAGATATGCCCAAAGCCAGCCAATCAATGAAGGTAGAGCCACGGCCATGCTAACCAGACAGGTGTATCCCCAGGCCTGGCCTGGCCTTGGCACAAGATGCAAAACTTCAAAGTGTAAATAAATGACCCTAACAACTCCATTTTTACTTCGTTAATCTTATCTCCAAATACATTCACATTCTGACGTACAGAAGAAGTCAAGATGCCAGCATTCTGATTGGAAGGAATACAGCTCGGCTCATAATATTTGTGGAAGTGATTTTGACATGGCTCTAAGCTCTCCTCTAATAAAGAGGGTAAATATTCCTCAAAGGTTATGAGGGAAGGCATTAAACATCCAAATGTGTCTAGCTGTCACATAGGCTCTCACTTGTATCTCAAGGGCACAGAGGGATAAAGATGACAGGCAGTCTTTTAAAAAAGGAAAGAAAAAAAGCCTTTCTCATAATGTTTGTGTTGGCTTCACATTGTCACACCCTCTCTGCATGCTCGGCGCTTCCCTGCCAGTGGCAAGGGCCAGGAAGGGCAACCAAAGCCGGCTGCTGGAATCACTGCAGTCCACAAAAAGAAACGGTTCCACATCCAAGTCACATGGGTTTGTCCAATGAAGAAAAACAGTTACCTGTAGTTTAAATGTAGCCCTCAAAATCCATACATTGGAAACTTCGTCTTCTATGCTTAGAGCTAAGATTTTGAAAAGGTGGCACACTCTTTGATATTTGTCCTAACATACAGCTGAGTGGGTTTATTGACATTTTCTATAACCTAATCATGAGTTACGTGCTGGGACTGAAGACACATCCCTTTCCTTACCAATTATTAACAGCAACCATTCTTGGGTGCACAAAATTTTCCTTAGTTCTCCCCCACAGCACCACCAGCCCCCCTGCTATGAAGAATGGAAGCCAATTAGCCATTTCATTTACCTGTGCTTTTTTTCACCATTCTTAATGCGAGGTAGGTCCTAACCAAGACAACTATTAGTACGGTTTACAGAAGGGCCACACTAAAAGCTTTTCCTGCTTAGAAAAACACCACTATTGTTTTAGTTCATCTTTTTGTGTTAAGGGATAAAAATATTTTGTAGTTTTCCCTATTTTATCCCATTGTCTTAATAATTTGATTATCTGTACATGTTTCTTTTAACTCCATCATTTCAGTTTATATAATGGTTGCCACTTCAAACTGGTATATTCACCTCTTCTAATGAATTACAGCTTTTGGAATCACACGACCTTTTCAAGATCCCATTGTTCAACATTGCCACATTAAGGGAGACATTTCCAGCATATGAAATTGTGGGGACACATTAAGCCATAGCGCTACTTTTTCCTTGGAGGATAAATCCCTGAAATTACAAGTAGAGGGGTCCTCCTTGTGATGAAGTGGCTTTGTTCATTGGCTTGAGTTGTAACTGAGGAGTTGCTGCTTTGGTCTGTTTCAGGCAACGTGAGTGGAAAGAGAAATACTATGAGTATGGTCTAAAAGCACATAGGTGACATTTCAGTAGTGTAGAAGTTAACCACAATGATGTTAGCTGACAATAATAGAACCTAAATATCAATGTATTAAAAGGTCAGTTTTACTTGAAGTAAATGTCTAGCTAGGAATACCATGACTAAGTGAAGGTTCTGTTTAGCACAGCCCTTGGGGACACAGACACCTTGAACTCACAGCTCAGCCCTCTCCAGATAGTGCCCAAGGCCCAACATGACAATGAAATGTGGACTTTATGTGTATGGTTTTTTTGCCTGCTTGTATGCCTGATGCTCACAGATGTAAAAAGGGGGCATTAGAGTCCATGGAACTGGAGTTAGAGACACTTGTGAGCTGCCACGTGTGCTGAGAGTTGAACCCAGGTCTTCTGGAAGAACAACCAGTGCTCTTCACTACTGAGCCATCTCTCCAGCCCCTTGAACTCTAGATTTTAGAGAATATAAAATAAGATACTTGGCACAAAGAGGGTTCCACTGACCCTTAGGACACCGAGTAATGCTTGCATGATAACAAGACTGCCCAACGATTTATTTTGAGAACCACAATGGGATATTGAAGCTGAAGTTACTCACTAATCCTATGACAATAAAGGCCCCTGGTTCCTTGAATAGTAAGCAGAACTCACAGTAATATAGTTACTAAGGCTTCACACCTTCAGCCAATGGGGATGCAGTGTAGGTGGGAGGCGAACTAGGTGGTGGCCATGATGTTTGAATAGCACAGGAACAAGCAGAAGAGTTGTGAAGTGGCTGAATTCTCTTGATGGAGTTGTATACTTTGCAAATAGCTCAGAGCAACTTGTCACTGTAAAACACACTGGGAAATCACTTACCTCTACTGGTGATTTTTAATCAGTCTAATTTCCTGAAGCCTAAAGCTATAGCACAGGCACAGGATCTGATGGTAAGAACAGGCAAAATGAGAGGAAACACAGTTTCGCAGGGTCTCGTAAGTCCACATATGTTCACTGAAGGCAGGAGGTGAGGGGAATTTAAAATAAGATTTAAGAGACATTTGGGTGGAGATGTTTGAAAATATTGAACCCCCACCACCTGAACTGTATCATCTTCAGTGAATCCTCTGATAATGTGCTATAAACTTTCTAACCATAAAATTTTAATTTATTGGTTCATTTTTCTTTGGACCAGAAAAATGGTTGATTCGAGTCCAACCAACACTTATCAGAAAGTTCACTTTGGATCACATATGCCAAAGAACAGAAAATAAAGCCTGAGATCTTCGAGGTCCCATCTCATTGATGGAAGTTGGAGTAGATGCTTTTCATGTTCTGAAAACATCGTTTTAGATGTAAAGGACAAGTTGTGCCTCTTATGTCCTGACACTAAGAGCAAAATGGTTTCTTAGTAAGCATTTTCGGAGGGAAGTGAAACTCCAACAGGCTCATCGTGTGACTTAGAAAGCTCCCAGATGCAAATGAACACCAAAGTCAGACTCTTCTCTTGATCAGATCCAGGCTGTTGTGTAAACCAGGCCACTTGATCTCTACAAGCCAAGGCTCTGAAGATGCCAGGGTTGCCTGCCATGGATAAGTGTTACCCAGCATCTTCGGTACATTCATACGAGAGGTGCACCCCTAAGGGTATACCTTGGAACAAAGCAATTACTTTTACAACACTGAGTTTCTTTCTTAACTGATTTTCATATTATTATTAGAGTATGTGCATGTGTGCATGCCATAGCGTGTGTGTGTGTGTGTGGTGCTCCGAGGACATCTTTCAGAATTTGGTTCTCTCTTTCCATCTTGAGTCTGGAGATCAAAGTCAGGTCCTTCAGCTTACACAGTAGGAGTATTGGCTGCTGAGACATACCACAAGCCCGTCACGAATTACTTTTTATTTGAATTACAAGCAGCTTCTAGGAGCAGGGTCAAACTCTCCTGATATCCAGTAGGAAATTGAAATCCTGAGTCATGACTTCAGGACACAAACTCTGCCAACTCCCTGATTTTGGAAGTGGGCCCTTGCTCCAGCTGAGCTGCCATGTAAGAATTCATCCTAGACTATTGTCTTAATTGGAACCTTGAAAGGGACCTATTAAACTGTGTCCAGACCCATAAAAATTGTGAGGTTAAAAAAAAAATGTGTGGTTTAGTCTGTATTGTGGTGCTGCTGCTGCTAGTGGTCCTGGTGGCACTGGTAGTAAGATTTGTACCTAGTGAAATGGTATATACTCTCTCTAGAACATGGTTTGGGTTTTGTTTTTTTTTAATAACATTAAACACAAGCCAATAATATGACCTCACAACCCCAAAG
Source organism: Apodemus agrarius (assembly GCA_964023405.1). Taxonomy (NCBI): domain Eukaryota; kingdom Metazoa; phylum Chordata; class Mammalia; order Rodentia; family Muridae; genus Apodemus; species Apodemus agrarius. Next base: position 53,201,975 of record OZ030013.1, on the reverse strand, counting down.
AAGAGGAAAACAGGTTGTCAAAAAAAAAAAAAGACTTGTATATTCATAACAATTTCATTTATTATGATTAAAAGTCCTTTTAAAATCCAAATTTTAATACACGAATGGATGAAAGCCACTTCTGCACCCAGGGTGCCCTGCAAAGTCCAGACACTGTCTGAACACTAGCTTCCTGAGGTGGTGCGAAGGGACACAAAATGTTCTCTCAAGAAGTGGAGCGGTGCCCTGTGGAGCTGGGACTCAGAGAGCAATGCTTGCGCCATCTGCAGGATCCAGGCGAGGGATGCTTGTCTTGGATGTTAAGGGGAAAGACAGCGGGCTTGTGGTGGTGTCTGGGGGGATGGGGGAGAAAATCATTCCTTCTACAGCCATTTTGTGTAAGTGAGGCAACCTTCACTGCCCTTCCTGGCAGCAGGATTGCATTTCCCCGAAGTCCACCGATGTTCCGGGGTAGTAACATTTTCCCCACGCAGTGGCTTGTAACCCTCTTAGGTCTGGAGGTGAAGTGCTGGACAAAAGCTAGAACACACCAGTACGCGGGTTCTTGAAACAGAAAGGATGGATCTGTGGTCTTTTGGGACTTACCAAAGGCATGGTTTTGCATAATGTCGGTTTACCTTTTGGAAGTACTACAATTAAGATAATGTATTAGAGATGGTCTTTTCTTGTTACCTCCTTTTAGAAGTGCCATTTAAAAATAAAAAGGAGAGAATGTCAACATTTGCATGACCTTTACCATTTCCCTCTCAGCGTACAGGTCTGTGGAAGCAGTTGCATTCACAGATGAACATTTGCATATTTATGCTGGATTGGTTTCTAAAAAGAATGTTACGGTAACAAACAGAACTCAGCTTAAAGCCTGCTCCGAAAAAGAATGGATGAAGAAATTCTGACATTTAATAAAAAGACACACACACACACACACACACACACACACACACACACAATACTGCTTTAAATGGAAGGCACTTTTGAAACCCTCCAAACATTAATAAATCTAAAAGGCTTGCTAGAACAAGAAAAACAGCCCAAAAGGAATATCTATATGAACCCATTTATCAGACATTCTAAGACAGATCAGCACAGCCTGTGGTAAAAGAAACTGGACCAATGGGTGCTCTGAACAGTGAAGGTGGACATTACTTTGAAGAAGGCAATGGTGAGCATGCTTTGTGTTTGAGGTACTGGTCATACAAGGGTATGTCTGCTCAAACTATTTTTAAGATTTATTTTCATTATTTTCATTATTTTTAGATTTTGTGTGTGTGTGTGTGTGTGTGTGTGTGTGTGTGTGTGTGCATACACACAGAGGCACCCTCAGAGGTCAGAAGCATCAGATCCACTTAGAGCTGTTAGGTGGTTATGAGTCACCTGTGGGTGCTGAAACTCAAATTCTGGTCTTCTGGAGGAAGAGCAAATGTTCTGACCACTGAGCCATCTCTCCAGTCCTCCTGTCCAAACCTTTGAAGTAGCAGATCTCGCTCCTTACATCTTCAGCAAGGTCATGGATTACTAGTAATCTCCAGCCAGCATATATCAGGATGAGTTTTAACAAAGCTGTGGAGTGAGCCAGCTAGCTGTTCAATGAGACGCTGCTCTATTAAGCCACTGAAAACAAGCAGTCATAGAGACATGAAACACAGACCGGCCTGGAGCAGCGGACTTTAAAGTCAAGTCCAAGTGGGATGCCTGGAATCGGCTGAAAGAAAACTACCAAGAAAGTTGAGGGAGGGAGGGAGGGAGGGAGGGAGGGAGGGAGGGAGGGAGGGAGGGAGGGAGGGAGAACTGCCTAGCCAGCTGAGTCATACCACCAGTGTAGTGTGACTTTCTTCCCTCTGTTAACATACAAACTGCATGGAACATGTTGGAACACAGTCTCTGGGATGGTCAGTCACATTTGGCTCTAGGATAAACGGTCTCTTAACCCTCTTTGAGATGAGTGCTGTGTTTGTTTTGACAAAGTTGAGAGACACTCTCAGGTGTCCATCCTTTACCCCTGACTCCCACCTTATTTGTGACAGGGTCTCTGTTGTTCTCTACACTGTGCACACAGACTAGCTGGCCCTCAGGTTGCTGCGGATGCTTCCCAGTTCCTCACAGGAACACTTGGTTACAGGCACTGGCGCTGTGCACATTTGGCTTTTATATAAGTGCATGGCGAGGGCCTCTACCCACTGAGCTATCTCACCAGGATTACCACTGCTTTTCTTTTTCGTACGTTAAGTTCAGCCTGCTTCTCTGTTGAAAGTATTCATTAGTTCTAAGAGGTTTCTACTGGCATATTTAGTCTTTTATGCAAAGGATCGTATCATCTGCCGATGGGTAATTTGACTTCCTCCTTCCCTGTTTGTGTTCATACCTTCTGTTTGTCTCACTTGGCTTATGGCTCTAGCTAGGGCTTTAACAATGATATACTGACCGTGAATGGAAGGCATGGACTGTCTTTGTTCAGATTTTAGAAGAAGCTTTCTCATTTTCCCCACTCAGCACAATGGTGGTTATGGATTTGTCATAGCACAGCACTTCCTGTGTTGAAGTCTATTCCTTCTAATCCTTGTATCTTCAAGGCTTTCATCATGAACAACTGTTGAACTTTTTGATGGTGTTTGAGCACTGATGGAGATGGAAGGACTTTAAGCCTATTATTTATGTGCACTTACTGATTTGCATATGTTGAACCAAATTTGTATCCCTGCAGTAAAACGAACTTAGTCATAGTTCTCCCAGCACTTTTTAATGTGCTCTTGAATTTGATTTGCGAGCATTTTATTAAGAATTTTCCATCTGTGATCATCAGGGAAATTGGTTGTGCATGTGTGTGTGTGTGTGTGTGTGTGTGTGTGTGTCTTTGTCTTGGGTATTGAAGTGGCAGTGGCTCCAGAAAAATCTAGCAGTGTTACTTCTTTTTCTGTTTTTAAATTTCTTTTTACTTGTGTGTGTGTGTGTGTGTGTGTGTGTGTGAGAGAGAGAGAGAGAGAGAGAGAGAGAGAGAGAGAATGGATGATGAATGAGTGGATGAATGAATGAATGAATGAATGCTAGTGTGGATACCCAGGAAAGCCAGTAGAGGGCATCAGATCCCTTGAAACTGGACGTATATGCAGTTGTGAGCTCCCTGATGTAAGTGCCGGGACTTGAACTTGGGTCCTCTGGAAGAGCGCCAGGTGCTCTTAACTTCCAAGCCATTTTTACAGCCCTTCTCAGTCTATCTCATGGGACAGTTTAAGGAGTGCTAGCTCTTCTTTAAAGAAATGATTGAGAATCCATATCTATCTGTGGCTCCTCTCCCTGTCTGCCTGTCAGAGCCCTATCTCACTCTTCCTCCCTCAGTCTGGTATTATGGGCTACTGATATATGTATTGTGTTTCTGTTGGATGCAGTCTTCTATGATTACCTGTTAAGTCCATGTGCGAGCCACTATGAAATGCTATAGTGGAAACCATTACTTTGTATACTGATTTTAAAATCTAAGAGCCAGGTGGTGGCGGCACACACCTTTAATCCTAGCACTGGGAGGCAGAGGTAGGTGGATCTCTATGAGTTCGAGGCCAGCCTGGTCTATATAGTGAGTTCCAGGACAACCAGGGCTACATAGGGAAAACGTGTTTCAACAAAGAAAAATAAACATAAATAAATAAATAAAAACTAAGAAGAAAACGAATTGTTCCTCTGATCACCACAGGAACACATTAGCACATAAACCAATGTAATAAAAAATGTTAAGCATTGGCTGTGGTTGTGCAAGAAACATGGAAAATTACATGTATCCTGTATGAAAATCACAGTGAAAACCAAAGCCTTATTGGGCATTCAGTTGGCTCGTATCTTCTTTTTTCTCTTAATTATTTTTTCCTTCGAATATTAAAAAGATCACTTCCCACCCCCACTTTCTTCTCAGTAAGACGCCATATTCTTCCTCTAGGTCACTAAAACCCACGTTTATGAATCAACAAGAATTATTTTTCCAGAGCTGGGGAGCTATCTCCAGTTACGAGCACCCATTGCTCTTGTAGAGGACCTGGGTTTCACTCCCAGCACCTATGTTGCAGCTCACAATCATCGGTACACACACACACACACACACACACACACAAACACAAACACTCAAAACTAAATTTTTTTAATGCTTTTTAACACCAATAGAACTAGGTTAGTGATATGACTGACAAAAGGCGTACTTTGATCATGGACTATGGGATACATGTTAATAAGGAAAATTAGCATTCTGAAACAAAGGTCTGTGTCATGATTTCACGTTTCAACCCTCAAATCATCCGGTGCGAAAAA